>VZRS01004389.1:0-25570 GCA_013398055.1 Ifrita kowaldi | reverse complement strand
ATCCCTGTGGGTCCATTCCAGCTCAGGATATTCCAGGATCTGTGACTCCAGGAAGCTGCGTGTGGGCAGTGCGGTGCTTTTCCACCTGGGAGAATTGCACTGTGAGAGTTTATTAGGGATGTAACTGAATTAACAGGCTGGAGTTCCCAGGGAGCCAAGTGATTCAGGGTGCAGTGCTCATCCAGAGGGCCCCTGTGGTGATGAATGCAGGCTTATCCCAAGTGGTGCCTGAGCTAAATCCATAAATCCAGCCTTGGGCTCTGAGCTGAATTTCAGAGATTGTCAGGCTCATCTCAGAGTTTTGCCAGGAGTTGTTTTGAAAAACTGAAAACAAGATTGTCTGGAGAGCAGCTGGAGTTCTGAAAAGTAAACTTGTGAAGTGTGTCAGTATCAATTAACAACTGAGTTGAATTTCAAGCAGATTTCCAAGTGGTTCTCCCTGTCCAGGAGCCAGGTCTGAGGTGTCAGCTCAGAGCAGCTTTGGCTGGAGAGGTGCTTCTGCCTCCTGCTGAGCTTCTGGATGTGACCTGGGCTGTGTCAGCAGAGTCAGCTGTGGATGAACCTGCAGAGAAACATTGCCCTAAATGTGGGATGGGGGCACTGTGGTTGGTGTTGAGCAGGTGTCAGCACCTGCCTGGAGCAGAAATGAGTCAGTTCCCAACTTCTTAAAAAACCCAAACCACCCCGAGCCCCCTGGACTGTAAGGATGCCATGAGAGGTGAGGTGTGGGAGTGGCTGGCAGGGGAGGGCTGCTCAAGGCTCCTGTGGCAGGTAAGGCTGATCCTGCCCCATGCCAGCTCATGGAGCTGCTGCTGGGGTGGGAATGTCCTGCTGCTGTTCCTTGGCTTCCTGGGTGGCTCCTGGGGTCACAGCAAGGTTCTTGTCAGTGGCCCAGCAGCTGGCCACGTGTTCTCACCTGCCCCCTGCAAGGTTAACCCAAAAGGAGACTTTCCACATCTCCTTCTTGCAAGGGATCTTCAAGTCTGTTCTCCTGTTCTTTTGTTTTCCAGCCATCCAAAGAGGAAGCAAATGAAGAAAAGACAGAAGATAATTTAACTACCTTGTTTCCTGGCCAAAAAAGAAGGATCTCTCATCTTGTCAAACAAGGAAATGTAAGTGCAGATTTAGAAGCAGATTGTTCCAATTGAGGATTTTCTGTCCTGACCCTGGAAAAGGCAGCACTCCCAGGGCCAGGCAGCAGCGTGGGAGTTGTTTGTGCTGGAATTAGTCTATGGCAGTTTTATTTCCTCTCTTTCTAATTTCTCAAAAAACTCCCATGTTTAGGATCCAGTAAAAGTGGCAGCAAAACTCTAATAAACTTTCCTAAAGCCAAGGGTAGGCTGGGAAGAGTGAATGGATTCTGCTCTTTGGGATAACCCTTTGGGATAGGTTGGGATGTTCATTTTTCTCCAGTATAGCTTCATTCAGTGATTTTAATAAAAATTAACTGGGTACAAGGTCACTCTGCCTGCTGGTATTTTTCTGTGCCTTGTGGATCTAAAAGATACTGCAGGAATTTGGTCAGATGTTTAAAATCATTACCTGACATCTGTTCTGAATCAGCCAAGATCTCAGCAGTGTTTGTTTGGATACTCTTCTTTCCCAGTTGGGAAAATACAGAGGAGAAGAATTAAAACAAAAAAAAAAAAAGCAAGAAAGACATCCTGATTTTTTTATTCCTTTCTCCCTGGGATTTTATTTCATGTTTTCTCTGAGGATTTAATGTGTTTCCCTCCAGGTGCTGAGCACAGATTAGTTTTATATTGCAGCAGGATAAGAGTGGAGGCTTGTGCACTAATTTGAGCTGGGTAGTCCAAATTAATTGTTCTGCCTTTCCTCTCTGCCTAGGAGAGGTTTTTTTGCCTTTAATAATTTGAAGCTCTGGGGTCAATACAATGGGTTTTATTTAACTGCATCTCTCCAGCCAGTTCATGTGGTTTGATAAGGCCCTTTCTTCCAAAGTGGAGAGATAAGAGACTGAAGCAAATGGCTTGGAAATTCATTAACTCAAATATTTATTGTAAAGAGACGCCTTTTAGACATGCACAAATCTTTAAATATATTTTCTTAATGTGACAGCTGATCCCAAAATGCTTTCCAAAGATGGGAGCCCCAGCACAGCCTTTGCTTGGGCAAACAGAGCCGATCTGGTGTGCTCAGCTGCCAGGGCAGCTCCAGGACCTGCCTTCCCTGGAGTGCCTCAGCTCAGAGCAGCTCCCAGCGCTGCCCAGGAGGTGCTGTAACACCTGAACTGCCACTTTTCACCTCAGAATTGAGGCCTGTGCTTTGCTGTGGCCCTCCAAGTGGAATATTTGCTCAGTCTTGCTCCTGATTTATAGCTCAAGGACTGAGCAAGAGGAGGGGAGGGAGCAGAGTTCGGGGTTGGTTGCCAGGGGAAATGGGGGGGCCAAAGGAATTGCAGGTGAGGCAGAAAATGAGTGGCCTGTCCTGCTTGGAAGTCTGTAATTATAATTTAATGTCTGACTGCACTCAGTTTGGTATCCAGAAGCTGGTGTCAGCATCAGAGGCCGGGAATGCAGGAGGTGCCAGCTCGCCCCCAGGTGTTACACTGGGCCGCCCTCCTCCCAGGAGATTTCAGGAGGGGAGCCCTGTTCCTCACATTTCAAAGGCTGTCAAGTAGAGTGGAGAAGTTTGTACTACTGCTGCTTGTCCTGCACTTCTGCTGCTAGGAGACTTCTCTCTTTGCTGATGTCATTTCTGGCACTTTTCCTGCAAACCTAAATTTGGCCATCAAAGGAAACGTGTGTGGAACCTGTTTGTGCTGTAACGGCCGAGGCACTGAGGTGCCTCCAGAAGTGGGCAGGGACAGAGCCTGTTTGAAATTCAGAGCTCAGTTTATGTAATGCTCTAATCCCATAAATACGTATCTGTGAGGCTTTTAAGCAGTTCCATGGCTGCAGAGAGGTGGGAGCTGCTGTGGTGCAGAGGTGGATGCAGGGGGTCTTCAGGGAGAGAGCAGTGGAGCTCAGCATTGTGAGGCAGAGGGGAGTGGAGAATTATTGTCACATTTTCACTGCAGCAGAAAGCAAAGTAGGCAGCACAGGGCTGCGTTTGTGTTCTAGGGCAAGGCTGAGAGTGTTGATAGAGCCCAGGATTGGGCTGGGCACGGCCACGGGGAACATCACACCACTGAAAGCAGTTCATTAATGGCACCTGCCAATTGAGGAGCGTGCCAGTGAGCTGGGAGGCCTTCCCAGAGCGTGAATCATTAATGCCGTGTTTGTCGAAGGATGACTCTTAATTATTTTGTTCTGGAAGACAGTTGGGATCTTCTCCTCTCCAAACCCTGCACTTGCTAACGGAGGGGTTGAGGAGAAGAGACCTTTCTGGGGTGAGTGGAAGGCAGAGGGTGTGGATGGAGCAGGGGAGCTGCTGGCCCTAAACGCTGTTTGTCTGTGCAGGCAGAGGCCCCGAGCAAGCCGGTAGTGCGGCCGTACCGTCCCCCCACGGCCCAGGAGGTGTGTTACCAGAGGATCCAGCTGGCTCAGCAGCAGGCAGCACAGCTGGCTGTGGCAGTTCAAAAGACCTCTCTCTGTTTGCCAGGAGAAAAGAGGAGGATTGCTCACGTGCCAAATGCAGCCCTCACTGCAGCAGCCAAGCAAAGTAAGCCAGCGGCGGGATTTGGGATCGCTCTCCTGTCCTCCCCCTGCTCAAAGGCACCACCGTGTGTTTACGTTTCTCCTGAGCAGATGTGAAACTGTCAGGGGATGTGTAGGACTGGCCATGACTTGAATCTTTGCTGATAGTGTCCAGTGGGAAGGTCTTTCCCTGAGAAATTCCACCCTGTTCTGAAAAGCAGCAGGTCAGACGTGTGCAGCCTCATCTGTCTCACCTGGCCTCCCTCACTTCAGCCTTTCCTTTTCCTGTTTTTTCCTTGGATTGTGTTTGCTCTTCATTCCCTCTTCCATTTAAGCCTTCGGAGGTGGCAGGAGCAGGAGGGAAGTGCTAATTAATGCTCATTGCTGTCCCTTTGTACTGAAGGACTCAGAGCTGACGTGTGGGGTGTCAGTGCCTCGCAGCTGACAGAGTTACCTCTTTAAACTCTGCTGACTCAGTTACCCCAAAACAAACCCGAATGAGACACGTTTCCTGGCAGAAGATTTCTTCATCCTTGCCTGCAAGGTGGTAAAATTGCCCAATTTGTATCCCTTTGGAGACCTGGATTTCAGAAAATCACAGCTTGCAGCACTGGCCCTTGACAGTGAGTTCATTCTGGCAGCCTGAAGCCCAGTGGCAGGATTTGCACCTGAGTGTTTTGTGTTCCCTGCAGGCCTCGGGAGCAGTAAGACGACTGTTGGTGGCAGGAGTGTCACACCTTCCAATGACTCTGAAGCCCCCACCCTTCCTCTGAAGCCTTGCACCTTGGCTGGGATGGCTTCCAAGACCACCAGCACCATTGTGCCCAAAAGGGTAGCACATGTTCCCTCCTTACAGGTAAGGGGAATTTGAATTCTTTCCTGTCACTCCCCGGGGAGGGTGGGATGTTTGATCCTGCTGTTCCAAACTTAGCACTCCCTGTAAGTGGTGTTTTGATTATGTTGATTAAGTGGGATTGTTTCTTCCTGTGGTTTTCCTGGATAGCATCGTATAAAAAATTAAACACTCGAGGGGTAGGAGCTTAAAAAGGTAGAAATACCTAAGTGCTGCTCTGATCTCTGTGGATATTGATCACTTGTCTCCAGTTTGAGCCTTCTCTTGTGCTGAGTGGCCTGGGTGTGTTTGGGGTGGGGGCTTGGAACCTCCCGTGCTCAGAAGCCAGGGATGGATTAGTGGCCTTCCCAGGCTCTGTGGGCCACACTGAGACAGGTGGTTATGAATAATGTCCCTCTGTGACCTAGACAGTAAAATGTGATCACTGAACTTCATGCTGCTGCTGGTGTTTAAAGAAAAGACTGTTTTTCCTTCGTTAGTTGTTTTTTGTTTTGTTTCTCTTTACCCCCTGGGATCTCTGCCCAGCCTTTGGGTACCTTTGCTGTGAGTTCCTTAGCGAAGTGACAGGACACAGGGAATGGCTTCCAGTGCCAGAGGGCAGGGACAGATGGGATATTGGGGAGGAATTGTTCCCTGGGAGGGTGGGGAGGCCCTGGCACAGGGTGCCCAGAGCAGCTGTGGCTGCCCCTGGATCCCTGGCAGTGCCCAAGGCCAGGCTGGACGGGGCTTGGAGCAGCCTGGGACAGTGGAAGGTGTCCCTGCCCATGGCAGGGAGTGGGAATGGGATGAATTTTAAAGTCCCTCCCAACCCAAACCACTCCATGGTTCTGTAAGTCCCTCCTTTCCCCTGGAAAGGGAACCTGTTACTTGCTAAGACAATTCAGAGTAGAATTCCTCACAGAGCAGCCTGGGGATGGCATAAGGAGCTGTTTGCTGGAGTGGAGGGCAGAATGTGGTTGGTGCCAGGACTTGATTAAAGATCCCTTTATTGATGATGTCTGTGTCAAGATCTGTCATAACTTGCTCTGGTTATTTCTAGAAGAGTGAAAAGTAGTTTTTTTTCCTTTCCCACCCAAACTGCCACCATAGTAACATAGAACTCGAAGCTGATTAAAAATAAGAGAAATAACTGAAAGGATAAAATATGTAGCAGAGTTACAGAGGGTATCATATTAGAGACTGAGAATTTATATATTTAATGAAAAGGACGAAATCCCCTTGAACAGGGCATCAAAGTGAGAGTCTCCTGGGGAAAATGAGCGCTTTCCCCATTGAGATAGGACCAGTCGCTCCCCTTGGAACAAGCTGACATCTTCCACAGAACTGTTTTTATTCCAGATTGCAGCAGATGGTTTGGTTTATGGATATCTCTTGGGGTGGGATGGAGAACAACTGACAAAACAATTGGGTGTTTTAGAGATGAATGTACATTTTCCTCTCTGAAAAAGAGGCAAGTGCTGTGATTTGGGGAATAAACCGGTGTTAAATGGAAAACTGCAGTGGTGGCTCGTAGCTCAGTCCAACATGCAGGTTTTGAAGAACATGCCATTAAATTGAAGGGGGAAATCCTTTTAGGAACATCATGATTGGCATTAAAAAAGGAAGAAAACCCCCAATGCAGTGAATTTGCAGGAATGCCCCAGGCAGTGGGATGGTTTAGGTGGCTGCCAGCCTGGCACAGGAGGGGCCTCTTGTTCTCTCTTCACAGCCAGAGAGCCAAACCTGGCTGTGGTGCCCATAACTGGTGTTGTGTGTTCAGGGCTCCAGTTCAGCCTATGGTGCTTGGTGCCATCCTAACCTTGGATCTGTCGCTGGAAATGTCAGCATTCCCTGCTCTGGAATGCCTGTGTGTGCAGGCAGTGCTGTGACTAATGCCACTGGAGCCCTTGGCTCCTGGCTGACTTCAGGGTGAAACACACTTGTTTTCTAAAGGAGTCAAAGCACTGAAGGTGGTGAAGCCTCAAGTGGTATTTTTAGTACCAAAAGTGCTGCGTGTTAAGTTTGGCTTTGGGCAGATTTTCAGAAAGGAAGTCACCCCATGATTAATAACAGCAGGAAGTGGGAGAGCCTCAGAGCAACCTCCTGGAGCCTGACCAGCCTCTTTGTCTCTCTCTGTCTCACCTCCAGAGCACCACTTTACAGAGGCCTGTTATTCCCACAGAATTTGGTGCTAAAGTCCCAACCAACATTCGTCAGAGGTATCTCAATCTCTTCATTGATGAGTGCCTGAAATTCTGCTCCTCCTCCCAGGAAGCCTTCGACAAGGTCTGTACAGATCCCTGCTTCTCAGGAACAAAGCTCACAGCAGAGAATGACATCCTCTGCTTGGCCAAGACCTTCTGAAATGGTAGCAAATCCAGAAAACTGGATTGGATTTAGGCTTGCAGAACCTTGGGTGGGAACTAGATGATCTTTAAGATTCCTTCCAAGCCAAACCATTCCCCGGTTGTGTGAAAACTCCTCTATCCACAAACAGTTCTGTTGAGGAAACTGGCATTAAATATTACCAGAAAGTGTCATTCCAGTGGGGGCTTCCAGAAGGAAATCCCATCTTTCCCTGCTTTTGGAAAGCTTGCCTGATCCCTTTAATAACCCCAGGAGAGGAATGCAGGGGAACGTGCATTATGGTCAAAGACCTTTTGCTCTGGTACAGCCAGAAACACCTCCTGGAATTGAAGTGTTGAGCACAAGGAAGTGTTTGGGATAGATGTGATTGGTTGGGAATTGGTTCCTTGCTGCTTCTGAAGGCTTTTAAGGAGACTTCTAGCAGTAGGGACAGAGTAGTAGGATTTCCAAAAGCAGAGTTGAGGAAGTAATGTATTTTATTGAGAAACCTTGGCCATTAGTTGAGTAAATGTGGGACATGGTGTGGTGTGTTCTGAAACAAAGCAGATGCCATGAGGATTTCTTTTGTGGGATTCCACCTTCCCAACTTCCTGTTGCATCCAAGGAGTCACCATTTGCAAACTTCCTTTTCTTACCAGTTAAGATCTTGCACTGCACCAAAGTGGGGAAAGCAGCCTTCCCCAGGCAGTCCCAAGAACAAGAATCAAGAATTACTTGGTGAAAACATGGCAAGGTTAGATCTTCCTGGTAGCAAGAGCAGCTCTGGAATGCTTAAGCCAAGGATACAGCAGACTTTATAATGGGGAAAAGAGAAGGGATATGATACCAAATTAAAATATATTGAAGTTTGAAGAAAGTAATTTTTCGCTAATTAGGAAATTTTTAGTAGTCTCCTGGGGAAAGTTTCACATGAAAATGCTTTTTCCAGCACTTTGTTTAAAATAAAATTACTTTTTTTCTCTTTCTTCCCCGAGCAAGACCCCACACCAGTACATACTGGTGCCATGTTCCACTTTATTACTCAATTCCTTGTCAGGCAATTTTTTGTTTGCTCTCCTACTCGGTGTCTGTATTTTGAGAGCCAAACATTTCTTTTCTCCAAACACAATGGAAGCTGTGGCCACCCCATCCCTGAAAGTGTTCGAGGCCGAGTTGGATGGGGCTTGGAGCAAGCTGGGATAGTGGAAGGTGGAAAAAAATTGAGCTTCCTCCCAACCCAAACCGTTCTGGGGTTCTATGAACAGTGGGAGGAGAGTGTGTGGTGATGACTTGTGCTGTTCACAGGCCCTGGCAGAGGAGAAGGTGGCCTACGAGCGCAGCACCAGCCGCAACATCTACCTGAACGTGGCTGTGAACACCCTGAAGAAGCTCCGCAGCCTCGTGCCCAACTCCCCAGCCAGCACCAACAGTAGGTACCTTGCAGTTTAATAACTGGAGCCCTGCTGGGATTACAAACCACAGAGAGAAACTTGTTGAAAAGGCAGAACCCATTTCTCAGCAGCATTATGCTGAAAGGCAAACAGCTCCAGTTTAGCTTTTTATAGCCTGGCAAGCTTTAATGGGCCTTCAAGAGGCAGGTCCTGCAATGCTTTGTTGGCTCTCTCAGCCTAAATGGAGATAATGCCACACGGGTGGGTTTTTTTTTTTTTGCACAAGTTCTTTCAAATGAAAAGCCCTGCTAATGGAGTAACTTTCACATGATGCCTTCAAAGTGATAGACTTGTCCATCACCACAGAAATCTGTTACACACATTAAGCTTCAAGAGAGAAACGAAGAGGGTTAAGACATTTCATTATTGGCTCTCGAGAGGGTACATTAAACAATCAATTTGTGCTGTTCTTGTGAATTTTTTTTTCCCTGGTCTCTTCCCTTTTCTCCCCTCTGTCTTCATTACGTTCCTGGCCATTAGGCAGAGCAGCTGAACTTGGAGGCTGGCCTTTAGGAGAGGGCTGCCAGTTAATCATTAGTAAAAAGCCCCTCTCTGCCATTATGTGATGTGCTGAGCATATTCTAGAGCTCTGAAGCTCCTTTCTGAAAGGAGTTGAAAGATCCTGCGTGGGAGGTTGGTCTGCAGAGCCCCAGAATCAAAGCTGCTCCTTGGGGGTGGGCGACGCCTCCACGCAGCACAGGAAGGGGTCAAGTTGTTCCTGTGCTGGCTCCTCTCTTGCTTTTGGTCAGCTGGGGAGCTCGCTGTGCAGAGTGAGCAGGGAGAGCCACAGGTTTCTGTCAGAGCTGTAAAAGTGTCCTTGCTGCCCTGTAAATTACTGTGGGCCAACAGTGTGAACTGGAAACCCTCTGTGGTGCTGGAGTGGAAATGCTGGGCCAGCACGTGGCACAGAGAATCCATTTCTGGAGCAAAACGAGTCCAAGTGGATAAACACAGTCCTCCTCTTGCCCACGTGTAGTGTCCCAAACTAGGACTGAAGTCACCCACTGGGTACCTGATCTCTGTCCCCTTGTGCTGTTCCCTTCTCCTTGCAGAGATGAGTAACAAGAAGGTGGTGTCCCACGAGGCTGTGCTGGGAGGGAAGCTTGCTGCAAAGACCAGCTTTACTCTGAACCGCTCAGGGAGCCTGAGAGCCGAGGATCTGACAGGTCAGACCCTGCTCCTGCTGGGCTGCTGCTAGTAAGGGCAGAGCTGAGGTGTAACACTGATTGGGGGGAGCAGAATTAGGCTGCTGCATTCACCTCAGATCCTGGGGCAGTTTGGGCACCACAAGATCAGAAGGATCCAAAGCTGTTGGAGAGTGTCCAAAGGAGGGACACGGAGCTGGGGAAGGCTCTGAGGAGCGGCTGAGGGCACTTGGCTCGTTCAGCTGGAGCAGAGGAGACTGAGGGGAGGCTCCTCGGGGGCTGCAGCTCCTCCCGAGGGGAGGCGGAGAGGCAGGGGCTGAGCTGTGCTCTGGGACAGGGACAGGAGCCCAGGGAACGGCTGGAGCTGTGTCAGGGCTTGGGATGGATCTCAGGGAAAGGTTCTTCCCCCTGAGGCTGCTGGGGCACTGCCCAGGCTCCCCAGGGAATGGTCCCGGCCCCAAGGCTGCCAGAGCTCCAGGAGCGTTTGGACACCGCTCTCAGGGATGCCCAGGGTGGGATTGTTGGGGTGTCTGTGCAGGGCCAGGGGCTGCACTGATCATCCCTGTGGGTTCCTTCCCATTCTGGATATTCCAGGATTTTATGATCTGGAGTGCTTGGATTTCTCTGTTAGGAGTTACTACTTGGCTGCAGCACAGAGCTGCAGAGTCCCTTGGTGGGTGGTGACACCACTGACCAGTGCCCTCCTTCCCTCCTTGCTGGGGCTCTGAGGTCACTGCTGCAGCCTGGCTGGCTTTGATGGAGCATCAATAACCATTCAGAGCTGCCTCTTGTGCTCTGGGCATTATTTTACTTCAGCTTTCTTGCCCTGAAGCAGTTCTTTACAATGTGCCTGTCAGATTAAAAGGCAAACTTAAAAATCTCCATCTCTGCAGGGCTCAGTTTCACTTTCACCAATGTCACAGTAAGGTCGTATCGTAGCCAAAGGGTTGTGCCACGAGCATTTTTCATGTGGGCTCAAATCAGTTATGGGTATTTTGGTTGCCAAGAGATGTAGGCAAATTGTGGAGGAGATCAGAGAAGAGACAGGGAGGCCACGGAGCAGAAGGAATTGACATTGAGGAAGCTTAAAAGGGCCAGTATAGCTCAGCTAAGCAACATCAAAGGGCACCCAGCAATATTGGAAGGGTTTAACGCAGCAGCCAAAGGAGATATTGAGCAGAGTGCAAGAAGTTATAATTATTCTGTGCAATGAAATGAGCAGCCTGAAATCAGTAGCAGGAAGAAACTTCTGATAATGAAGTTTTCAGGGAGCTGTGGGTGGCCTTTGAGGAGTGTTTCAGGGCTGTGTTACCAATTATCAGCTGTAGCATTTAAACATTAATATGGGAGAAGTCTCACATTCACTGACAGGACAAGGGGGAACGGCTTCCACTGCCAGAGGGCAAGGATGGATGGGATATTGGGAAGGAATTGTTCCCTGGGAGGGTGGGGAGGCCCTGGCACAGGGTGCCCAGAGCAGCTGTGGCTGCCCCTGGATCCCTGGCAGTGCCCAAGGCCAGGCTGGACGGGGCTTGGAGCAGCCTGGGACAGTGGAAGGTGTCCCTGCCATGGCAGGGGTGGGATGGGATGATCTCCAAGGTCCCTTCCAACCCAAATTGGGTTGCTTCTATCAGTAAGAGAAAGGCTGAAGATGGGCCTTTTGGAGGAACTCTGTTTCAGCCGTGCTTTCCAGACTTAATGCTGCTTGTTCAGGGAGTTCAAAAACCAACTTGTGCACTAATGACCAGATTCTAAAAACTACCACCCGACACCTATCCCCCTGTCCATCCTGAGCTGAGGCAGTGGAAGCAAGTTCAGAACAGTGGGGGCAGTTTATCAAGCTGGGAGACTCGGTAAAGGCAGCGAGCCTGGCCCTGCTTCAGTGGGGTGAGCCCAGCTCTGTGTGTGTGTGCAGGAGCTGCCCTGTACCGGCGCCTCAAGGAGTACCTGATGACTGAGGAGCAGCTCAAGGAGAACGGGTACCCAATGCCTCACCCCGAGAAGGCCGGACGTGCTGTGCTCTTCACTGCAGAGGAGAAGAAAGTGATTGACTGTAAGCTCTGCTGGCTCTTCCCTTCTGCAGGATTTGCTGGGTGCAGCTGGAGCTGCCCGTTGTGCTTGTGTGAAGGTCTCAGCGTGGAGCCTTTGCTCCTGTTGTGATGGGGAGTTTGGCTGCAGAGTTCTGCTGCATTCCTGCCTGGAGAGTGGCTTCAGCTTTCACATCCTGAGAATGCTATTTTTGACCCAAAGTTTATAGTCTGTGGGGCTGTGAGGCTGAGGGAGGTTTCTAATTTCTAATTCCCAGGTAACAAGTGACAGGAAGAAAAGAAAAGAAACGGCCTCACGTTGCACCAAGGGAGGTTTAGATTGGATATAAGGGAAAATTTCTTCCTGGAAAAGGTTGTGAAGCATTAAACAGGCTGCCCAGGGCAGTGATGGAGTCATCATCCCTGTAAATGTTCAAAAAATGTGAGGATGTGGCACCTGGGGACGTGGTTTAGTGGTGACCATGGTGGTGCTGCTGATGGTTGGAGTTGATCCTAAAGGTGTTTCCCAGCCCTAGCAATTCCATGATTCTGTGCTGCCAAAGAACAGCAATTGAGCAGGTTGGAAAGAGGCTCCCGTTCTGCACTTGATGACCCTTCCCTCTCCCAGGGGAAGGATTTTTTTCTCTCTGTCCATGTGAGCTGCTGTTATGGTGGGATAAGGACTGCCCCGGGCCAGGCTGGCTTTGCAGTGGGTCCTGCTGTGCTGCTCTGGATTGCAGAGTTTTCTGTTGGATCTCGTGGCAGTGCTGGACCAAAAAGTTCCCCAAAGCCCTTTTTGCAGCTGGACAAAATGATCATAAAATCACAAAATAGTTTGGATTGGAAGGGATTTTAAATCCCATCTCATTCCACCCCCTGGGACACCCTCCACCAGACCAGGTTGCTCCAAGCCCTGTCCAACCTGGCCTTGATCCCACAGGTTTCCTCAGAATGGGATGGGGTCTTCCTCTGAATTTTCTGAACTCCTGGCAAGATTTCTGCCCCTCAGACCCTGACTAAAGCAGGCTGTGCTACAGCAGGGATAAAACCCAGGCTGGGGATTTCTTTTGAGGTGCTTTGCCACGCTCCCCTGAGCATCTGTGTGGAGAGACCTCACTAAAGTGTGTTAAGTGCTCATCCATGTTAACACCTTGTGTCTACATTTGTCCTGTGGTTGCTGAAGCAACCTGGGCAAAAGCTCTCTTGCATTAACACTGTCAAGTATTTGTGAGAGCCCTTTTTTCCAGAGAACCAGCCAGCTCCTTTATGTGATCCTGAGCTCATGTTCCTGGTTTTGTTCCTGTAGTTTCCTGCAGATGCTGCGGGATCTTTGGATTTCTCCTGTTTAACTAAAGCTGTTGCTGCTGCTGTGACCAGTGGGCTGGTGTTGGGCAGAGCTGGGAATGTGCTAACAGCTTCAGTGCTCACACCAAAACTCGTGGAATTGCATGGAGATCAGAAGAATGATAGCTCCTTCCCAGTGGCTTTTTGCATCCCCCTTCCCCAAATTTTGGGCAGTAAAAGCACAGGTGGCTGGGCCAGGCCCTGCCCTAAGTGCTCCTGGGTTTAGCTGCAGGAAAATCCTTACAGAAAAGCTCTGCCCTGGAAGGGCTAAAATGTCATTTGGAAGTGACAAGGCACAGATCCCCTGAAAACCAGGCTTCATTAGCTCTGGTGTCCAAAGAATGACTTATTTATCCTGTTTCTTAAAATAACTATGTTAGACTCCAATGTAATTTGCAGTGCGTGGAGAAACAACGCAGCAAACCGTGATGGAACTGGGGGGCAGCTGTGTGGACCAAAACCACTGGGGAGTCTTTGTGTTTGCCTCTTGGAGGTGTTTGGGGGGCAGATTTCAGAGGGATTGCTGTGCCTTTACAGGAGTTTGGAACAGCATTTGGAATCCTTTTTAACAGAAAGCATCGTTTAACAGCGTTTGGCACTTGAGTGACTGTGATTTACTTTGCTTTGGCCAGGTTAAGCAGGTGAGGGGTTTCCAGTGACCTGGCTGTTGTTTCTCTCCTGTCCCCAAGCCTCCTGCAGGATCTGCTGTCGCTGTGGCACCGAGTACATGGTCTCAGCCTCGGGCAACTGCATCCGGAAGGAGGAGTGCGTCCATCACTGGGGGCGGCTGCGCAAGCAGAGAGGTACAGCCCTGCCAGGGGGATGGGCCCGTGCTGGCTGTGCTCCTGCTCCAAACACTGAGTCCTCCTCAGGCTTCAGCTTGATTTTGGGGCTTGTCACGCTGCCAGGTGGTGACAGTTCCTGGGCCTGTCACTGAAATGGCCTCGCAAAGAGCTGCTGGGCTTGGCGGCCCCCAAAATGTGACACTGGGGCTGTAGCAGGGGTGCTTCGTCTTTGTTCAAAAAAGTAAAGGAAAAAACCTTCCTGTGCTTTTTGAAAAAAATCAGCCTTTTAAGAGGCTGTCAGGGAGCACTAGAGGTCTGTCACTCCCAGGAGAGTTTACTGATCTTGGCTGAATTCATTTGCAGCACGGCACTAACCTAGTTTGAGCTCTGCTCTGGTTTTCCATCAGAGCATCCGAGTGGCTTCTGGTGTTTGTCTGCCTGAGTACCAGAGACTTAAACTCTTCAGACTGCTGCCTGTGAACCCACAGTTATTTTTCCCCTGTGTTTGACACGTTATTGTTGCGCTCCTCCAGGGGATCTGCACATGAAAGCTGAAGTTCAGGTCTCTTGTTAACAGAACTCTTCTCCTTGACCCTTCATCTCTTGCTCTTTCAGTGCCAGGTGGCTGGGAAACTCACTACAGCTGCTGCTCCGGAGCTGTGGGGTCACCAGGCTGCCAGGTTGCTAAAGTAAGTGATGGAAGAACACCTTTTTATTCTCTGTGACACTTGTGCTCTGCTCACGGTGGCAGTGGCTGGGAAGTCCTTGCTTAAGCCTTTAGAAGAACAGTGGCTTCCCTTAAGGGGATAAAACAATTGCAACTTAATTTTTTTTCCTCTGCAAAGGTAGGAAAATCCAGTATTGGACACTCAGCTGTCTGGGGTGAGTTGGGTTCATTTATCCCAAGCTGCCCAGCTCATCTCCTTGAGGGACATAGAAAAGCTCCTGTTCTTTAGTGAATCACAGAAGAAATGAGAAATAAGGGATTTCCTTTTAAGGAGCAGTCTCAGAGCCTTGGCAACAGAGTGCCAAACCCTTTTTCCCATCTTTTCCTTTCCCAGATTCCCATGCTAAGGTAACTTTCTCCTGGTGGACAAATCTTTCCTTACAGGTTTTCTGTTTGTTGCCTGCCCTTGGTTGTAATGAGGGGAGGAGCCTTCCCAAGGAGCCTGTTGTAACTCCAAAATACCACAAAACTTTTGAGGGAGCTCAGCATAAGAAAAAAGAATGAAAACCCTGCTCAGATGTGGAGTTTGATAGAGCAGAGCTGTGTTTGGGGTACCTTTGCACAGGTGCTTTTTCCTTTCCTGAGGCAGCAGGAGAGTTGGTGTCCCAGCCTGGCACCCCCAGTCTGTCTCGTGCCTTTCCCTCAGGTCTCTGGGCATGCTCCTTGTCACTCGTTCTGGTGGCATTTCTGTATTTGGCAGCTGCCACACAGGGGAGAACCAAAAGCTAAAGGCAGAAGGTGAATTCTGGGCAAAATTCAAGGTTTGGTAACAATAGGAAGAGCTGTTTGGGCACTGTAAAAGCCTGCCCTGCACCGTTGGATTGGATGGGATCAGGTTGTTGCTTTTCTTTCTTTTCCACATGAATTTAGGATTTTTTTTTAAATCACCTTCTCTAGGTACTTTGCACCAGGGCCTCCCCACCCTCACGGGGAACAATTCCTTCCCAATTTCCCATCTCTCCCTGCCCTCTGGCAGTGGGAAGCCATTCCCTGTGTCCTGTCACTCCATACCAGTATAAAAAGCCTCTCTCCCTCCTTTTTATAAGCCTCCAGTTTTCTCAGCACCCTTTGGCAGATTTGGATCCACAGCCTGCTCAGCATCAGAGCACGCAGTGAAATTTTGGGATAGTTGGAATACTGGGGAGCTCAGAACCTCTCAGCTCTGAAGAAGGGCATTGAAAGCAGAAAATATTTGTAGTAAGACACCTTTCTCAGTGACTGGGCCCGGAGCTGGTTAGAAAAGCACAGGGATGTCCGTGGCTGGGGTGCTGCAGTGAGGCAGCGAGGCAGGAGATGGCAGGATGGAGCCGTGCTGCTCCGGGAGCCTGGAGTGGCTGCTCTTTGTGATACCCGAGGCTGCTGCTTCCCCGGGTCTCAAAAACAGGAGCAACTTCCCTGCCCTCCTCCCAGCCAGGAAGAACTGGGCAGTTTCAGAACAACTGATGGAGAAAAATACCTAATAGGATTTTTTTTTTTCACTTCAGTGCTCAGTTGAGTTGTATTACACAGGGAGGGAGGGGCTGAAGCTGTGAGGGAGGGGCATTTGCTGTCTCCTGGCTGCTGAGCTGCTCTCCCCATTCCCTCAGCAGGGCAGGGTCCATGCCATAGGTGCAGAGTGGACAAGTGTGGCCCCTTCCTCCTGGGAAGCAGCGATCCATGAGGCCTTTGAGCAGGGCTGGCTGTGGGTACAGGGAGAGATCGGCCTCAGTGTTGGCCCAGCTGCCTCATTAACTTCAAATGATGCAGTTCCTGTGCTCTGGCTGCACCTGCAGTAGTGACCTGTGCAGGAAAATATGCAAATCCTGCTCTGGTTTCCTCTCTGCCCACACATGTCAGCTTTACAAGGGCCTCAGTTCCTCATCTCTCCAGCCTTTAATCCTGAGACAAACCAGAACAGTTTTGTTCCTTGTAGGGTGAGAACCTGTGGGAAGCCCTGGACTGTGCTGGGCACTGCTGAGGCCCCACCTCAAATCCTGGGGTCAGTTCTGGGCCCCTCATGTCAAGAAGGACATGGAGGGGCTGGAGCGTGTCCAGAGAAGGGAACAGAGCTGGGGAAGGGTCTGGAACACCAGGAGCAGCTGGGGAAGCTGGAAAGGGGCTCAGCCTGGAGCAAAGGAGGCTCAGGGGGGACCTTGTGGCTCTGCACAACTCCCTGACAGGAGGGGGCAGCCGGGGGGAGTCGAGTTCTGCTCCCAGGGAACAGGGACAGGAGGAGAGGGAACGGCCTCAGGCTGGGCCAGGGGACGTTTAGATTAGAGTTTAGGGAAAAATTCTTCACAGAAAGGGTTGTGAAGCACTGGAAGGGGCTTCCCAGGGCAGGGGTGGAGTCACCATCCCTGGAAGTGTTCAGAAAACATGTGGATGTGGCACCTGGGGATGTGGTTTAGTGGTGACCATGATGGGACTGCTGGGCTGACCTGATGATCCTGGGGGTCCTTTCCAACCTCAAGGATTCAGTGGTTCTGTGGTTCTGAGTGTGACGAAGGAGGCTGTGCCCAGGCTGCTGTGGTTGTGCACAAATACATGGAGATTTAGGGACAGACAAAACTTAAACACAACAAAATACCCCACTGGGTGATGAGGGAGGGAGAGCATCACCTCTGGGTGTGCTGCAGGTTGGTTTTACCTAAAACCATGTCAGCAGGCAAAAGGGCAGTCACGGCTCTGCCTTGCCCTCGGTTACCTGTTCCTGCTTCCCCTCTAAACTTCATCCAGCTCACAACTCCTGCTGCCAGGAATAGGTTTCAGGATACCCAGTGGGATCTGTGCTGTGGAGGAGTGTGGGAGTACCTGTGTTGCAACAGCAGCTCAGTCATGCACTGGCTTAAGCCACTTGTGAAATCACTCCCTGAGTTTTCCTGCTGGATCTTGTTGACCCTGGAGGCTTAGCTGGGAACAAGGCTTGGAAATGCTCTCTGTTGCCTCAAGTGCTGGTGGGCTGTAGCTCCTGTTGGTGTGGGCTGCCTGGCTCTGGAGTGCAGTGGCTTGGAGTGGGTGTGCACACAGACAGCTCTGGAGCTGGGTGTCTGCTGTCACAGGGATGTCTGGGGTTAGGATCCTGCTCCTGGGCATGTCTTGGCCACAGGAACCAGGAGCTGGAGTTACATCAGTGTCAGGCCTCAGCGTGACCCTTCCTGACTAATTCTGCTCCAGACTGAAAGCTCCTTCTCCCCCAACATGTGATGTCCTGCTCCTCCATGTGCTGCCACCAGCCCTGATCTGCCTTTGGAATTAGGGTTGCCCATGGCTGTGTTTGCTGTGCTTGTGAACTTCTCAGGCTCACTGCAGGCAAAACCTACTCCTCATTAAGGAATTATTAAAAACCCGCTTTCGTTAAGCGGGGATTTGTTGGAGTGGGCTCTTTGGCTTCTTGTTCTTCTCATCACCAGCTGTCCCTGTCCTTCCCTTTCAGCAACACGTGCACGACGGGCGCAAGGAGAGCCTGGATGGCTTTGTGAAGACTTTTGAGAAGCTGCCCACAACTGATGGCTACCCTGGGATCTACGCCTTAGACTGTGAAATGGTGGGTCCAGAGCCAAAACAAAGCTTTTTGGGGACGGCTGAGCTGTGACACAAATGGCTGAAGGGAAGCTGTTTCCTGACCTCCTTCTTTCTGTTCTGAATATTGGTGCTGGAGGTGTAAATGAGCTTTTATTGATTGGTGTGTTTGGCTTGAGGGCTGTGCAGCCCTGGCAGGCTCTGGCTGGCCCACGCTGGGCAGTGCTGCTGCCTGGCCTTGCTGCAGCAGCTGTGCTGCATTTTGGGAGCTGCAGCACTTGGGTGAGGGGCTCCACAGATCCCACACTGGTTGGCCTGTGCCTCTCTTCACATGTGCCCTGTTCCTCGCAGTGCTACACTAAGCAAGGACTGGAGCTGACGAGAGTAACTGTGATCAACTCGGAGCTGAAAGTGGTGTACGACACCTTCGTCAAGCCGGACTCCAAGGTGGTGGATTACAACACCAGGTGAGGATGCTCTGCCTTGGGACAGAGCTCTGTGCTCTCTCAGGAGCTTGGCGTGGCTGGGAGCACTTGTTGGAACTCCACTGGCCACCACTCCTTAAGGGCTGAGGGGCTTTGGGCCTTGAGGGGCTTCTTCAAGTGAAGGAGCCCCACCTGTCTCATGTTGCTCTGCAGATTCTCAGGTGTGACAGAAGAGGACCTGGAGAACACGAGCATCACCCTGCGGGATGTCCAAGCCGTCCTACTGAACATGTTCAGTGCAGACACCATATTGATAGGGCACAGCTTGGAAAGCGACTTATTTGCACTAAAGGTAACTTGGGCTCTTGCCTTCACATCTCCCTGTGGTGCTTTCCCACCCTGGGGGCTGTCAGGTGTCTCCTTTAAATTCAGGAACTGTTTATTTCCAAGGACCAAGAGTTCACAGTAGTGAGGTGGCCTCACCTCAGGTCCTGTGTGCAGTTTTGGGCACCACAATATAAAAAAGTCATGCAGCCATTAGAGGGTGTCCAGAGGAGCTGTGAGGATGGGGAAGGGTCTGGAGGGGCCTCAGGGGAGCAGCTAAGGGTGCTTGGTTTGTTCAGCCTGGAGGAGACTGAGGGGAGACTCATTGTGGTCTTCAGTGTCCTCATGGGGGAAGAGGAGGGGCAGGTACCAAACTTCTCACTCTCATGACGAGGGACAGGAGCCCAGGGAACGGCTGGAGCTGTGTCAGGGCTTGGGATGGATCTCAGGGAAAGGTTCTTCCCCCCGAGGCTGCTGGGGCACTGCCCAGGCTCCCCAGGGAATGGTCCCGGCCCCAAGGCTGCCAGAGCTCCAGGAGCGTTTGGACACCGCTCTCAGGGATGCCCAGGGTGGGATTGTTGGGGTGTCTGTGCAGGGCCAGGGGCTGCACTGATCATCCCTGAGGGTCCCTTCCAGCTCAGAATATTCCAAGATTCCATGATCTGTCCGGTCTCTGAGCCTATGTGAAGCTGGTTGTGGTGGAAGGACAAGCGAGTGGGGTCGTGTGTGTCACTCATGGTGTCACCCCAGCTTTTAGTGGCTGCTGCTGCCCAGGGTGACAGACCTGTCCCGAGGTGACTGGGCTGGACAGGGCTCTGAGCAGCCAGGTCTAGTGGAAGGTGGAACAAGATGGTCTCTAAGGTCTCTTCCAACCAAAACCACTCCATGATTCTATGACTGATCCCAAATCATTTGCCTCTCACCCCTGCCAGATTTGTTCTCTGTTCTGTACCTGCTTTGCTCGGACTTGTGGTGTTACTTTGATGAAGTTATTTTGACCTTTCACCTGTCCTGTTTCCTGCCTGGCCTCATCAGCCCGGTGTGCCCATCCCTGAGCCACCTCTGCTGTCCTGCCAGGGAGTGTGTCCGGCACTGAGGCCCCAGGGCTTTGTCCCGGGTCACCAGGAGAGCGTGTGGCAGGCAGGAGCCAAGTCTTTGTGCTCACATGCCAGAACTTCCCTCAGCCGTTCCTTGTCCCACAGCTCTCCTGCTGAAGCCTCTGTGGCTGCCAGCTCCCAGCGCTGGGTTGGAAGCAGGAGCTTTTAATGCCTGTAAAACACTTTACCTCTCCGTGGCACCCTTTATCCCAGCCTTGGAGAGGCTTCATCATCATCAGAAAAACATTATTTCCAGTTAGATCAGCTCAAGATGACTGCCTTGGCCTCTTAGAGGCTTGATTTTCTCTCAGCACCACAGCTGCTGCCAAGAGAAGGAGCCCGGAGCAATCCCGCAGGGCCGTGGGGTGTCACGGCGGAGTGGCCGAGGGCTGTGGCAGTGAAGCCGTATCTCACTAATGGCTCTGGCAAGTTCCAAGTGCTGATGGCATTTCAAGTTTTATTTAAAGCTTTATTATCCTGTTTCCTCAGTCTTCCTGATCTACATAAGTAATTACCAGTGTGTCTGGGAGGGTGCCAAAGCTGAGTGCAGGCCAGGGGAGATTATCCATAATGTTGGCGGTTTTGTACTCCGAGGAGAGGAGCAGGTTGTTTCTCTTAAAGTGCAGCTGTTCTGGGGCAGCTATGGGGCTGTTACTGGTGGAGTTAGGGGTTGTCCTGCAACTTGAGCTGGTGCCTGGAGGCAGAGAGGAGAGGGGATTATCAGGGTCCTGTCAGAGTCATCTGTGCTGGGACTTGCAGAGCCATCCCTTGGGCAGGACACAGGTTTATCTTTTAGGCCCCACATGTCACTCCTGTGCTCAGGATATGGGATTGCCTTCATCCACATTCCTTTAGCTCCCACTGAATGCAGTTCATGACAGCAAAGGATTAATCTTGTCTTAGCCTGAGAGGAAGAAATCAGTGTTAAAAAAAGCCAGCCTGCCCTATGATTGTGGACTTTGTCAGGTGGGGCCTTTTGGCTGTCCCCAGGCCCCTTGGTGGAAGGCAGGGGGCACTTGGACCTGTTCAGCATCCTCAGTTCCTCCAGCATGGAGACAATTCATAGCTGAGGTGTTGGATTAGAGGGCTGGAGCCCCTCTGCTCTGGAGCCAGGCTGGGAGAGCTGGGGGTGCTCAGCTGGAGAAGAGAAGGCTCCAGGGAGAGCTCAGAGCCACTTGCAGGGCCTAAAGGGGCTCCAGGAGAGCTGCAGAGGGACTGGGGACAAGGGCTGGAGGGACAGGACCCAGGGAATGGCTTCCCAGTGCCAGAGGGCAGGGCTGGATGGGATATTGGGAAGGAATTGTTCCCTGGGAGGGTGGGCAGGCCCTGGCACAGGGTGCCCAGAGCAGCTGTGGCGGCCCCTGGATCCCTGGCAGTGCCCAAGGCCAGGCTGGACGGGGCTTGGAGCAGCCTGGGACAGTGGAAGGTGTCCCTTGGCAGGGGATGGAGTAGAAGCCCTTTAAAGAGTCCCAACTCAAAGCACTCTCTGATATGAATCAGTGATAGGATTTCCTTGTCCCATTCCATCCTCGCTGAGCTGGTGCTGGTTAAAAACTTCCTGTTGAGTCACTGCTGACGGATGGGAGGATTTGGGGTTGGTTTGCACCCCAAAGGCCAGGCCTGTTGTGCAGCAGCAGTGTGATGTCATCCTGCTTTGTCGTGCACATCCTGCCCACTTCTGTCCCCGTCTTAGAATCCCTGAATCCCAGAATGGTTTGGTTGGAAGGGACCATTAAGATCACCCAGTTCCAATCCTCTGCCATGGGCAGGGATGCCACTCACTGGACTGAGCTGCTCCATCCTGAGGAGCAGCTGAAAGGTTGCTACAACTTACACAGAGGCTGTTGTGAAGTCAGCTGGTTCTTCAGTTTAGTTTTTCATTGGGAAAGACCCCAGAGCTATTCCAGCTTCTCCAGGCTGGGGGATTAAGGACTGACCTGTCTGGATCAGCCCCGAACCTCCGCTGCCTTCAGTGTGAGATTTCAGGGTTCTTGGGGCAGGCGTGTGGCTGGCCCAGCAGTGGGAATCCTGGTGCACACACCCTGCATGGGGAGTCATCCTGCATCCAGCCAGAGCCTCCTGCCAGACTGGTTGGGTCGGAAGCTGCCCAGAGCATTGCACAGAGCCCCAGAGGTGACCGGAAGGTTGCTGCAGCATGGCTGATCCCAAGGAGTGCCTGTCCCTTTGGGAGAGGGGAAATAACCCTGTTCCTCTGCTGCTCCCTCAGCTGATCCATGGCACCGTGGTGGACACAGCCATCGTGTTCCCCCACCGCCTGGGGCTGCCCTACAAGCGGGCCCTGCGCACGCTCATGGCCGACTACCTCAAACGTATCATCCAGGACAATGGTGAGTGAGACCTCTCAGGGCTCCTGGCCCACCCCAGTTCCTCCTGGCTGCAGTCCTGCCTTCCTCTGCTGTCCCCAAGCCCATCCTCCTGCTCCTGGTGTTTCCTCCCCTGCATGTGTGTGGTAGCTGGGAATGTGCCACAGCACAGCGAGCCCCCTGCTCCGAGGGCAGAGCTCCCCCTGCTTCCCTCCCTGTGCTGAGGGGGACAAAGGAAGTGGTGTGACACGGCTGAGGTGGCTCTGCCGAGGCCGGGCCCTGCCTTCCCTTCTCTCTCTGGCCAGCTGAGGTGAACCCTCCTGTTGGAAGTGTGGCCTGCTCTTCCCACCTTCCCCGAGCACATTGCAAACACTGCTGGGGAGGCTCCCAGCTGCTCCACAGCTGATGGTGTCAGGCTGCAGTCCAGCAGAAAGTGCGGGTTTAGTGGGAAAAAAAGTGTGTTTGAAGTTGGGGTTGTTCAGCCTGGAGAAGAGGCGGCTTTGGGGACTCCTTGAAGCTCCTTGCAGGGCCTAAAGGGGCTCCAGGAGAGCTGGAGAGGGACTGGGGACAAGGGCTGGAGGGACAGGACACAGGGAATGGCTTCCCAGTGCCAGAGAGCAGGGCTGGATGGGATATTGGGAAGGAATTGTTCCGTGGGAGGGTGGGGAGGCCCTGGCACAGGGTGCCCAGAGCAGCTGTGGCTGCCCCTGGATCCCTGGCAGTGCCCAAGGCCAGGCTGGACGGGGCTTGGAGCAGCCTGGGACAGTGGGAGGGGTCCCCTGCCCATGGCAAGGGTGGCACTGGATGGGCTTGAACAAACCACAAAACACAACCCATGCTGTGATTCTGTGGAATTCTTCTCCTTTAAACCCCCGGCCGTGGCTCAGGGTGCTCCCAGGCGTGGCTGCAGCTGCAGGGGCCAGGGAGCAGCTGGCTGTGTCTGGGGACTGTGCTGTGCTGAACAGGCAGCAGAGGGGTCAGTGCCAGACCTGTGTTTGTGTCCCCAGTGGAAGGACACGACTCCAGCGAGGACGCCAGAGCCTGCATGGAGCTGATGGTGTGGAAGATCAAAGAGGATGCGAAAGTGAAGCGATGACCTGTGCGTGTCTCTCTGCTGTTCCTCCTGCACCTCTGTGAAGAAGCAGTGCAATAAATGCCCGCAGCCACTCTGTCCCCCTGTGCCAGCAGCATGTTCCTGCTCCCCAGCCATCCCAGCAGGACTCCTGGACTCACACCTGCAGTCCCCGTGTCCAGGCGGTGGCTCTCGGATCCTCAGACTCCACCCGAGGGATTCTCTGTGGTCCAAGCCCTGCCTTGTGGGCCTGGCAAGGTGGTTTTGAGTAGCACAAGCAGAACTTCTTGGTTCCTAGGAGAAGCTTGTTAGAGGTAGGTTGGAGATGTGCAGAAGGATCTTTCTGGTTCAGTTAAAGGTAGATCGTTTCCTTTTTTTTTTCCCCAAATGTAACTTAAATTGCCTCTGTACTCCAAAGCAGTGTTTGGAGAAGGGGGGAGATGGAAGAAGGTTGGGCAGGAAGCTGTGAGGGGATTGTGTGGGAAGCAAGAGCTGAGGATCAAGCACTTGGGAAGAGATCCTGGTGCAGTCCCACTGCGGAGCTGCGAAAGAGGGAGGCTGGCTCTGAGCAGCTGGAGGGAGAGGAATGAGATGGGATCTGGGAATCAGCACCTGCTGTGCCCCGGGTGCTCTCCTTGCTGAGGGCTGGCTGGCACCTGGTTCTGCAGTCACTGCAAAGGGGGAAACCACAAGTGTCACACCTGGCCCAGGGCAGGGACAACCAGCTCCCAGAGCCAGGGAGAACCTGCATCCCATCGCTGCAGGGTAGGACAAGCTGTCCTTCCCCGACCCCGAGCTTCCAGCAGGGCCCCAGTGAGCTTGTGTTCAGGGAACAAGGTTTTGGGGGTACAGGTAAGGGTGGCCTCAGCAGCATGCAGGACTCCCCAGCAGTCTGTCCCTGATGCAGGGACGTGGTGCAGGCAGGAGCAGTAGGGAAAAACCCTTCATTGCGACTGGTTTAGGTGTTGGGAGTTCTGCAGAGAGCGAAGGACCCTGCTGTGTGTCTGGCACCTGGGCAGAAGCAGCTGCTGAGCGTGACTGTCACACTGGGGTGACTGGGGCAGAGCCCAGGCAGGCTGGATGGCGCTGGTGGGTCCCTCTGCCCAGACCCTGCTGCTGTGTGGGGACAGCAGAGCTGAGGGAGACAATCCCCATGGACAGGGTCCCTCAGCTGGGTCAGGCAGCACCTTCGCCCCATTCCCAGAGCAGTGACCCCTCATCCTCCCTGGCAGCACTGGAGCTGTGTCCCTTGGTGGCTGCTGTGGTCCCTGGCACGGGCTGCCTGTGTCAGTCTGGGGGTGCTGGGGCAGAGGAGCTGCTGGGGTTTGGTTCCTGTCAGAGCCGGGCCCTGCTCACTGCTTTGTACCCTGCTGGGCTCAGGGTTTGGGGACAGCTGTGTCCCCGACATGTCCTGCTGAGCTGTCCCACCCTGTGGGCAGGGGCGTGGGCTGGGCTGTGCTCCAGAACAGGGATGTCCTGCCCCAAACTCTCCCCATGCCACTGCTGCCCTCACGGGCAGGGGGTGGCTTCTCTGCCAGGCTCTGGGGGAGCCACCAGGAGAGGTGGGGCTGGAAAGACTCCTGTCACTGCTGAGCCTGTCTGTGTTTCCTCTGGCAGCCTGTTCCTTTCCCCAGGTGTTGGGGATGCAGCTCCCTGCCCTCCCCCAGTGCTCCACATCCAGCTCTGCTCCTTCCCCGCCTCGGGGCTTCCACCCCAAGCAGCCTTGGGACACCTTGGCCTGTCCCCCTCTCCCACAGCCTGCAGGGAACGGTGCTGTTCCTGCTCAGGCCGTGGGAGGGACAGAGTTCAGTGCTTCCTAACTGGGGAGGGAAGGTTTGTTCCTGCTTCTGCCTCTTTCCCATGTTTATCCCCCATTTATCTTCACCCCTGGCTGCAGTGATGGAATGTCCCTGGAGCAGCCGCGTCAGGCTCAGATGTGGCTCTTGCCTGTTCCTCGACAGGCAGCCCCTGCTCCCCGGCCTTCCCACAGCAGCCCCTTCCCTGGAAGAGCCAGGACATCCCAACACGGACACGCTGTGCTGGTGTCCTGCTCGTGG
Source organism: Ifrita kowaldi (assembly GCA_013398055.1). NCBI lineage: Eukaryota > Metazoa > Chordata > Aves > Passeriformes > Cinclosomatidae > Ifrita > Ifrita kowaldi. The sequence goes on along the minus strand of VZRS01004389.1, from coordinate 517 downwards.
AGCTGCTTGGCTCCATCCCATCCCCTGGGACTGGGGCAGGCAGGATGTTCCTCCAGGCAGGAATCCTGCCAGGCCACGGGGCCCTCCAGCATCTCCCCTTCCTTTCTCCATGGTCCAGCCTAAACTGAGGCTTTTGGGGTGGGGCTCTAGGGGGGTTGTCTGTGTCAAGGGGTGTCCCTGGGGAAGTGGAGCCTTGTCCAGCCATGACATCGGTGTGCTCAGAGCCAGTCCTGGCCCAGGGCTGCCATCGCTTCCCCAGGCACCAGAGGTTTGGTTGAGTTGTACAGAACGATTGTAACCTGTAACTTTTTGTAATTGTTTTTAATAAAAGAGTGTTGACTAGATGCACATTCCCGAGTCTGGGACTGCTCTGCCTGCGGATGGGTTGTGGAGGGGAGGTGCTGGAGCTGTCCTGGAGCTGGGGGGGGGCTGGGCAGGCTTCCAAGGAGCATCCGTTCCCAAGCTGGAGAAGGGGGTTCAACAGGTCCAAGGTCCTGCACCTGGGTCTGGGCAATCC
>VZRS01004388.1:740528-786084 GCA_013398055.1 Ifrita kowaldi | reverse complement strand
CGCGGGGCCCTGCAGGGCGCGGAGCCGCCGCGAGAGGGAGCCGCGCACCCGCGGATGCGCCGGGGCTCCCGCATCGCCCGTCCCGAAAGCCGGCCTTGGGGCACCCGAGCCGGAGCGGAGTCGGCGGCAGAGCTGTCACACAGCCCCCGAGTCCTGACCCTTTCCAGTCCTGGCTCCGTGCAGCCTCCGTGGTTCAGCTTGGAGGATGGCTTTGGGCTAGGTGTAGGTATTCCTTGGGGAAAACGTGGATCGGGAAAAAGTGGGTTTCGAATAGGGAATTTAATCTAAAAGTCCGAGAGAGGATTTATTAATGTATTGAGGAGTCTGAAGAGGATGGAGCCAGGCTCTTCTCAGTGGTGCCAAGCAACAGGACAAGAGGCAATGGGCAGAAACTGATGCACAGGAAATTCCACCTGAACATGAGGAAGAACTTTACTGTGAAGGTGACTGAGCATTGCAACAGATTGCCCAGAGTGGTTGTGGAGTCTCCTTCCTTGGAGATATCCAAAAGCCATCTGGACACAATCCTAAGAAACCAGCTCTGGGATGACCCTGCTTGAGCAGGGAGGTTGGGCCAGGTGACCCACTGTGGTTCTTTCCAACCTGACCCGTTCTGTGACTTTGTTTCTTGCTCTAGGTGTGAGGCAGAATTAATCAATTGGGAGAAAAGTAACAAAGCTGGAGCAGGAAAAGACAAAGCTTCCACAGAAATAAGTATATTAATTTCACAGATGGACATCATGTTTGCAAGCGTATGTTGCTAATCTGAATTTGTCATTCTGACACCAAAACTAACACGAGGAAATACACTGGATACTTTTGACTGACAATATAACAGAGAATATAAATTTTGTTAGTTCTGTGAATGCTGGCAGTAGGGAAGAAGAACCAGTTTTCCCTTAAAATCAGGGTTGCTGTCAGGCCCCTCACTGGGAGGGTGCCTGGGGTACAACTGCACTCGAGGCAGCTTTGTGGCTTGCCACGTCTGCACTGAGCTGTGTTGGTGTCAGGTGGACACCACACGTTGGCCAACTCTTCCCTTGGTGAAGTCAGGCCTGGGGAGTCTGCCTGAGGGATCCCTGTTGAAGCCTGTGGAAGCTGGCACATCTTGGTGGTGAGAAGACAGTGACTCTTTGCCACAGCAGACCAGATTTTGCATTGTAAAGGCTGGGACACCCCTAGGGAAAACAGAAGTGGATGGTGCTTGGTTTAGTCTGGAGGATGAACCCCTATTTTTAAGGTGATGCGGAAGATGTTTGCAATACTAATCATTTTTATTATTGTTATTATTTTATTTTAATAGGCCGGGTACTGTGGCTCTGCGTGAAATCAGGCGCTATCAAAAGTCCACCGAACTTTTGATCCGCAAACTCCCCTTCCAGCGTCTGGTGCGTGAAATTGCTCAGGACTTCAAGACAGATCTGCGCTTCCAGAGCGCTGCCATCGGTGCTTTGCAGGTGAGCCTCGCCGGGGCCGGCTGCAAGTGCCCCCGCAGCCGGGATTCCCTGGAGCGGGGCTGGGGGGCTCCGCCCCGCGACCCCATTGGCCAGGCTGTTTCCAGGGTTAGTTTGGGCTCCCTCTGATTGGTGGGGCTGCCGCGGTGGGCGTGGCTCGCACGGGTCGGGAAGGATGCGCCCCTCAGCCTTGGCTTGCCCACGGAAGACCTGGGAATGCCTGTGGGTTTCGTAGGATAAAACAGCGCAGGGACAGCTCCGCAGCTCCTTACAGAGCCTCTAAGTGTGTTTTTGTGGGGGCTGCTTTGGTTTTGTTTTTTTTTCAAAAAAGCCCCTCAATTAGTTAGAACGGTGCATCTTATTAAGATGCTTAAGGAAAACACGTTTCCTCCACCCTTGAGCTCTGCTGGAGGCTCTGCCTTTGGAAGCTCTGCAGCTGGAGAGCAAAACGTCGTATAAAGCTGGTTCTGGGGTGTCCTAATGGAGGTCTTGGTGTCCTCGAATGCTCTTTAAAGAAAAACAGCTCAGTAAGCCACATCTAAACACAGTTAGGGAAATAGCTGCTTTCCTAGGATGTAGTTGATGCTGAACACACTTTTTAATGTATTAGTTGCATAGCTTATTTAGAGTATACAGAGAGCAAAATATTAATTGCTCTTTCTGGCCCAAATTCCTGAATCTAAGTTAGGACCCCCCACAAGACTCAGTTCTTATCATGGGAACATCTCCCTGTCACGGTAAAAGACACTCCTGATTAAAGATAGGTCTTTACTGTTCCTTTAGCTGTTGGGAGATTGTTCCAGGACCTATCTGTAATTGTAGTCTGTCTGACATGCAGGCAAAATGGTCTCTTTTCTAGTTAATGACTTCCAGTTCATAAAGGGCCAAGATGTTTGCCATGAGAGCCCATAAACTTGGGCATATGCTTAGCTTCAAAAGGTGGCTGTGTTTGCAGAGTTGCTGCTTTTGCTTTTAGTTATTCTGTGTGGCAGTTCTTAAATCCTGAGGTTTATCTGTGTGTCTCTTTATCTAGAACTGCCTATTAAAATTTAGTAGGTAATACACTTTCCCAAGGCTCCTGGTTTGAACGTTCCTGGCTTTGCATTAAGGAGTTGTCGGTATAGAACTTGGTCACATGCAGTTCCTAGTGTGTTCAGCTTGCATATTTGAAAAAAAAAAAAAAACAACCTAAAAAAGTAAAATTAAAAAACTCCCAAAAATTCTTAACCCCTTGGGTACCATGTTGTTTGTGCCAGCATGGATATTTGGTGAAGTGTCTTAACTTTTCACGTAGTGATTTGACAAAACTTTGTTAGGGGTTCTCATAACCTACTGCATATGAAATGACTACAGTCCTCATCTGCTGTAGTAAATATTCTTCTTTCTTCATTTTGGATAATCTTATGTTTTTAAACAGGATCTTTGAACCTAGTAAGTTGATTCTTGGGGTTCCTGGCAATGAAGTGGTTCACACAAGTTCTTCTCTTGTGTGTATTGTAGGAAGGCTGACCTCGACCTCCTTTCTATAGTTGAGCCCCATCATTCCCACCTTCTCAGCCCAGATGTTGCTGTGTCCAGTACTGGCACACAAAGATGCTTCCTAGGAGATTGATAGGTGTTAGAATTCCATGTCAGCCCAGAAGTGTGTAAGCAGTTACCATTGCTGTGCTGGGCTTAGCAGCAGCCAACTTAACATAAGTCAGGAGAACATTTAGGTCCAGCTGAGCATCTGTCTAGCTCAGAATCCTGTCTGCAGGTGCTCAGTAACAGGGAAAACCACTGTGGTCAGCATTGTTTTCGTGCTCCCAGGTGCTGACCCCTGATTCTCACAGGTTTGAGGTGAGGAGCTTCTGTGGTAGTGGGGGCCTGTGCTGTGTCCCCAGATAGGCAGGAAGGAAGTACAGGAGCAGGACATGTGTCTAATGGTGATTCCCTGATGTCCTGGTTTTGATGGTTCAAGGAGTTCCTGAACTAAAGGAGTTCTCTTATTTCTAATACTTCTCAGTATATTTTTTTCTGCTAATTTTTGGCTTTTGAGTTAAGCCACCTCTTCAGCATCCGTGGAAGGAGCTGTGTGCCTGAGCTGTGTGTTGGGAAGGAATATCTGCTCTTTTTATCCCTGGCACCTGCCAATTTCACCTGATGCTCAGTAACTCTTACTCTGGAAGAGGCAGCAGACAAGTGCCTCAGACACTGTAACCCAGCCTTTGAAAAGAAAATTTCCTAAACAAACTAACCTTTTGCTAATTTAACCCCTTCCTATCTCATGAGAGTCCTATGGGAGTATTAGTTCTGTTGTGTTCTGGAGGATGTCCTTACCAAATGGCAGCAGTACACTACTTTAGACGTAGATTATTATTTGATGCTTTGTAAGAAAATGGAGGATTTTAGTTTCTGAAAATCTAAAGCTTTTGATGTTTGTGAGTAATAAAGATCAAAACCTCAACTTAATGCCTTGTTACACTGTACTTCTAATTCCTAACTACAACTCTTTTTTCCTGGTGCTCAGAGAGTGAAAATGTTGTTACCTTCTTTTCTTCCACACTAGGAGGCAAGTGAAGCCTACTTGGTTGGCCTGTTTGAAGACACCAACCTGTGTGCTATCCATGCCAAACGTGTCACAATCATGCCAAAAGATATCCAGCTAGCACGCCGCATACGTGGGGAGCGCGCCTAAACCTCACCACGATGGGTTTGTCATTCTCGAAGCAAAATCTTCTTCCTGTTATTGGTAGTAATGAACGTTAGATATTTTTTCCATGGGGTTAAAAGGTACCTTAAGTATATGGTTGCAAGTGGAAAAATAGGGGACAGAATTGGGTATTGGCAAGTTTTCTTTCCATTTTCATTTGTGTGTGGATTTTTAATATGAACAAGGGGACATCAAAACAATCAATGTGGTCAAAAAAATAAAAAAAATGAATCGCTGAAACTTCTTCACCAAAACAACTTTATAAAAAAAATTATAAATAAACCTGTCAAATTTTTCTGGACAATGCCAGCATTTGGATTTTTTTAAACAAGTAAATTTCTTATCAATGGCAACTAAATGGTGTTTGTAGCATTTTTATCATACAGTAGATTCCATCCATTCACTATACTTTTCTAACTGAGTTGTCCTACATGCAAGTACATGTTTTTAATGTTGTCTGTCTTCTGTGCTGTTCCTGTAAGTTTGCTATTAAAATACATTAAATGATGCCTGTTCTTAGTCTTGATTTTTAAATATTGCACTCGGGTTATACTGATTAAAAAGTGATCAGCTTTCCCTCCCCTTTTTCTCTTCAATGCATGGCCTAATTCCTTGGAGCAGATCTAGGAAACACTGGGGATACTGACTTGGCTGAAGTAGTGTATATGTGGGGTTCTTTAAAATTTGTCTGCTCCACAGGAAAGCAGATTTGGTGAGTATAGTACCAGGGAGAGTCTGGAGCTGAACTGAGCTCTCTGAGCTACAGTGCTAAGAAGCAGCAATTTGTTGTCATTTCAATACCTTTCTTACTTGATTTAGTACTGAATTTGGAGGCGTTTCTGATTTTCATGGGTTTTTAGTATGGTATAAGTGGTGGAGTGTAGTGGTTTGGGTTTTTCTGTTTGGGGGTTTTATTTCTCTTGGGCGTTTTTTGTTGTGTTTTTTTTTACCCTTTTTCGTGCTGTTAGTTTCTTGGTTTGTAGCTGTTCCCTTTTTGGTTGACTACCTTTCTGTTTCAGTCACACCCTCTAGCATTTTTGAGAGCTTAGTCCACTTGTGATTAGTTTCAGTTTGTACACTCCAATCTAAAAGACACTTTTGTACCATTTTTGTTACAATTCTTCACAGAAACAGTACTTGGGCAGGATCACACATTTAAAACTTACTGGGTTTTTATATACTCCCGCAATTGCTGATGAAAGTTCACATGGAGAAATTTACTGCTGAAATTACGTCCTGTGAAAACTTGGTTTTAATTTTTCCCCCTGAAATTTAAGGGTTCTGGCAGACCAGTCTGGAAACGAGTTATGTGCTGTAGTTCTTGATAGCTCTTGCAGATAATGAAATGAGTTGCACAGAAAATACGTAGGCGGTGAACAGATTTCACCTCCATGCTAAGGCTCCTGCAGAGCTCATTTGCTGCTAACTTCTTTCAAGAGGTTTTGAGTGAGCTCTAAACACGAGTGAGTTTGTCTGAAGATTTCCAAAGAGGATTAATAGAGATATATTATCTGCTTTGGTATCTTGAACAGAGAGCCAAAAATTACAGAATAAATCACATTATTCATAACTTGCTCGGCTTTGGTAATGAATGCTGTCTGCCAGGGTTGTGCAAAGTAAAGTCTGTTTAAATGGAGTAGCTTGTCACAGGCAAGACTAATGCTAGACAAAATGTGATCACATCCTTTTGATGCCAAGCAGTTCATAGCTATCAACTGTAAATTTAGGAAGACCTGTCTTGGATCATCCAGAACAACAGAAATATAAAAGGTGAGCAACTGAGACTTAACTGACTTAAGATGTCACTTCTGTCTACTTGATAACAATCCTGTTAAACTTGCTATCAGTGCATTTCAATATAATTAACTACTTGTTTTGTCCTGTACTTCAGAATTCTGCTTCACATATCAGTCAACAGTACTGCAAGCACCTACACAAAAATGTAATTAGGCTGGGTTGATTTGGGTGTTTTTTGCTTAATAATGTGGAATTGAAGTATTGATAAGGAAGTTAATTTTTTTTTTCTTTCTTAGGTATATTAGGAAACCGAATCTAGAGATTTTGGTTCTCACATGGAGTAGTGAATTCTTTCTCTTTGAGAGAATTGGGGTGAGGAATATCCCAGTTTTCTTGACAATGCAGTTAAACTGTTCAAGGCAGAGGAAATCCTAAGGGAAAATGAGGGGATCAGGAACCTGAGCAGATGACAACATTTATGTGCAGTGCTATACCTGCAGCTTAGGGATAAACTTGGCCTTTTTGAAAGTTGTGGTCCTAGAGGTGCCCCATGGATCCTGTTAGTGATTAGCTGTCTGTATCAATGCCAAAACAAGAGGAAAAATAGTTTATCTCTTTTTCCCCCCCATACCAATTGCTGTTTCCTGGTCAATTCAGGCACAGCTGAGATTTTGAATACTAGAAACAAGTTGTGGTCCTGTGGATGTACTTCTGGGGAGCAGTTTTAACTGTACTGAGTGTAGGGGTGGATGTGAAGTGGCTCCTTGTTAGTAACAGGCTTATTCAGAAGTTGAACAGCTCTTTAAGACATTGTTTGTTGTATGTCCACAGCTCAATTTCTGAATTGTTTTGGTGAAGTCCTTTATAATACGTATGTGATAAGCTGGGTTTTAGATCTGTTTTATATTTGTATGTTAACAGCTGTATTTATCTGCCATTTCCTCCAGAGTAAGTACAAACCGTTATTTTAAGTTGGTTGCTTTGAATTAGCAACACAAAACCCCAACCTGCTTACCAGAGCCAAAAATTAATGTAGTGGGAAATAATTTCAGACACAAGATCAGTCCCTCTTGTGTGGCTTTATCAAATTCAACTGGCAGTTCTTGAGAGCTTGGCTAACATGGAGCTTAAACCCAGCATTTCAGATTTTATTTAGAAAAGCAACTTGCTGAATATAAAGTAACTAATATTAGTGTACCTGTGTTTTAGTGTTACATCTCTGGGCCGTGTTCCTCCAGCCCTTTATCCCACCTGGCAGTAGCTATTAGGTGATCCTAATCCAGGGACCAGATTCCAGTTTTAGATATGACTGAAACCAGTGAGTCTCACTCACATCCATACTCCATGTGCCACTGTTTTTGGTCAATCAGGCAGAATTGGACTCTGCATATCTGCTTGCTGTGGAGCAGGTAGGAGGAGAGGAGCACCCAATTTCCCTTGCAGTGCACAGTTTAGGTTCAGTCTCACAGCACACTTAATCCAAACTCATGCCTGTGCTACCATTCCAATACCAGCTTTTCCTGCCACACCTGCCTCCCTTGGGACACTCTGATGGGTTACTTCCACGTATCATCTGGAGCTTAATTTTAAATTTCATGGTTTAATAAAGTGCAGGCAATGTTCTGGTCAAATATTGTGTTCACTGCAATTTTATTTCTTACTCTGGCAAACAAACACATGACTTTTCTTGGCCTTCACAGGAGTAAGAACTTAATAACAATTTTCGTATAACTTGGTTTCAAAGGCTGGAATGAAGAGGAGGAATTCTAGTGTCAGGATAGTTGTTGAGTTCTTTTTTTCCCCTGGTCCAGATTAGGAGGATATTGGGGAACTGTTTGCTCAGATTTTACTTGTGTCTTGCTCACATGTATAATGAATCATCCTCAGTGATGAGATGTTCTTGCACTAAGTGGATGTTGCTGACATGTTTGTGGCAGGTTGGCCTCAAAACAGACAAGTATTTTGCTGAACAAAAAGCCACTGTTTATGTATTTTTTTCTTTTAATCCATGAGGAGGCTTTGATCTTTTGACCTTGGTAACACAATGTCCAAAAAATAGCTCAGTGTGTAAAAAGCTTTACATCTGTCAATAGTAGTGTTAAAAAGGGATTGTTAGGACTTGCATAGGCTGATCTTAATGTTAGCTGCCTTTTTGATTGCCTTCCTGGGAATATTAGCTGTCACATGATCACAACTAAATAAATACACAAGAAATTATTTATTTTAAATGAAGAGTATTGTCTAATTCTGAGAAATGGCTGCAAAATGCCTAGGCTCAGGAATGCTCTCAGTTGCAGCACACCTAGGCTGAAGCTTTCTGCTTTTTCCTTGATGGTCATCCTTACTGTCCCTCTGCAGCAGTAACACCAAAGATCAGGACACTGGGATAAAATCCCACAAAAGACCACATTGGGGTCAAAGGCAGGGGGGTGTGTGCTCTCCAAGTCAATGTCATAGCTGCTCTTCAGTGGGAAATAAGCCTGGATTTTCTGTCCATCTCTCTTGAGAACACATTTGTAGGCTTACGTGTGGTTTGAGACGTGTGCTCACATTCTCTGCTGTATTGTCCCCTGCCAGCAGCATCCCCCTCATCTCCTTCTGCAGGCAGGCTATTACACACAGCAGGGCCTCTAGCAGCAGGGGTGCTTTATGTTACTGAAAGCTCCTGTGATGTCACAAAGATTTNGAAAAAGAAAAAAATAAATCCCTACAGCTCTGGAAACCACTTGTGTCTCCTGATGGTGTCAGGACTGAGCATTCTCACCCCACTCCCTTGAGAGGAGCTGCCCTCACCACCTCTCTGTGTTCATGAACGTGCTGTTTCATGGAAGCATCCCAAGCACAACCCAGCTGGAAAATGTCTGTGGCCTATAGATCCCAGAGTGAGAGCTAATCCCACGTGCCTCGGTGATAAATGTCGACCCTTGGGTTTGCCCCTATCGCTCTTTGCTCCTGAACAGTTGATCTCTACTCCTGCCAACCTCGATTTGCAAGAGATTGTGTGATTTCAGCTACTTTAGTTTTCCTCAGCATCTGTTCAGTTGGTGAGGGGTATATCCCCCCTTCTGCCTTCGTCTTGAGACTGCTTTGAGGAGAGGCTGAGACACCACTGCAGTCATCATCAGGTGAGAGACGTTCCTTTCTTTTCCGTGTGCTGGAGGAGCAGGAAGGCTGAAGGAACACTATTCACAGTCCTGCTCAGGCCTCCCTCTCTCAGTGCATCGGTACCTGGCAGCTGAGGCCCTGTCAGGCAGCCCGTGGCTGGGAATGCTGCCAGGTGAACACATGGGCACGGATGCCGGCCGTGAGGAGCGCGAGCACGAATCGGGGATGGCAGGATGGGCGTCCCAGCTGGAAGCGGCCCCAGGACCGGTTACCGCTGAGGGGCTGCGTGTCCCTACAGCTGAAGGCTGGAGCCGCTTCAAGCGGCCTCGGTGCCGGCTAATTCGGGGCGCGGGAGAGCTGCCAGACTCGGGCGTGCGGATCCCTGGGACCTCGGGCTTTGGCTTGGCTGTGGAGCAGGGCAGGGAGCTGGCAGGAGCGGCACAAGCTCCGTGTGCTGCCTTGCTGACGTGCTTTGCCCAGAGGGGCTGTCGTTGATGGCTTTTCCTTTGTGCCTCCTGCCATCTGCACCGCGCTGGGGCTGAGGGCGTGGGCAGGGGAAGATGCTCAGAGGAGGGGAGACTTCTTTAGCACGTCCTGGGCAGTGTTTGGAGCACGGGGGTGCCAGGCTGATGCCAGCACTGCTCTCCCTGTAGGACAGGGTGTGCACCAGGCAGATGTGAACAACAGCAGCAGTCCCAGGTGTTGGTTTGAGGGATCCTGCTGTGGATGGATGCACGGTCTTCCTGGCATGGTTGAGGTCCGTTGTTCCGGGAGGGTTTTGCCCTGTTCCCAGGGCATGACCTGAGCCCTGGTTTGCCGCTGACTCTCGGAGCAGTCGCTGAACTGACACAAGGGAGTTGTGACTTGCTCCTGACTGGACTGGAACTGAACTGGGTGGGGAGCTCAGGTGTTTCCTGAGGCAACACAGCACCAGCCGAGGGAAAGCGTTACACAATGTGTGGACAGGCAGTAGCTGTGGGCTCCCTCCAGCCCCCTCTTCAGGTCTGTGTGTGCAAAAAACGAGCAAATGCGTTTTTCTTTGCATTGTTGAGGAAGAGGGACTCATTTAGTGGAGTGGGGTTAGGGGCTTTTATGGTGATGCCATCCCCAAGAGAAATAAATCCTTCCTCCCTCCCTCCCCTTCCCTGGGACATGAATGCTTTAAAATTATGGTACTTGCCCTTTTTTGAAGGGTTTTGAAGAGTGGAACTGGCTCTTTGATAAAACCTCCAGCTCTGCTGTGCAGCTCAAACGTAGTGGAGTTAAGAGATGTTTTCAGCCTGGTGTCAGCTTGAAGCCTCGCAGTCACCGAATCCCTCTAGAGGAGGGCACATCTGTTCAGGAATCTGATCTCATTTCTGCCTTATAGGTTCTCCAGCTAAATGGACCATTTGCTTTCATGAAAGTAATTGCTTTGAATGCTGAGGAAAAGAGAAGCCAAAGCCACAGACAGCATCTAACCTCGCTGGTGTTTATTCAATAAATTAATGAACACTAATAGAGTAGCATTCAAGTTCACAACAGCACACAGCCTACTTTAAAGCCATTCTGGATATTGCTGGAAGAGCACACCGTGCAGCAGCCACTCTGTAATGTGAAAGCCCTGGCCGTGGGTGCACACAGGGGTTATAGTGCACCCAGGAGCATCGCAGAGCCGGGGCATAACAGCTCCATAGAAACACATCTGCTCCTGCCATGCCGAGAGGGAGCTGCTCTGGCTCTGCTGCTGCTGCTGCTGGCACTGAATTGTCCCCCTGCTCTGCCTTACCTGAACCTCAGAGATCCTGTAAGATGCAGTGCTAACACCAGGATGCTGTTGGCCTTGGCACGTTGCTCCTGAGGCTGCCCTGGCCTTCCTGCTGCCCCGCTGTTGTGCAGGCAGGGAATGTGCTCCCAGCATGGAAGGAACACAGTGAGCCTCTGTCCCCAGTACAGGGAAACCTGGGTTGCTCAAACTCTGTGTCACTGTGACTTGTGTGCTTTGTCTGCAAACCAGAGAGGCATAATTCCATCCTTGCCATAAAGCTGCTTCTCTCCCCTGCACATCCGTAGCCCTGCTCGCTGTAAAGTAGGAGTACCACCACGTTCCCTGTCTGAAGGGAGCAGAGGGTCTGCCCCATGCAAAGGCTCCCTCTCCTGCCACTGCACCCACCCATTAAAAAACCAGTGTTATACATATGTATATTTGTTGTAAATACATTATCGTGAATGATATGTAATTATAGATGTGCGTACTAAAATGTATAATAATAATATATTATTACTTAAGCATGTGAGGTTAGGCAGATGCTTTTTTAATGTTTAAATTATAATATATTTATGATAATTATATATCTAGCCATATTTTTAAAAATTTCCTCAATCTCATACCAGCGTCACAAGGAGAGAGGAATGGAGTATTATGATGGAAGGTTGCTGCTAGCTTTATGTATATAACTCTCTATATCTATAATCTCTTTTTTTTATAGAGCTGTTAAAGGTAGGTTGCCCCACGTTTACTTGTTAATATTGCCTTTTCTGTATTTTTTTTTAAAGTGGCAAAAGTTGCATGGATTCTTCAGAAAGAAGAAAGATTTTTACTGATGTACAGTGCTAAAATGGCACCGACCAAACTGTGGAGCTCACGTTTATCACCCGGGCTACAGCCACCAGGGGCCAGCCCAGGCACTTTCTTTGAGGCTGTGAAGAGGTGGAACGTGGAGAGCAGTGATTTCTCTTCCTCCTGTGTATGTACCTGCTCTGTCCTGCCCTCTCCTCACCTCCTCCGACAGCCAGTCTCGAGGCAAATGCAGCACAGTTCCAATGATGAACTTGGGTTCTTTCTTTCTTGGGTTTCTTTCATCAAATATGAGAAAATTAATTTTGTTTCTCCAACAGTCTTCCATCCTACTGGCTTTCCAGCACGTGCTCTGCAGAGTAGCTCAGAATCAAGGTGTTTGCCTCAGCCTCTGGCTTGCAGAGATGGTGTGTGAGAGAGATAGATGAGAAATGGGATGCAGTAAAGCCAGTGGCAGAGCAAGTGTCCAGTTGGCTCCTGGCTGGATTTGGGGTCACACAAAGCTGTGGTTTCTTTCCCCTCATGACAGCAAACCTGTGGGGTTGTGGGCTTTGCTGCGGGATGGGTGAAGATGGCTCCACTGTCTGCAGCTCACTTTTAAGCAAAGTAAACAGGTGGCAGACAAGGTCCACTGTGAGCTGACTGGCACCACATGGAACCGCTTTTATTTAGCACCATGGTGCTACTGTCATCCTCAGGATGCAGCCTGGTACTAATCACTTCTGCAGCTGGCCTAATTGTGATATGTTGGTCCTGAGTTGCAGCTGCTTTTATCCCGGTAATGTGGGCATTCACAGAGTACCTATTGCTGCATCCTGTGAGTGCAGGGAGCTGCTGGACCAAGGTGCCAAACTCCAGCTCCTGAGTAAAACTCAGTAAGATATTGAGCTATAGCTCTGGGGTGGAGACAGTCAAAATAAAATTAACCAAGCCTTTACCCACTGGTACGTATACAATGCCAAAATTGTGACCAGTGCTTCACAGGCTGAGGAAGAGCATGCTGGAAGTGTTTCCGTATCAAATAAACTCAGGACCCAGTACAACAAAGCACAGGGTGGAGCAAAAGTGTGATGGAGACACAAACAAGCAAAAAATGAACACTGGGAAGAGCTTCCCTGGGATGCAGTCAGCACTGGGGATACAGACACCCAAGTTCTCTCCACGATCCCAGGGATTTCCCTTCCCAGCCTTGCCCTGAGAATGACTTCCTCATCTCTTTTGGGCAAATTACATCACTTCTGGATTTTTGTTTTCTCTCCTAAAAATGAGGTTGCTGTTTTTATGCCTTTGCAGCGTGGCTGGGACAACTGTAACTGTTTGCAACACACTCCAAAGGGCCACCAACCACTAGGTGAGATGTACCCCAGAGATGAGGGGTTTAGCTCCTGAAATGCACCCTCCTCCTATTGCAGCTCCTCTGAAAGCTGGGATTGATGCTCCACTGTTGGCACAGCAGGAATTCAGGTGGGACCATTCAGGCCTCTCCTGGGAAGCTCAGAGAAGAGTGCATTTCTGCTGATGGAAACCAGCTTTCAGCAACATTGCTGAGCTCCCTGCTGCTTTAAATGCTCGCCTAGATGTTGATAATGATGCTGTTCCATAGCTGAACAGATTCAAACAGTGGGAAATACGCCCACCTTATTTAGAGGTGGCTAAATAAGCATATTTTATTTAATAAAATGTCATAACACTCTTTTGGCATTAGGCTTGTTCTTGGTGTCCCCTGTGCTGGTTCCTGTGTCTCTGTTGGGTGCAGGGCTGCCTGGTGCTGATATTGGCAGCCAAAACGTGGGGTTTTTTAATGAGGAACCAACATCTTTGACTGAGGATTTTGGCTCCACTTCGTGACTGCAGTCAGCCAGTGACAGTTGAAGATTATGACATTAAAAATATATATTTTAACTACAGTTAATTGATCCTCGTGGGAAATTAGCATGCAATGGGCCATTTGCTCTCTGTTTATCACTCTGCCCTGCTGAATGAACTGGGCTGTGCTGTCTGCTCCTGTATTTCCACTGCAATCCATGAATCCCCCCACACCTCTGATGCCAGGCTTGGATTTCAGAAGGCAGAGGCTTAACCCCAGCTGGGACAGGCAGCAGCCACCCCATCTCTGCAGGTGCCATTGGAGGACCTACACTGCTGGATGGTTTCAGACATTCTGTGGGTGTTCTGCTCTAGTTTGCAGCCCCATTTTTCTTTCTGCTGCTTTCCTTCTCCCACCCTGCTGTGGCTCCAGCTGGGAAGCCAGGGCCATGTGTGTGTCTCCAGGCTATACACAGAAACTCGGCTTTCTGCGACCGACCATGGCTCTGCAATAAACGAGGGGAGCGTGTCCCTGCCTGACTGGCACATTAAGCAGATGTTCAGTCTCCAGACCTCACTTCAGGCAGTCAGAAATGAGAAGGGAGAAGATGATTTTCTCTCCTCCCCAACAGCCAATGATGCCCCCATGAAGCTGCAGCGTTCGCAGCGCCGGGCTGCAAACCTGGCGTGAGCAGCTGTGCTGGAGCTGCTGCCTGGATTGCAGGGATGCTCCCTCCCAGGATATTTGAGTGTGTGTGTGAGGCTGGCTCCAGCTGCAGAGATGGAATGGGCTGAAAGGATGCTTTAGAGGCACTGAAGAAACGCTGGAAGAATATGCTGGAAGCTTGGGGCTTATGGGGCTGTGCCACAGCTGGGCTGACTGCTTTAACTCTCCTTCGAGCTACTCTCTACTTATTTCTTTCAGAAGCAGCTCAATTTTTCATAACTTCCCTGTGTGAAAGGCTTATTATTTTCTGTTGCTGTTATTATTCTCCAAGGTTACACAGCATCTCTGTGGCAGAAATGCAGCCCTAGCACTGAGCTGAGCCATCTTGGCTCCCATTTTCTCATCCATCCAGACACCTTTGCCCTCACCCCCCAGGCAGCAGTGATGGGGAGATGTCCTGTTGACAGAGGGATGTAATAAAGGTTATAAATAGAATAACTTGGCACAAAGAGCTAATCAACGTGTAGACGTGCTCTAGTTAATTGGGGACACTATAAACACTGCTCTACCTGTGCTGGACACAGTTGAGGGGAGGTGGTTTGCTCCTCTCCATCTGAGACACGAGGAGCAGAGCAGGAAGTTCTCAGCCCTGTGCTCCAGATAAGAGGTCAGCCTTCCCCTTGCCAGGTTAGCCACACCCTTCCCACCTCCATCTATGCAAGCAGGTGTTAAAATGACCCCTCGTGTTCCCATTTAAGTTGTTTTAACTGCACAAATGACTTCTATGTAGGTGCAAGAAAGACAGTGGTCAAAATTACAGGCAATGGCTACTTGGAGAGCAGAGCATCCGTGCATCAGGCTGGGAAATTCTGAGTATTTCTTGGAAGAAAATGGAAGGGCAGTGGTGCCCTATTAAAGCTGTTCCAGAATAAATCCAGCACTGAGCAGAACCATGTACTTCCTGTGGAAGGTTTTCCTTGCAGCAGCAGCACAGTGGTCACCACAATGGGATGCTCCAGCAAAAATCATCTCGGGGCTGCACCAAGCAGCATCTGCCTTTCACAGGATGCTGCAGGAGTGATGGATCCCAGGCTGGTTTCCCCTGCTTGGCTGCTCAAAAACCCAAGGAGAATCCTTTGTAGTGACAACGGTTGAAGCTGCTTTGGGTAAATGCTTCAACTTCCCATCATGAGAACAGGTGTCCCCTATCCCAGGGCTCCTCCTTAGTCCTACATCCACCCAGAGAGTGCCACCAGAGCTGCAGGTACTCCACTTACAGCAAGGCAAGGATGTGGGAAGCATTCCCATGGGAACCTGGCCAAGACCTGTTCCCCTGCCCGCACTCTCTTTGCTGTGCCTTCAGTGGGACAGCAAACCAACCTCATCCTGGGCTGCATCCCCAGCAGTGTGGCCAGCAGGCTGAGGGAGGAGATTCTGCCCCTCTGCTCTGCCCTCGTGAGACTCCACCTGCAGTGCTGCATCCAGCTCTGAGATCCCCAGTGTAAGAAGGACATGGACTTGCTGGAGTGAGGAGAGCTGGTTGTTCGGCTTGGAGAAGAGAAGGCTCTGGGGAGACTTTTTAACACCCTCCAGTACCTAAAGGAGACCTAAAAAAATGCTGGAGAGGGGCTTTTTGCAAGGGCTTGTAGTGAAAGGACGAAGGGTCCGGGGGTAGGTTTAGATTAGATTTAGGCAGAGGGTTGGTTTAGATTAGATACTGGGAAGAAATTCTTTACTGTGAGGGTGGTGAGGCACTGGCACAGGTTTCCCAGAGAAGTTCTGGATGCTCCATCTCTGGCAGTGTTCAAAGCCACGTTGGAGCCACGTTCAAAGCCAACCTGCTCTAGTGGAATTTGTCCCTGCCCATGACAGGGGGGTCAGAAGTAGATGATCTTTAGGGTCCCTTCCAACCCAAACCTTTCTCTGACGATTCTGTAACTGATTACTTTTCTAAAGTAATTGAAAATTGCTCCTGCTCGTTATGCACCTGTTCAGGGAACAGTGGTTCTGAGGAATTTAGTGAGGAGTTATTTGGTGTGCACAAGGACAGTTTGGGCAGTTCTCTTTTAGCAATAAGGCAGAAAGAATCGAGGGTAAAAGACTCACATGGGACAAAATCTGCCTGGGGCACAGAGTCAATTCAGAGATGTCTTTGAGTGCCCGTGTGCAGGAAAAAATTGATTTAATGGAACACAGGGCTCCATTCCCAACAGTGTGGAATACCTCAGGCCCAAGGGGAGGTTTTCACAGGATCTTCTGTCTTTGGCAGTGCTTCTGAGGGCAGTGGCCATCCCAGCACCCGCCTGGCTGTGCTTTGGCAGCCGTGAGGCACCGAGTGACAGCAAAGGTCACTGCAGCTCCACCTGAGCACCCAGCACTGGTGGTTCACCGGGAGAAAATGGCAACTGGAGCTGGAAGGGAGAAGGTGGTGGGACTGGGAGGTGATTTTGGGTAGCAAGGGGAAGAAACTGAGCGTGTTTGCTCAGCAGATGTGCTGAGGCTACCTGGCACAGAGAAAGATGGATCCCTGCCTTCCTCTGAGCCAGTCTAATCACATGAAAACAAGAGGCCAGAGACTGAGGTTTATGGCTGGTATGTCTGAAACAAATCAAAGGAAACAATATTTGGCTTGCCTGAGCATGGCAGGGAACACGCCAAATATTTCATGTGGGAGCACAAGGGTCAAGGTGTTGCTCTGCTCTGTACTGGAGCAGCACATCCTGGTGGGCAGGGACTGATGGCAACAGCAAGGAATGGGCCAGAAGTCACAGATATTGAACCAGAATTTAAATAAAAACTCTAGAAATAATTCTACAGCTCAGTGGGACAGAGCTGGGAACAAAAAGCTGGATGCCACCGCAGGGGACTGCAGTCTGCTTTAGGGACCTCCAGCTGCACTGCACTGCTGATCTCCTGCCTTCCCAGTCCATTCCCAGTCCCCTCCCAGTCCCACCCCCATCCCATCTCCCTTCTGCAGCAGAAGCTGGCTGTAAAAAAGGGCAGGATTTCAGAGACAAGACGAAAATGGTCTTTCATTTCCATCCATCCCTGTTTGCTCACTCATCTGTCTGACTCCATAAGTCAGAATTTAGCACCTAACACCTCCCCTTCCCACCCCCACTAATCTTCCTGCCTTGTGATTTGGGTTTTCCCTGGGCATTACCCAGCTCCTTGGGACGTGACATTTCCTGCTAGGGACATCACTTGAATTTACACACAAACTGCAAAGGCTGACAAGGGGAGATGAGAAGCGTGGAAGCCGTGTGAGGGGTACAGTGTTTGTATAAAGCTTCCAGAAATGGCAGATCACTGAACTGGATGGCAGGAATGGCCCTGCAGCCTGAGCCCTCCACACTGGGCCAGCTTTGGGATGGAGGTGGGTATGGTGCTGGAGGGAAACCTCTCCCCTTGGGCGAGTTGCTGGGGGAGCAGCAGAAACTCCTGTGCAAGCTGAGCCAGGCAGAAAGAAACATCGTCGTGCCTATTTTAGGATTTTTGTGCTGCTGCTCCTCACCACCCTGTCCAAATACATCCCTTTAATGGATGCTGCCCAAGAGGAAGCACATCCATTCTCCTGTGAGAGGGTGCCTGTGCCCATAAGCCTGCTTCCTAACACTATAAATTGGTCCTATAAAAGATGTTACTCCTCCCTGTCTCTCCGTAATAACTCTGTGCTGTGGCCATAACAGCGCTTTGCTGCCATCATATTTTTCATCAGGACTCCAGCCCGCCTCTCTTTTTTCCCTCCTGGGTGCTGAACAGCTCCTAGCAAAACCAGTTCAGCATCCCAGAGGGGCCTGGTGAGGATGCTTTGGGAGAAGGTGGGACACTGGGCACAGAGGGGAGGGCAGTGGCAATAGGGCCACATGAGAATTTGGGAGCTGGGTGGGGGTAGCTCGGGTGCACAGAGTGAGGCCCCAGCAGCTCTGCAGTCACAAGGGTAAATCCACTGTTTTTTCCAGACTCACCCTCCTGGGATCATCTCTCTGACGATCCCAGTGCCCTGTGGGAAGCCTAGCCCTGAGACAGAAGCTGCAGTGGAGGCTGCAGGCTCATCCTCAGGGACTCAGCATTCCTTGTTGTGTGAGGAGCATCTCTGCTGCTCTCATCCAACCTGCCTTCCTGATGGATTGTGCTGCCCAGTGCCAAACAATGCAGATCTGGGGGTGAAATGGAGCAGGGAGGGTTCCCAGCTGGCAGCCCATCTCCTGCCCATCCCAGCACACCCTTGGTACAGTGTTGGATCCACAGAGAGCATCAGATGCCCCTTGCAACTCAGAGGGACAGACTCAGATTTATTTAAAAGCATTAAATGCCCAATTCCCCCTGCAAGTGGCCAAGTGGGGAAGTGCTCATCTGCACCCCATTCCCCCCTCCCCAGTGCCACTGGCACCAGCAGCAAAGTCAGGTCCTCTGTGCATGACAGGCATCCAAGCTGTGGCACCTGCTGGGTTTTTTTGGGGCTGCTGCTTGGGGCTGCTCCTCTTCCTTGCTTGCACAGGGAATGTAGCAGAGTAATTTGTGTCTGGGAATTTGTGTTCTCAAGTTTCTTTTCCCTGAGGACCTCAGAATCCTTTCACTGGACACTAAAGAGGTGACGTGGTCTCCTTCAAAAATAAACACATTCCTCGGGTATGCAGTGTGTAAGCGGAGTGCAGCGTGGTTGCTGAAAACCTGCACAAGCCCAGCATCAGGGAATTATGTATTAGGATAATCAAAGTTTAAAATAAACCCTTGGAGGTTTCTCTGACAGCGGAAGCTTGGAGATATCCCTCGGTCACTGGGTAAAGTCTTGGGGGAAATTTTAAGATTCACCTCTTGTGTCACTCATGTGCATGGCTGGGTGCTTTAGGGCTAACAGGGCAGGGCTGCGTGCTCCAGGGGATTCCCACATCTGGGGAATGGTTAGGGCTGGGGTTAGGGCCAGGGTTGGGGTTAGGGATGCATCTTTACACACAGAAATGGGGTTGAAACACGCTGATCCTCTCTGCTGTTCGCTGCGTGAAGGAGAGGGGGAACATCTCAAAGCCATAAAATCCTGTCAGCTCACGTCTGGCACATCCTGCCCAACAGGTTGGGTAAAACCAAGCAGCTGCAACGCCGTCTCTCTCACTTGTGCCTGGATTTCTTTCACGGAAGATCCCATCCCCTTGTTGTTTATTCCCTCTCATCTGAGCTGTGACTCTCCTGCTGCAACCCTGCAGCAAGTTGCTGTCAGGAGCAGCCCCCTTGCTTTATGTCCTTCCAACAAAGCATGGCCAAGTACTTGCATGAGGGCAGCTTTAATGAGCTGCTTTTCTCACAATGTAAATAATCTTGTCATCTTCCTGACAAATTAATGCTTAACCCCCTACTCCCCCCTCTTTCTAACTGGCTAAAGTGTTAGCCATTATTGCCTTAGGGCTTATTAATATTTTGGAGTACAGTAGTGGCACTGGGGGGAGGCTGGGAGGTTGTATGAATTAATGCTCCTTTGCCTGTCAGGGTATTTAAGCCTTAGGTTTGGGATGAGGGTGATTTAAATAATTCCCATGGATTCCTCAGCTTCCCTTGTCAAATGCATGGGGACAGGAGGAATCACACGTACAAGCATGATTAACTAATGAGCTGTCTAATGAAGGGCTTCTGACTACAGGCATTAACCATCTACTGCCAAACAGATCGGAGGGAGAAAAAAAGGGCATAATCCCATGCCAAAGTTCCCTACCGTCCCACCCTGTTTTTGGTGACAGAGGCTGGTCCCACCCCACGTGTGAGAGATGCTCCCTTCTGATAGGAAGAAGTGTATTTAACCAGCCCCAATGAAATCTTCTCATTTAGCAGCCTTGAGCAGGGGATTGCCAGCCACAAAACCCAGCGGGAACCCAAAACGAGTAGCCCATAAAATGAGGAGAAATTTTATAAAAGAAAAAAAAACCCCAGAATTTGTCAGGGCTGCATGTATAAAACAGAGGTTATCACACAGATACTCTCACAACACACCTTTCCAATTTGTAAAAGTCCCACATTTGTAAGAGCAGGATTTGCCAGCTGCAGGCACTGCCCGTACCAAACAGGGGCTGCAGGGCCTGGAAGCAAATGCAGCTCTGCTTCCCAACGCAGCTAAATCCCAAGCTTTCCATGGAAGCAGGAAAAACACTGCCTACAATTGGCTACAAAGCCATGCATGGGTCAGCAATGCTTTTGGGGGCTGTGAAACGTCACCTGCTGCTGTGGGATGCAGGGAACTGCACCAGGCAGCCACCAGCTCCTACCAGATTGCTTCAAGGAATTGGAAGCATCTCCTGGAGCTCCAGCCTTTCTGCCCCTTGGGCTGGGACTGAGTTATTTATCCAAACATGACGTTTCTCAACCCACAAGTAACCTGTCTCTCTGTTTTCCTCCTGGAGCAAAGGGGCAGTGTTGGAATGAGGGTGTCCCTCCAGGCTCACAGGGAATCAGTGGCATTCCCAGTAGCTTACTCCTCGCTGGGCTGTTGGGAGGGGTTTTGTGCTGAGGTAGGATGTAGATATGGATCCTGGAGAGCTTGGTCCCTCTGTTTTCTGAGGTGTAGTGCACATCTCCTTGCCATTCCCAAATCCAGGATTCTTGATACACCAAATGGGATTTTGACTGTGGGTGTGGGCTGTGAGTTTCCATCTCACTCCCTGTGTTCAGCCTGTTTCCCCAGAGGCTGTTTGGGGCCCTGCTCAGCCTGGGCTGGGCATCTCTCCTGTGAGTGTTTCCTGACTCCCAACGTGCAGGAAGCGGTTTGGAGGGATGTTGCGGAAATTCTTTGTCTCCACTTCCTATTTCTTTTCCTGCTCACCCCCCTCGCACAGGCACGTGTGCTGCCTGCTCGGGCAGCCTTGGCCTTCCTTGCTCTGGTGCTTGTCTGGGATTTTGTGCTCCATGAAAGATGGCAAGGGCTGGTTTTTGATCACCAGTGCTGGTCTGGGCAATGCCCCGTGCGCTTGGCATGGCCAGGCACTGGTGTGTCCACCCTGGTGAAGGACAGTGGCTTTCAGCCAGGCTGATCCATCCTTCCCAGAGGCTGGGGTGGCCCTTGCTCTGCTGAATGTCCTCCCAATCAGGTGTTGGGAGAGCAGAGCGGGTTTGGGTGCAGGCTGAGGGCACCCCTTCTTCTTCTCATCCTGGATAAATGGCTTTATTCCCACAAATAACAGGATGTGGGAGCTGCCAAAAATCCTGGTGTTTTCTGATAGCATTGCCAGCAGCTATTCCTGGGTGCTGGTGCCCTCAAAGGGGCAGCAATTTGTGTGCTGGAAAGTGAATTTCTGCTACACAGAATGTGCCTGTGCAGGGAGGAGGCCAGTGGTGGTCGTGCCTGCAGTTTGGTTTTGTGGTTTGTAATCCAGAAGCTCCCACTGTGACAGGAGTTACACTGTGGTAGCAGAGATGCTGATGCTCCTGAGACAAGGGCCAGCCCAGATCCTCTGCCTCCAATGTCTCTTCCAGCACCACAAAGGCACCTGAGCCAGCATGGCAAAGGGGATGGGATGGCCCCATGGCAAAGGGCTCTCATTGTGGCTTGGCAAACCCTGGGCAAGCTCTGCTCCGTGTCTAATCCCCTCCAGCAGTGTCACACAGATGCTGATTCCCCCGGGGATTGCTCAGCTTGGTACTATTTTGCAGCTTCAAAGTCTTCAGATGGATTATTTTTTTTTTCCCTAAGCATTTAGGCAGCACCTGCAGCCTTGACAGTTTAGGCTGGGAACTGGTGAGACTCTTTCTGTGAGCCAAAAGGAGCCCATGGGCAGATTAGCACCAGGCACCTGCCTTTGCCAGGGGCCTTTCCCATTTCTGTGGTCTGTGTTCTACTCTAGGGAGAAACAAGGGGTGTTACAGGGGAATCGGGGTGGATAAACTCTGCAACACCCGGAGTGGAAATTAGTTAACTTGTCCCACCTGCAGCGCCCCACAGACTCTGTATGACTCCCATCCCTCCTGCCACGCCTCTGCATCCCAGAAGCATCCACCTCCTGTCTCGGGGCGTCAGACCAAGGCAGGGCTGGCCAGGACTTACCTGCTGACCCCGGGCAAGTCCTACTCGGAGCCTGAAATACAAATCCTAATTCTTTAACTATAGCCCCATCTAATGGCACGATCCCAGCAGCTCCCTGTGCGGTGCGGGTGTTTGGGTGGATGCAAATCCTGCTCTGCAGCTGGGGTCTCCTCACTGACAGGGCATGCCAGCAACAGTTCTGGGTCGTACCCAGCCTGCCAGGAGTCCTGATCAGGGACACCGCAGCAGCTGCCACCTCCCTTGGGACACCACCGGCTCTGGCTGTGCCCCAGGCTGCTCCTTGCAGTGCCAGAATGGGATTGTTTCCCCCCTTTTCACTGGTGTGAAAAAGCAGCTGCTTTGCTGAGCTGTGCCGAGTTCTGGCTCCTGACATCCGAGTGCAGCCGTGCCAGGCTGGACAGCATTCCTTGTCTGGAGGTCCCTGTGCTCCTGCAGGAGCCCGTGTGGGACACACCGGCCTGGACACATCTCCTGGCTGCTGCAGGGGCTGGGGCACTGATGGAAGCCCAGACTCACCTGGCTCCCAGCCCTTTCCAGCAAGGAAAATCGGGAAAATTTCCAGCAAACCCACGGGGTGGACCCTGGAGCGTAGAGCTGGGCCAGCCACTCGCGTCCCCAGGGCTGCCTGCTGCTGGGCTGAGCCCCTGTAGCCGTGTGGAACTCTGCTCTGATGTCCCAGTGCCAGCACAAACCTCACCTGATGGTGACTTTGACTGAATTTGAATGCTGTCTATGGCTGAGGTACGAAAAGCCGTGAGAAATTAGGGCAGTGGGGCTTGTTTTGCCAGGATGGCTCAGCCCAGCTGCTGCCTGGAGGAGGGGTCCTGCCTCTGCTCTGTGCCTGGCTGGCCGAAGCTTCCCTCTCTCTCCTGCAGGTGGTGGTGGGTGTGGGGTGCTGGTAGGGGCTGTGCTGAGCCTGAGGAGGCTGTTGCTGCTGCCTTTGGGGGACAGTTTCATGCCAGCCAGGTCAGGAGATGGTTTAGGGTGGTTTGGTTTGGGGTTTCTTTTTTAACTTCACTTGCACACATCTTCAAATATCAGTGTTGACTCAAACCCAACGCCCAGTGCCAGATGCGGCCGATCTCGTCACCCAGAGCCAAACTGCGGTGTTGAGATGGTCTAACAGCAGGCTGGAAAGCCTGGATGCTCCACTGTGTCCACCCAGGGTGAGTGAGGTGGGCAGGCAGGAGGTGCCAGCTGCCCTCTGTGGTGTTGTGGGGGTGCTTTAGTCATCCATGTGTGCCAAGGTGTGCCCCGGCACTGTGTGTGCATCCACAGCCCCGGGTGCAGCCCAGCCCGCCGGGGTGGGTTTGTTGGGGACTCTGTGCTGCCAACAGCAGAACACAGCAGGGAAATGAAGAGGATGTAGGCCCAGCAGGAACACAGCTGCAGCTCCTTGCCTTAAAAACAACTGCGGGGTTGAAGCCAGCATGGGGATTTTTCCAAGCCTGGCTGAGAGAAATGCTCCTGTGGCTGGGCAGAGGAGCTGCTCTGTGCAACAGGTTTGCTACCAGTGCTGGGGGTATTTCCCTTCACCTCCCACTTGCTCCACGCATGAGGCTGTGCCCTGATCTCCCACGTGACCTGGTCCCTGAGACCTTCATGCTAGGTGAGTGTGAGTGGGGATGGTGATTTTGGGGCTTTTGGAGAGCCCTGGGGGCATCAGGGCATTGAGAGCAAGGTGGCATCATCAGGCATCGTCCCTTTGGCTCCGGAGCGTGCACCATGGTGAGAGAAAGCCCCAGCTCCCCCACAGCAACAAGTTACTATCCCACAAAAGCACAGAAATGCAGGAAACCAGCAGCTGGAGCCTTATGATATTTATTTTTTTTCCCACAGTTTTTAGTCTTTGCTCTTCCCTTGGCACTTGGGAAGGGGATCCTCCAGCAGCTGGGGCTGGACCAGGCTGCTGTGGTGCTGTTGTGGCGCTGCTGTGGCACTGCTGTGGCTGGCCAGGCTGGCACCCACCAGGCCAGCCAGCCCTGCTTGGGCTGGGCATGCCAGGGGCTCCCTGCTCCTCCATGGTTTTCACTTGTTTTGCGGCCACTGCAAGACCCACCAGCGAGGCTGGAAGGGAAACCTGGCCCATCTCCCACTGGGGTGGCTCCAGGGGAGCAGAAAGTGGCTCTTTGTGGGGTCCCTTTTGCTGGGAGAGGGAGCACCCTGCCCCAGCCCCCTGCTTATCCAGTACCCATGGGCTGGCTACCAAAGCCTACCTGTAAAAATTAGTTTTGGCACAAGAAAGAGAGAGAGAGAGAGAGAGAGAGAGCCTTTGCCAAGGAAAAATGTTGTCGGCAGGCTCTAGGGAAACAGGAGTACTCATCCAGGGGAAAATCACCTGGCCAGGCTGAGCAAGCTGCAGGGATGTACTCAGCACAGCTTTGTCTCCAGCTGCAGATGGGTGCCCGCAGAGGATGGTGCTTCTCCTCAGTGTTGCCTCACGTCACCCAGGTTGCCCCACCTTGGGCTGGGGCAGGCTTGTGGGTCCCCACTCCCCACCGAGGGACACATCAGGCCAAAGGGGGCATTTGTGGGCTGTAGCTGGCTGGGGCAGGGGGTGGTTTCTGTGCCCGGGATGTGCTGGGATGCTCCCTCTGTGGCAAAGCCCAGCCCTGGGGCACAGCCTGGGGGACAGCTGATCTCGTTTCCTACCTTGCTCTTCCCATCACCAGGCCTGCATGAAGTCACTTTCCCCTGGGCATGAAGCAATCCAAGCTTTAGCGTCACTTTTTTTTCTTTTAGACATCAAAAACCTCTGTTCTCGTCAAGGCAGAACCAACTCCAAGAAGCATCAAGCAAAACTCTGCAACTTGCTGAGTACTCACTCTGTGCTGTGCACTCGCCCTGTGATCTCGTCTGACTGTCCTGACACAGGCTGCAAATAACTTCCCAATGTCTTACAGAGCCTAAGAGATGGGATTTGAGACTTGCAACCCTCCAATGCCAACTACTGCAAAGGGCAGGAAGACCTGGAGTAGCTTCTACGAGGAAGGAGACCCCTTCATAAGGCCCATCCAGGCAGGTCTAGAAAGAACACCTGGGTCCCAGAGGGGTCACAGAGGGGTCACAGCTGAGTGCTCGTGTGGCACAGGAAGGGTTTGAAGGTGACAGCTACCCCAGTTTCATGAGCAGTCACAGCCAGAGGGGCCCATGCCCAGCCCTGGGGCAGCAGAGGGTTTTGCTGGGCTCCCCCTGCGGGCAGAGCTGCTCCTCAGTCCAGAGAGTCCATTGTTCCCACATGCCCTGAAGGCTGTCCCAGGCATCCCGAATGGCTGTGCAGGTATTTCACTAATGACGTGCTGGCAGAGGGCCAAGCATTTGTTCCGCTGGGTGAGCAGTGGCCGCTCTCCTGCCCACAGATCACCAAGAGCGCAGGGGGAGAGCCCGTGTTCGAGCTTCCCTGGGCAGACAAGCTGCCAGCAACCCTGGATGTGCTTCTCCAGGACATTCCAGCTGTGCCTGGGGATGCAGCCGCAGCAGGAAAGGAGCTGCGAGCAGGCCCAGAGGGGTGGCACAGCGGCTCAAACATCCCTGGGGAAAGGGAGTGGTGACCTGTCCAGGCCAAGGGAATCAGCTTTTTCCACTCAGACCTGCTCCTCCATCAGGGGAGCACAGCCAAGGGGTGTTTTTGCTCAAAGGCATGGTGAGGGTAGCATCAAACCTCCTCCTGGGCACAGCACAGACCAGCTACCAGGTCAGGTGAGAGCATCACCCAGCAGCTGCTTCCTCAAAACAAACATGTAGGAAACCTGTAGTCCAACACTGAGGAAAACACTTAAGTGGAGGCTGAAATAAGGAATTACTCCTCCAAATCTGACCACATGCCAGTGTTGAGACCCCTGATTAAAAGGAGCAGGTTCCTCACCAGCTTCATGATGGAGAAGGTACAACATGAAAATAACAGGGGCCAGGAGAAGAATTTATTATAGAGAACCAGTGTTGCCTTGTTTTTCCTCATTCCTTGCAAGTTTCTTACCTTTAGGATACCAGATGATAACTTTGCAGATGCAATATCTATATTGCATGCCCATATCTATATCTGTACTAGTCCAAGTACTTTAATATATTTCTTTAAGCCAGGCTGATGTTTCAATAAAACTTCTGATGTCCAAGTGGCAGGCTTCAGATGAATGGCACTTGGGGAAAGATTTGGGATGGCATTTCATGCTTTGCTCAATCTTCCAGTACGTGGTGTTGGGTGTGGCTGTGGTGTGAGTTTAGAAGCTTTATTTTTTAAAACAATGGACCCAAAAGCAGGTAGTTGGCATTTGTAACCTGCCCTCTGAACAGGGCTGTGGGTGCAAGCTGAGCACACACCAGAGCCCAAGGCAGGTCTGCTGCTGTCACAGAGCACAGGACCAACGTTACCACAGGGACTTGCACACCTCTGTGGCACAGAAAGCAGTGACCCAGCTCTAAAAGTTGTCCCTTTGTACTCTGCCTGCCTGCACAGCGAGCAGGAGCAAAGGCACAGACAGGCTGGCTGCGAAAGCTGAAAGCTCCTGCTGCTGAGCTGGGTCTGCAAATGAACCAACAGCGGGAGCTGGGCTTCGGCTTAGGGACTGAACTGTTTGGGTGGGGAGGTGGAATGGGGGAGATCAGAGCAGAAAGAGCTGGGGAGCAGCAGCTTGCACTAGAGAAACTGTAAATCACAGGAATCCTGGGGCACATGAGTGTTCACCGGGCTCCTGCTCTAGCTGGCACCTCTGGGCAGTGGCACCTGTAGGGAAGGTGCCCGCCCAGACCCCGCAGTGTGGGGCTGAGTGTGGGGCTGAGGCAGCCAAAGGAAATCAAGGAAGGGCAGGAGTGACAGAGCACAAATCCTCCAGGAACATGAGTCCAACGGGCTGGGAGGGATTAGAGTGGGCTTTTTCCAGCTTCCCCTGTAGTCCTTGCACTGGGAATGTAGGCAGGGGATGGAGAGAAAAGGATGCGGATTGCAGGATCTGGTGCTCGAGAGAAGAGAGCTTCAAGCCTTCCTATTTTGGATTAAAAAGGATAACAACTGTCCCGAGCTGTTAGTCTGGAGCATGGCTGGATACTTCACTTCTTTGTACTTCAACAGGTCCGTGCAGCCTCCTCTTTCACCTAAAGCAACGCACCAACAGGAGGAGCTTGGATGGCTGACCTGCCCCTGAGGGCTCCTTTGACAGCAGAGCCCCGCGTCTGCTGACCCTGCCCATTCCAGTCACCTCAAGGCTGCACCCAGCTGCTCTAAATCACAGCATCTAATCTATGACTGACAAAGCAAAGCACAAGGCAGAAAGTGCCAAAAGCCAAGCGGTGGGAAGGACAGCAAAGAGGATAGGCAAGGATAATTTCACAGAGCAGGCAAGTGGCTTAATTAGCAAGTTGTTTCGAGTGCACTGCTTATCCCTCTGGGACAGCAGAGGCAAGGAAGACCATGCTTTGTTGTCTCCCACAAAAGTGCCTCGAAGAACCTGTTCTAACAATGGCTTTTCCCTGGGATTATTTAGCTTTTCTCAAAGGACCAGTGTACTCAGAACTGAGCTTTGTCAAGCTGTTGCTGCTGTTATCACCTGGAGTCACTGCCAGTGACTCTGTTCACTGCACAGCATTTACAGTAACTCTCTGGTGGAAGGGAGCTGCCTAAAGAGAGCTGTGAGGAGCACAGTGCTTCCCTTTTAATTGGGGAAAGGGGAATTTATACATGCATGAGACAGGTAAAATAGGCTCAGCTGGGGCAGGCTTGCTCCTGTAATTGCTTTGGTTTCCAATGCACTTGCACATTTAATGTGAAATTAGCTGTAGCATACCCAGACTATGGTACATTGAACAACTCAGCATCTTGCTTCTCATGCAAGTAGCACAGCACTTGCTTTGCTCTCTCTGAAGAGAATTCTGCTGCCCAGGTGAACTCTGGGACCAAACTAGTGCACATCCTGGCCTCAGCTCCAGGAAAAGCTACTTACCAGCAGCAAGTAAGCAGTGAAAGGAGATTCTGGCTGACACAAACCCCAGCATAACTTGCCTTTTTGCCTCTAGCTCCTTGCTTTTTGTTCAGTCTAAACTGTGCACAGTCCTGTCTCTTGCCCTCTGGGTGAGGGATTTCAGGACTCACTTGGAGGAGAGAGCTTACAGGTTTCAGCTGCCCACGTCCAACCCCTTCTGCTACCCACTTGAAACCCAAAGAGATGATGCAGTTCAAGCTGGGCTCTTCCAGTATGGACAGATGGCCCCATCCAGTGAGCCACCGACATCCTGGTGCTGAAACTCTGAATATGAGAGAGAGGATGACAAGCTTATCTTAGCTCAAGAGCTGTACAGAGCAATGCCAAGGTTTGCAAATTAAGAAAAAGCCAACAGCATTACAGATAAATGTATTTTAATTAGGATTAAATACTATCTCAAGGTATCTTGAAATCGCACTTGTACTGTACTATCAACAGCCAGAGGCAATAAAAAAAAAGTCTGAAAACGTAGAAGTTCTAACATCCAACACATGACAGTAAGTGCTGCCATTTAAAGCAACAAACACCGCTCCCAAGAACAGATACTCTTAGAGGAAAAAGTTGTAACATTTTTGTATAGACAAAAAAAAAAGTAATTTGAAGACCAGAAGAAATATATTAGTGCCTGCCTTTTTAAAAGGGTTTTTTTTTTGTTGGTTTTTTTTTTTTTTACATTAAATACAGTTTTCTTTAAAAGCAAGGTACTTTCTAAATTCATGGTCTATATACTGTATGTACACAACAGCAGAACATTGTACAGTGTTTTTGGATAAAGCAGCACTAACTAGCTGTAAGCTGGTACGGTGTTGCTGACCCAAAAAGCAAGATGACAAGTTAAGCACTCTAGGAGAAGTATCTCCATGGTTGGTATGAGGAAAGTAAAGTATCATGTATGTACAAACTGACCGTTCAAACAAACCCCGCCAACTCAACATCATTTGCCGTGGAACTGCCCATGCTGCAGCTGATCAATGGAAGCCTGACTGCAAGAGCTGGTCTGAGACCCAAAGCAACCACTTCCTTTCAGTATCAAGGTGCATCACCACCCATGCAGAGAGCACTTGCACAAGTCATTATTGCAACACGTCACCCCCGGGCTCCGGGGGGAGAGGATTCTTACTGCAGCCTCAAGCCAAGGAGCCACCTGCGGTTTTTTTTTCACTATACAAAATACAAAATGCCCCAACCAAACCATATGAAATTGAGATTAAAGCTACGTTAAGTATCTGTATGTGCACCTGGCCTTTCCGCCCACAGTTACAAATTAAAGCAGAAAGTTTGCACCCCACTGTCACCAGTTCAGACTAAAATGGAGTGGCAGTGATTTCCATCATTAGTGCAACATTAACTCCTATACTCTATCAAAGTGACTGACTGCTCTCCAGATGCACAACATGCATATTCAGGTCTTACAAAACCAAGTAAGAACATTGTGCAGAAAACTGGTTTCAAGTTCGTAGCCTTTTTTCTTTTTGTCTACCCCATTAAAAACCCCGTTAAACTCAGGAGTAGTTTGTGTCCTGTTCAAAGTCAATGGCATCAAAAAATGACTTTTTTTATTCTAGGGTTAGCAGTGGGGCAGAGATTAAGGTTCTTCTTGTTACACGCACTTCTAAACATCATTCAGCTTACACCTTCAGAAGAGGATATTTGCTGTACTTTCAGGACGTTGTTCACCCTTGTCTGAGACACTACACTGCTTTAAGGAACTGGATGTTTCTTCTTTGATGAGGACAGAAGTGAGACAACTTGTTTCTAAACTGCATAAACTTAGAAGTTTCAAGTTTTAATGGTGTAAAAAATCTGACATTCAATTACAGTTAAGAGAAACTTGCTACACAGCAAACTGCATCCAAATCTACCAGTTACTGATGGGACCTTTAAATTAACCATTAACGAGTTAGTCAAGGCATCCAGACCTGGAAACATCAGATCACTCAGCCAGTGAGCCAGCAACTCCCCCCCTCCTTTTTCATGAGGCTTTAACAAGTGCAACTGATGTGACCTCAGCGCTGGAGCCAACGACTCCAATCCCCAAAAAGGTTAGGGAGATCCTGTGTTAAGCCCAATGCAATATGCATTAGTGTCATGGAGCAGGAAGATCCCAGTGTCTACTTGTTAGAAGTTCACACAAATCATACAGATACAGACAGGATAAAACACAGACTCAAAAGGATCCATTATGCTTGAAGAAAATTCCAAATAAAATGACATCTTCTGCACAGCCCAGCCTCAGACACAGCCACACCTTTATCTAGTATAATAAACTCTGTAGTAAACTGTTTTTGACCTCCATAGAGAGTAGGAGTTGTCAAATTTAAGAAGATAAACTCCTCTCCCTGGGTACTGGTGGCTGCCAGCATACACTTCTTCGTGACAGTCTCGTCTGTACACAGGCACTATTTCATCTAGCTGAGGCTTGTTGGCATTCTTTTTGGCTTTTTCTTCACTGCTAGTATTTTCTGCAAAGGAAAAAAAAAAGGGTGTCAGTGAACATGGGTGGATGCTTTACAAGAGAAAGTCAGACTAACCTCTAGTGGACAAGGCCCTCTTTGTTAGTTTAGGAATGAGAGGAGTCACAGGGATTCCTACCAAGGCTGGGGCTGAAGCACTCAGAAGCAGGAAGAACAGCAAACATGCTCACTTTATCATAACTTTTACAGTTTGATATTGAAACTCACCACACCCATGTCCCCAGCACAGCCAGGTCAGTTTGTAGAGATGCCAAACTCCAGTTTTCAACAAGACAACCACCCCCCACTGACTGCCACTGATCTGACATACTGACTACCACAGATTATTGGTAGGGATCCTCAGAAAGCCACTGCTTCCTAAGTCAGGGCAGCTCCTTCCAAGCAAATCACATGCTCATTTCAAAACATTTCTGTGATGGTATGCTGGACTCCCCCACAGGCAAAGGCTGCGACCTGTGTCTCAGCCACCATCAGGACTTGCTCTCTGAAGCTGTTTTGCTGCAGCCTTGAGGAAACTTCCTGCCTAGAAACATCTCTTGAACAGCAGGACAGGATGTTTCCCAAGGTTTCAGAGCGCAGATCTGCTGCACTCTACTATAGCACAGGTTTCAGTTTCATTTACTGAATAGTTAACTTAGGGAAAGGATTTCCCCAGCCTCAGCTGCTTTAAAAACATGACTCCAGCCAATGGAAGCCAGGGAAAGTGGGAGATTACACACAAGACCATCAGTGGGGGCTTCCCTCCCAGCAAACTCTGACAGTTCATACACATTAGCGTGCTTACCTTCCTCTTCCTCCTCATCATCACTGGACTCGCTGACATGCACACTGACTGCAGTATTAGGGGAGTCTGTCCATTCAAAATACACCCCAAAACCAATGTCATAATTGTCTGTAGCAAACTCCCAAAAGAGGTAAGACCCCTCTTCATGAGTTGGTACTCTGACTGTAACCACTTCTCCTCGGCCCACGGTGATCACAGAGTCTGCATCCTGACGGATTTTTTCCTTGAAGTCTTTTATCTGGGGTCTTGTCCACATGGATGGGGCAGCGATCACTGGGACAGAATCTGGAGAGAGGGGAGGAAATACTCCAGTTAGGTTTTGGTTTAGTTATTTATGCTGCATACTTAAATGTGCCTGAGGAGCACTTGAGGGCCCCAAGCATTAAAGTTGCT
Source organism: Ifrita kowaldi (assembly GCA_013398055.1). Taxonomy (NCBI): domain Eukaryota; kingdom Metazoa; phylum Chordata; class Aves; order Passeriformes; family Cinclosomatidae; genus Ifrita; species Ifrita kowaldi. Next base: position 754,417 of record VZRS01004388.1, on the reverse strand, counting down.
TCCAATTAATTTTTTTTTAACTGAAGAAGCAAGTTTCAACTCTGAAAAGATGTATGAAACGGTGCAAATTTAGTTATAACACTACTAAATGCTACCAGTTCCCCCATCCACCACATTTAAACCAACAGTGCTTATGCAGAAAAGCCTCAGAAGGCAAATGTGCAGCTACAGGTGACAGGTCTGTACTGCACAGAACCCTTCACTAGAAGGAACTTTAAACAGTTTTGATCCCAGTTTAAATAAAACTGAGCATATTTCTGCCCAGAACAGCTTTGTGCTAGAACTTTTATGCTCCTTTCCTTCAAGTCTAGAGTGAAAGGAGGTTCTGGATCCCATCAGCTTGCTGAAATGCTTTTGCTGCTTCCTCTTTCCCTTGCCTCCCAAAGCTGAGCTTTGCCTATGCAATATTATTCTCCCATGAGAGATAGCAGCCCCAGGAATCAAACCTAGCTTTTCCACAGGCAAATGAAGCCAAACACAGAACCACAGTAACCCTACTTAAGACACCTGAACCCTAAGAAAGGCTTTTGCTATTTATTTTTAATTAAGAAATCCAGCTAGTCCCACCTTTTGGTCCATTCTCCAGCGCTTCTTCCAAAGCCTCTGGATCCAACTCTTTTTCAGGGCTGTCTGCATGTGCACTGGCCTGCCCATTAATGGATGGGGTGTCCCCTGGGGCAGGGGTGTTCACCTTTGATGCAGTACTCAGGGGTGTCCCTGTCACTGCCACCACTGCATCCTGCTGCTTCTGTAAGGCTGCCTAAAACGACAGGAATTTATGTCAAGTACAACCAAACCCTCACAAGATGCCAGTTTTACACCTTCCAGCAGAAGGTATAAAGACAATTTAAAGAAAAAACCTCCCCCTTCACCCCAAAAGAGGGCTTGACCCAAAAGACCAGAAGCAGCACACATTAACCAGTTGCATCTACTCTGTACTACCAAGGGATGTGAAGTCACTTGCTTCTAGGCTGGCGGGTACAACCTGAACAAAAAAATTCAACTTTCAAATTAATTAGGGTACACACACACTCTTGCACTTAACTATGGAAGCTTTTCATTCCTATAACATTTCTTTCAAAGTTGGAAGTGTGGCTTGTTTGCTGGATTTTTTTTTTTTTTTTTGCTGACTGGAAGGGTTCCATCCAGCCCGAGCTCATCCAGGTCTAAAAAGAGCTGAGGATTGAAGGTCTATTAGCTACTTGTTAATTTATGAGTTAAACAGAGAACCCTCTTGAGCATCTTCCCTGTCCCTTGTTATCAGTCCAGAGAGACAACACAGGCTTTTTTGGTGGGACAGGGAAAAGATGTAAGTACCACTCTTTAAAGGATAACCTAGCAATCACAAGATTTTGACGAACAAATGGAATATAGGTATATGCAGGAATATGAAGACAATATAGAAAAACATCAGTTAAGATTTCAAATTTAAGCAATTGCCCAGATGCTGTCCAGATTTCACTTTCTATCACAGCAGTTTTGTGTATGAGAGAAAGTCATGTGGTGTGAACTTTTCCACAAAACTATTGCATACAGCCTTTCCAAAATTAATAGCATCAGAAGCTGATCTGTAAGCAGAACAGCACTTTCTGACTGCACTAACAGATCCCAGTGCAGCTAAGTCACAGGCATCCAAATGAAGTATTCCTCAGAAGTGTTAGGGAGCTACATGAGGGAAGTCCAAAGAGTAACTACAGCAGGGCAGAAAGTCTCTGGCTTTCTTGCACCGCTTCAGCTCCATCCAATCGTGGTTTGGCTTGGAAGGGAGCTATAAAAATCATCTAGCTCCACACCCCTGCCATGGGAACAGACACCTTCCACTAGACTAGGTTGCTCAAAGCTCTGTCAAACCTGTCCAAGAACACTTCCTGGGATGGGGCTTCCACAGTTTCTCTGGGCAACCTGTGCCACTGTAAAAAAAAAAAGTCTTCCTTATGTTCAATCTAGATCTACACTCTCTCAGATTAAAACCTTTGCCCCTCATCCTGTCACTACAGGCCCTACTAAAAAGGTCTTTCTTCATGTTTCTTGTAAACCCCCCTTAGGTACTGAAAGGCTTCAGTGAGGTTTCCCCAGAGCTTCTTTTCCAGCCTGAACAAGCCCAGCTCTCTCATATTGTCTTCATAGGAGAGGTGCTCCAGCCCTCTGAGCATCTTCATGGCCTCCTCTGGACCTGCTCCAACAGGTCTATGTTCTTCTTGTATTGGAGACCCCAGAGCTGGATGCGGCACTCCAGGTGGGGTGTCATGAGAGCAGAGCAGAGGGGGAGAATCACCTCTCTCCCTCTACCTTCTGGCCACACTTGTTTTCCTGCATCCCAGTATGAGATTGATTTCCCGGGCTGCAAAAATCATACCCAGTGTTTCATCCACCAGCCCAGCTCTGCTCTCAACCCATTCACCCCCAGGTCTGTACTGATACTGGGGAGTGCCCTGACGTGAGCCAATGCAGGGGCCTTGTTGAACTTCACACGGCTCCCCTCCTGGGACATTTCTTTGCTGAGGGCATCAGCCTCAACAAAATACAAATGACATAACAGGAAATTAGTTACTGAAGTTTAGGTCTTTAGCTCAAGAACAGACCTCAGGCTGGCAGCCACAGTCTGTCCTCCCACCCAAATCACAAGCAGCTTATTGCAGGCAAGCAACTACATCGGGTGCTGAAGTCAGACAATAGATGCAAAAGGAGAGAGAAGTCAGCAGTGCTCAGGCTGGCAGGGAGGAGCAACCTCCAACCCAGCAGTGATGCTACAGTGATGCACATGCATGCTGAGCTAGGAACACAGGGCTGACCACAGCCTGCACAGACCTTCAGCAGAGTCACCTCAAGAGGTTTGTTCATGCCCACATGCACTGGTACGTCATTAAATTACACACACACATCACCAACGCTGCAGCACAGCACTTCACATTTGGTCTCCAACAATAACATTGAACCAAGTCATTAGTAAAGACTGCTTAGGATTTTCTTAACTAACAGCTGCTTCAGAAAACTACTCCAAAACATGAAACAAATAAAGGGGCTTTGGTGTTTGAATCTGAAGGAGCATTAGTCACTATCACAGTAGCTCTCCTTGTGGCAATTATCTTTTCAAGGAGATAACAGCAGACGAGTTAATGGGACAGGAAGCCCAGGTTCCCCAGCTGGCCAGCCATACCTGCTGCTGTGCGAGCTGCACCTGGTAGAGCTGCTGCATGTACTGCTGGTAGTGCTGCTCCTGGAGCTGCCGGATGAGGATCTGCTGCTGCTCGTAGTTGCCGGGGTACTGCTGGGCCGCGTACTGCTGGAACTGCACGGCCGTCTGCGAGTTCAGCGCTGCCATGATCTGCTGCCTGCGGGGGGAGCACAGCACGGCCTTACCGACAGCTCAGGGCACTGGGGAAATCCCTGCACTTAGCTGGCTTTGAGGCCACTTAAATCACTTAATTCCATTCCTGCAAAACCCAACTGAAATAAATCTCCATACGTAATGGACCAGAACCCAGAACGAATGCAAATGTGAGTTTTGCCTAAAAATACGCTGAGAACCTAAAGAAGGGAGCAACACTTTCTAACCAATGTTTGGAAACATCAAGTTTTAAAACAACAAGAGCTCTTACATAATTCTCAATCTGTAGTCTGATAAAGAGGTAGTGCTGCAAAAAACCCACATGACTAAATTTCTCAAACAAGCAAAGGAAAAAAAAACACATATGCTTTTCCCAGAAACCACCCTTCCAGCAGACCTCCTATAAATACTGGTAAGAACAAACCTGCTGTGGCACAGCACACCACTGCTTTTTGGTGAATCTAAGAAAAACACATCACATTACTATCTTAGTTTCCCTGGTCAGTATGCAAACAAATATGAAAAACATGACTGACAGTGGCCTAATGCAGGAACAACAACAAAAAAATGCTGCCAGATGGGGCATCTGCATCTCCAGCAAACTCAACTGCTGAAACTTCAGGAGGAACACATGGGTTACATATGCACAGGCTGTTTTTCTCCTCTCTCCAAAGAACTAACAGAAACTCTACGGTAAAATGACTAGATAGATCCACGACCTGTCTCATATTACGTCCATCAGTGACCAGCTATCAGTGTTTCACAGGAAGGAATTAGTATCACACAATTGCAGGAAAAATTCTTTCCTTCCCACTCTTCTTCCATCCCCAAAAATCACATTCTAAAGCATCAGTATTAGACTGGTCTAATACCCCAAAGAGCAAGATTTACTGCTTTTCAGCAAACTATGACCAGTTTAGATACACTCGCTATCCACATTCCTTTTCTGTCTAAACTCTTTATCTCTCTAACCTGCTATGACCACTTAACACACAACTCCCATTCATGCAAAAAACCCCCTCAACTTCAAGGCATACCACACTTCTTGTTACTTAGCACTGTGCAACACTTCTTACTGTATATGTTAATTTATGTCTGTCTCTTACACTCCTCTGGCTCTCACCATGTTAAACAAGCAGTAAAACTTGTGGTTTAATTATTTGCTCCCTTCTCAAAACCACTACATAGCAAGCACAGGATCTACTTCAGAGACACCCCCTGCAAAGACATTTTTATTGTGCTGACTGATGTGGAACAGCTTTACTATTCTCCTAAATATCACACGTGCAAAGCCAGATCTGTGTTTTCAGCATCTGGATGTGATGGGAACAATGAAATATGATTAGAACTGTATATTCCAAGTACAAAATTGTCTCAAGTGCAAGGCAGTTATTTTCTTTTAAGTGTTGTTTGTTTCCACTACTCACTTCTGCTGCTCCATCCGAAGTCGTTCCTCCTCTATTCTCCTCCTCTCCTCTTCTTCCCTTCTCAGTCTTTCCTCTTCTTCTCGCCTACGTTTCTCTTCTTCCTTTTGTAACCGCTCCCGCTCCTCCTCTTCACGCCGCCTTCGCTCTTCCTCTTCTCTTCTGCAACATCCACTCAATAAGCCATTTCAGCATTCCTACAATCCTAGGGTGAGTTATTTTCAGCATGCTGCAACCTGCCTTTTGCATGCCCAGTGAGGCTTTTTGTTTGGTATCATCTCCTCATACTTAAATGAGCCTGGAGAAGTGTCTTACTGGACACACGATAAAACCACATCGCTGTCCAGTTGCACTGCACTCAGCAGCACGAGAAGGGGAGATTCTGTGTTACAATTTGATGCTCATGCTAACCTGTTACTGGGCTAGCTGTAGCAGAGAGCAGCAGAAAAGGCTACCTGGAAGCTTTAAACATATCTTCCAAGCTTTAACACATGTTCAATAATATCATGGTTTAATAATCACATCTGGAAGCACTACTAAGACAGCCTTGGTCAAGCTGCTAACCCTTATTATAAGAGGAGTTTAAAATTTAATAAAATATAAAACCAGACAATTCCATGTTCTCTGTATTTTTAGTCCACAGACCTATCAGGACAGACATTTTTGTGAAGCAGCTCTTCTTAAGCAGATGACAGTATCAGCAAAATTTTTAAAACTTCTAAACAACCGCTCACTACTGGCAAAGTAAAAAGGCTTAAAAAGATGAAATGGTACCACAGCCACGTACACTTCAAGCATTTCCCTTCCCAAGACAACTCCAACCTAAGCTAAGCTGTGATAACTGCCCACAGGCCAAGAGCTACACACTCCATAGATGCCAACACCAAAGCACCCAAACGTTACCTTTTCTTTTCTTGCTCTTCTTTCTCTATCTTGTGGGAAGTGACATACGTCGAGAACAAGTGGCAGCACCTGTGTAGGAGCTTGACAAATTCTGTCATAGCTTTTTGCTTTGACATGTTTCCAAGGGCAGCCCATTCCTTCCTAAGAGAGAGAAATCAGCTGAAATAACAGACTCAACTCTTTTCAAGCCAGTAGTGAGCTCTGACAATGCAGCAAAGAAAAAGTTGGGAAACTGGGAACCAAACTTTATTATATGCAGTTTCAGAGAACCTACAGCTTCTTCCCAAAGACAGTACAATGTTCTCTTCCGCCTGCACAAGAGCCACTCTTTCAAAGAGAGATAACTCAGCTCTCACATGAAATCTCATACATCCCATCAACCCTACTTTGAATGCTGAACTATGTCCAAAAACTTCCCAGCTACAAGTGAATGTATTTTTTTTAACCTCCTTCCACTCTAGTTTGTGGGAAAAAAAGTATACCTTTTCCTGCATGAACAAACACAGTAACAACTATTGATTACACCACTTCAGTTAGTTGAAAGAAACAGCCTTGTTCTTCCTAAGAAAAGCTGCATCCATTTGTGCAAAAGCAGTGCACTGGATCCATCTCAGAGAAGCCACTGCTGTGTTGCACATTGCCTTCACTCTAGAACACTAAAAAGAGCAACAGCGAACATGAGAAGTACAGCCTGAGCTGCAAGCAACACAAGAGACATACCTGAGACTTCCCAGGTCTCATGAAAGATTTACTCAGAGTTTGAATCCATCAGGTATCTGACTTCAGAAATTATCTTTGGTGTCAGGACAAGCTATGGCAAATGCTTCTACCACTGGCAAAAGGCTTGGCCAGCTGTAACCACAGTGTGGAGTTTGGATGAAACAGGGGCCTGCACATTAATGCATCTTAAACTGCTATGAGAAGCTGGACTGTCAGCACAGCAGCTTCTAGTGTGGTTGAAAGAAAAACCCAATAATCTTCTGTTAGTTCCTGTACTGAACTGTGACTCGTCTAAGATGTATTTGAAGAGGCCACTTTCACTTTCCACTAGCATAGGCACACTTGAGATAACCCACATACTTGTGGAAACTGGATGATGTTATCTTCACCCAGGAAAAGAAGAGTTAAGACCAACAAAAGCACCGGCCCTTTTACCTTCTATCATTCCCCAGCACATCAAAGAATCCAACTTCAGGGCAAGTGTCAGGGTTGTAAGGTCCCAGCAGAACCTGCTTGTGCAGTGCCACAAGTTTGAGCTTTTCTTCATATGTTGGATGAAAGGCTTTGCCATCTTTTTCTGTAGGAAAAAAAAGAAAATTTCACTGTTGTGACAAATTAAGCACAGAATAGGAATGAGGATGTTGCATAACCATTATCATGATTTTCATCATTAAAAAAAAAGAAAAAAAGTCAAGTCACAAAAGGTTAGACAAATTAAGTCAGTTCTATTTAAATAAAACACAGATCTGTCCAGAAGAAACACATCTACTTCAGCTAATGAAAACTTCAGTGTGGAGTGCTTTGCATCCCACTATCTACAGTCAGTCTCAGTGAGTCAGTTATCACACAAATATTTACATTAATTGCTGAAAGTCACACCATATGGATCTGTATCTCTGAAACACTTGAAAACCTTAACTGAATTCAAAAGTGTCTGCCAAGTCTACTCTAGTGTGCACAGGAAGGATTTTCCACAAAGAAAGACATGAAGTTAACTTTATAAATTGCTCTCCTTTCATGCTCTTCACATTGATGAAAGCTGAACAACCAAGGCTGAAGGCAAGGAAAACTGCAGAGGAAAAATTAAGAGTCAAGGAGAGTTTTCCTTGAGGGAACACAATTGCTGCCCTTGGCCAAGGCAGCTGGAATAGCCCCTCACAATGAAAAGCCTTGCAGCTAACTCCATCAGCACGAACACATACAGTGAACTCTGATAATAAGAAGGCAACATAAGCCTGAACATGTTCCAGTGGCTCCACAGGAACATCTTCTGAAGCATTCTCGGTCAGATCCCACCAGGCTTTTACTGGTAAGAAGATACTTGCATTGATTTAAAATGATATACGAATTACTCAGCTAGGACTTACTTCAGCACGTTTAAATTGTGCTGAAACACAATCAAGGAAACAGGCACTGCTGTATGTGACCACACTGCTCATTAAGAAAAAGACGTTTTTCTTGAACAGGAAAACAAATAAATAAGCACCATCTCCTTTTGGAAGAGCTGAAATGAGGAAGCTACTACCAGAGGTAAAAGATTGTCACTTCCCATGACTGCACTGCTCTCCATGTAATTGGGAGCTGGAGACACAGCTGCCACTCATTCCCAGCTCTCCTTTGGAGCAAGTTGTTTACAGCCCCAAACTCAACAGTCCACACCTAAATTTCAGGCTGACACATACTGCAAAATTACTTGGCTGACACTTGTGAAGAGTTTTTAACAGGAAAAGAAGCAAATACTTCTGGAAATCAGAAGCAATCCCAGCAGGGAAGCGCTCGCAGATCACAGCAAGATGCTCTATTTTTGACAGAGAAAGTTCAGTACATTGCTGGACTTACTCAGCTGAGACATCACAAGGAACTACTACATGCATGCCATTTGTTTTGAAGCCACAATCAAATGATTAGGAAGGCAAACATTTAATTACTTATTATCCATTCCTAAAAGTCCACATCACTCTTGCAGAATTTCAAGTATTCGCTCTTGTCCCAGCGTCACACAACCTTACAGCAAATATAGCTGCCAGTTTCAAAAACAGAAGCCTTTCTCCACAAAAATATCTACTTCCAAAAATATCTGGTGGGGTAGAAAAGGGAGGGGATGTAAAAACTGAACCAGAGTCTACTCAGTGGTATACAATGAAATTACAAGAGGCAGCTGACACAAACTGAAGTACAGTGAATGCCACTTAAGCATTTTTATGGAGTTTTGTTTGTTTGCTTTAAGTTGGTTTTTTTATGATGTTGTTTTTGTGTTTTAAACTGAGAGTGATTGAGCACTGGAACAGGTTGCCCTGAGAAGTTTTTATGTCTCCATGATTGGAGACATTCAAAACCCAAATGGAGACAGTGCCATGAAGCCTGAACTGAAAAGGAGGGCTAAACCTGACAATCCCCAGCAGTCCCTTCCCACCCCAAGTCTGTGATCTTTAAGGGATGCAAATCACCACAAGCTTTCAACTCCTGCTCTTAGGCCTTCCAAAGAGCCGTTTTGCTTTTCCTCAATTCTTCACACTTCATACTCAACTCAGAATTTACTTATTAGGTAACAAGCACTTTCATTAGCCTCAATAAACAGCATGTAAGCAATTTTAAGCAATACTTAAGATCCTGGGGCAGTGTGCTACAAAGCAAGTCAATTGACAAAGGTACTACACTGAAATTTTGCCAAGCTTCTGAGCAAAGGGTGATTCTCTAGGGGGTCCCTAGAGCACAGTTTACTTTTCACAACCTGTGTACCTATACCTGTCTGGCAAAACACACAGCTACTTGCTGTACTAAACTGCTACCTAATCCAGCTAACATCATCAGTATTTGAACTCACTCCTGAAGAGAGTTAAAGGGAAAAACCCTTCATTTCCCATGCAATGCACAGCAGATCTGCATTTTCACAGAACAGAGAAGTCAAACCTCATGCCCTAATTACTGAGAGAAGCCAAAATCTGCATTTACAAAGAATGGTGACCCAAGGGAAGAACAACAAACAAGCTAAATAAGAGAGGGAAAAAGACAGAGGAAAAAAATACAAGACAGGCTTTCAGTGACTTGTAGATAATGTAGCTTAGAAGCAAATTATCAGAAAAACACTTGCAGCCAGTCAGCCAGTGAAGTTAAGTTTCATACTAACTATTTCGCAGTTAAACTCTACAGCATGAACCACGGTGTATAATCATCCCAAAGATTTGGAATTGTTGATGTTTAAATGAACCAGAGGACCTGAATTCATCTGCAGAGTCAAATATGCCAAAAGGAGCATTAGTGTGTCTAGACAAGTACAAGTGCCAAATGCATGCAAGCATCCGTGAACGCAGCATTTCAGCAGGCATTACCCACACACCCCATACAGCTGTCGGGAAGTGGAAGAACATCAAAGAGCTCCAGGGAACATACTGAGAAATCCAAAGGACCTGCACAGCAGTAGTACAGCAAATGTACAACCTTCCCTATGCCACTGGTATCCCTGACCCAACAAGGCCAGGAAGGTGCTCAGTTTTCAACCACAACAGAAAGATGAGGCTGTTACTAGTAATGAGAGAGGCTTATGTCACTACGTGGCATTGTATTAATGACATGAATTGACAAAACCCCACAAATTTAGAGTTTAAGAAATATGCTTAAGAGACTGCATTGTGCAAGATACTTTTAGTCCGGTGTAACTTTAGATCTCCCTCTGTAAGAAACGCGGCACACCATGCTGCACCTTCCACTCCAACTTCACCTACCACACCCACTCTAAATGCCTAATTTCCTTGGGACAGCATTCAGTTGAGTCATCTAGAAGCAGCTAGAAAACAGTTTGTGAAGTGAGATTTTTCACCTCATAGCTTTTAAAAGCAGAAGTCGCATATGTTAATGCTATTCATTTGCAAAGTTTTAATGAGCGAAACCAAAACTGAGAATTGTGAGGACTGAACTGCTGCCTGCAGATCCCAGTACACCCTTACACTCCTAATCCTCCTCTCCTGAAAGCGTGTTCTGCATCAACAGAAGAATTACTGACTGGCCCTTCCAATTAAACATGATCAAAGCTCAACTTCACAAATGTAGGTACATTATAGAGGTTTTCATATTCTTGAAAACAAGAGCCTACTTAACTTACGAATTACAATCACGCCATCAAATTAGTGCTCAAAAAAAGAGGTCAAACAATTAATTGAGAATGATGTTCTGCTGAGGCTGAAGATGCATTCTTGTTAGGATAAGAGGAAATAACTTAGAGCCGTCAAAGAAAATTAGAGTACTTAACATTCCAGGAGAGCTTTTAGATACCAAATGATATGGTTTGTGTACCGTCTACTCAGACGTGCTGCACTGCAAATCACTTTAGACAGTGCACGAACACTTCAGGGACTGTCATATATTGAAGGTTGGGTGCAATGGTATTTCAATAACAGGATGTGGAAAACAACAAAGCCAGGCTGATCCTGGGAGAGATTTGCTGGCAGAGCTATGCAAGCCAGCCTCTCCTGCTTCAGGACAGAGCTTGAACAGGTTACCTTCACTGGCATAACTGGTACCAGCTCAGCAAGCAGAATAAACCATCGGAGACACTTCTGCTGTGCCAGTTGCCCCAGGGCTCACAATTACAGGCAGTCTTAGAGACAAAGAAATGTACAATGACTGTAACATGACTGTTTTCCTCTGCACACTGGAACCAGCACAGTGGAGCAGCTTCTTAATGGCAGCCAAAATGCTGCTTGACCTGCATTAGGCTTAACAGAGCAGGAAGGGAAAGAGTGAATAAGGGAAAGAAGGCTCTCGTTTCCCCACAGAAAAATGTACTGGAACACTGTTACCATCTATTTTCTATGCCTCTGTTATTCTGAAAAGCTCTCTTCACAAGCCATAATGAATGTTAAAAAAAAGATAGTGCACATCTCCTGCACAGCCTAAGGCCTGACAGTGAAGTGACCCAGGGTGAAGCATTTTAGATCTGCTTTAGATTTGTCTTTATCAGAGACAGAATAAAGTAGCTTTTGAGCCTCTTTAATATCCTAGCCTAGTTTCCGTCGCGTTTTGCACATTGCTTACACACACTCTCACCCTGTCTCGTCTCTGAGCAATTCTGTTACCTGCATTATGCCACCACTGACAAGTGCTAGCAGTCATTGTAATAAGCAAACTCGAAGTATTTTGATCAGATTCAACTTCTCTTGGAAGAAAGTACACCATGAGTTACAGGCAACTCGGGCTGCACACTGAAGCAGAAAAGACGCTGCTTAACTATCAGTGTAGTTTTTAGAAGAATGGTCAGAAACGAGGTCTCAGCACTGACCTGTTAACATGGGGCACCCTTCAGATAGATATACGGCCTCTGGAATCAGGAGGAATCCCTATTTGCTCCTTGGCATGCACGGGGCTGCTAACCAAGTGTGCCCACTCCCACAGTTGTTCTGACAGCGGATGCATGAAAACAATTTGGAAACGAGACCGCTTATTTTTGGAGCTGCGCAGATATAGAACAAGCTGGCAGAATCAGTAACCCAAGTATTACAAGCTCCTGTAGCTCCCCATCAGATCTATAAATAAAAATCTTCGTGTTATGTCATTTTCAGGAAGAAATCTACAGATGAAATGGTGGGCAATGACTTTGAGTGAGTTATTCCAGCCATAAGGATAAAGAAACAAGGTTTTCACTGGAAAGACTGACAATACAATTGAATGGGGAAAATTCTCCTCTTACGAGCAAACCCTTGAGTTACAAGAAATTGCAGAAGGCTAAAAAAGGAGTGTGAGTAAGCTGAAACATGTGGATATTAAGTTTTGATTAAAGGACAGCAACAAAAAAAACATTGCTAAGACAGCCCAAGGCAAGGAACTGGAACCTACACACAAGTAACACCCCACAGACTTCACCATTCAAGAGGAGATAAAGCCAGAACATAAATTCTGTTAAAACATGTGATATAATAGATATAGATTATTGCTTATCTACATAGCAATAATATAAAGTCATTCACAGCATGTAGCTTTTACACTGTAAACACACTTTACACTGTAAACACAGGTTCCTGTAGAATATTCAACCCAAGACAGAAGAAGACCACAGCTGACCGAGACAAGGAATTTGCTACTGCAGAAACATTTCTTTCTGCATCATTAAGCAAAATCAGAACTCTTTGAAGCAACTTCTTTTACAGAAAGGATAAAGAGACATTAAGAACAATGCTTCCACAACCTGACAACCTCTGATAAAGGAGGAAAAAAAAATGTAAGATCTTACAATCCCTTATGTTTTTTACAGCTTAAAAAAATAATACCTCTGTATATTAGCATGCCAACAAAATAACTGCTTTGTGAAAGGGCATCAGAACAGAGTCAAAGAACCAGGGCTTAAGAAAACTGCTTAGAGCCCTACATGCTCCTAACTACCAGGTGCAGGTCAGCCAATGTGAAGAAAAGACAACTTTGTCCTTCCAGCAGCGTTTCCACCTGCCAGCAGTGCTTTCCTTTAGAAGAGGCAGCCTCTCTGGGAGGTCATCTAGCAACTGACTGCCACAAGACCGACCTTTCCAAGTGAAGAGCTTGCCTTCCCTAGTGCAGGCATGCGGCTGGGCTCCCTGCTCCACCTGAAGCAGCGTGTGCCTGAGAGCCACGAGACCAACACATCACTGAAACGTGCTCAATGCAGGGAGCATAGCTCTTCCCCCGAAACACCACAGCCCACTTCCCCCCTCCGGAGGAAACCAAGTGTGGCCAGGTAACTCCAGCTAACCACAGAAGCAAACCTGGCTACAGGGGATCCCAGGAAAAACACTCCAGGTCTACACCCCAGGTATTTTGTGGCTGCCTGCTGGAGTCATGGCGGCACACAGAATCACAGAATCAATTAGGTTGGAAAAGACCTCTGACAACATCGACTCCAACTTACGACCAAACGCCACCATGTCAACCGGACCATGGCACTGAGTGCCACGTCCAGTCTTTCCTTAAACACCTCCAGGGACGGTGACTCCACCACCTCCCTGGGCAGCCCATTCCAATGTCCAATCACCCTTTTTGTGTAGAAATTGTTCGTAATGTCCAACCTAAACTTCCCCTGGCGCAGCTTAGGACTGTGTCCTCTCGTCCTGAAGCAGCACAGCCAGCCCTGGAGTTGGCATGCTGAGGAGACGGCACGGCGGTCCCGCCAGGACCCGGGCTGTCAGCAGGCGCGGCATCACTCACAGCGAGCGCTCCTCGCCCACGTCTGCGAGCTTTCCCTTCCCGTGCCGCCAGCACGGAGCTTTCTTTGTCGCTCCGATTTTAGGCCAGGTGCTGCACACCCCCGGCAGTGCCCGCCGGCCCCGCCGAGCGGCCACAGCGCGGCCCGGGGCAGCCTCTCCTCCCGCCCCCCGCCCCGGCTCACGTCCGGCACCAGGAAAAGCGCATCCCCGCGGGCCGCCGGGACACGCTGCTCGCCCCGGTACACCGAGCCCTCCTGGGGCTGCCCCCCGCGCCTCTCGGGGAACCCGCAGCCCGACCCGGCAGGCGATGCCGCCCGGGGCTCCCCGGCGCCGGTGGCTGCCCCGGTT
>VZRS01004388.1:718494-740412 GCA_013398055.1 Ifrita kowaldi | reverse complement strand
GGGAGCCGCCGCTGGGCACCCTGTCCGCGCTTCTTGGTTGCTTCACAGACGGGATAATGGTGTTTCAGCAGCGTTATCCCCCTCATGAGGAGAGACTGCGGGATCTGGGCCTGTTAAGTCTGGAGAAGACAAGACTGAGAGGGAATCTCATTAATACATAAAGATATCTGAAAGTGCCGAGGCTTTTCGGTGGTGCCCAGTGACAGGACGTGGAGCAATGGCCATAAACTATACACAAGAAGTTCCACCTCAACACCTCAGCCTTTTGCACTGGGGGTGGCAGAACACTGGGACAGGCTGCCTAGGGATGTCATGGAGTCTCCCTCTCCGGAGACATTCAAAGCCCACCTGGAGGCGTTCCTGTGTCACCTGCTCCAGGTGACCCTGCCTTGGCAGAGGGTTGGACTGGGTGATCTCTAGAGGTCCCTTCCAACCCTGGCAATTCTGTGAAAGCCTTTTGCTCCAGCTGGAAGGTGGTGCAGGGTCTGCCACTGACCTCTTGTCCTCCTCTCTCAGAAATCACACTTCAGGCCTCACGCAGGAGAGGAACGCAAAAAGCCAGAGACAGGAAAAAAGAGCACAAGGCAATTACTTCTCCAAGAGCCGTATCTGCAATTAGCTCACTCCCTTGTGACTGTGAAACACTGCTTACAATAATACTGTTATTGTGTGCTGTGGAAGGGGAGAGAGTTGCTCTCGTACATGGCTGAGGAGGTTTATTCCCAGCACATGCAATCTTCCTTGCGGGATTTTGAAAGAGACTTCTCAGCCAAACCAAGGTTCAGGCTACGTGCCTGGGAAGTGGCACATCCCTGCCTGGTGGTTCATGAAGCTAATGCTGAGGAAGAGAACTGCACCCCTCTGCAGCCTCCTGAAACTCAGGGGTGTGGGTCTCACCTGTTCCCCCCACAGCCTGTGCCCCCTTCAAGGGTTATCCCCTGAAGTTTGTCACTCTGCCTAGTTTATCTACCATTCAAAGTGGGTTTGGATCCATCTGTTGATCTCTCAGGAAAGTTGAAGAAATTTTATTGTCACACTTACAAAGTGCTTTGAAGCCTTTGAGTGAAAGGGACAGGAAATGTAAAGCTTTAAATTAAATTACTTCATTTCCAGTTAGTATTTCTTGAGAGACTGGATGCCACCCAGGGCACTGTTTACTACACATGGGGCAGAATTTGGTTCGGATAATGAGTCACCTGAGCTTCAAAATAAATTTTACAGCTCACTGGAAATCCTTTGTAGCCTCTTCACTAGCCTTTTTGTTTATTGAGGATCAAATGTAACACGGTATGGTTTGCTTTTTCCTGCCAAAGACTGCAGAATGAGGCTGTACCTTCCCCTTTTATTGGTTGGAGCTCTCCAGAGCACACAGTTCTCCGTACAGACTATTTGGTGCTACCTCACATACCAGTCTGACAGCAGAACAGATTATTTTATCTCCTCATACAAGCCTGTACCCTGCCTTACAGGTCTGTCACTTTGGCATCATATCCAGCTTCACTTTAACATTTAATAGTTAATTTATAAATCACTTCTATTGAAACTTCGGTTTTCAAAGTTTTGGTCTGACACATTTCCTGCTTGGCTTGAGCAGTTTGCACTTCATAAATATTTTCTTCTGGCATCAATTCTAGACTCTAATCCGTACTCTGCTGTAAGAAACTCTAAATTCTTTACCCTTAAAATGCATCCTTAGAGTGAGAGAAGCTGAAGTTCTGACTGATCCCTACTGATTTTCTGTTTCACCCAAGTGGAAGAAAATACTCACTTTCTATACTGTTTAAACCAGAGGTGTTTCTGCTTCATGGAAGGAGACTGGCCTGAAACCAGGCAGCCCTTAGGTTGTCTGTGTGTTTGGAGGCCAAGCTAAATCCAGAGTGCCAACAAGCCGATTTTGGGAATAATTACAGAAAATCGATTTATCTCCTGCCAGGCTGTCTCCTGTAGTGAATGCTTGGTGTGCTTAGCAAATGTGAGGCCATTCCTCTCTCCTGTGCCAGCTTTGCTCTACCATGCAAGAGGCACGTGAGCTGGCACCTTCCCATAGCACAGCTGCTCTGGAGAGCATGGAATGGACGTGTTACATCAGCACTCCTCTGTTTCATGGTGCTTCCAAGTTGGGTTTATAAATATGGAAACTCACTGTTGTTACACTGTGGTGTCAGTAAATGCTGTGATGTGCAGCAAGCTAAGTGTCTGATCAGGTGTAGGACGGGGAATAGCTGTGAGATGATATTTTAGGGAAAAAATGGAAATTCAAATCTTGGGAGGGGTCAGGAAGTTCTGGTCTGGGATAACATAATAACAAATGATGAAACATTTTTCCAGAAGAAAATTTTGAATTTGCTGTGATGGTTATTTGAGCTGACTGTTCCCTGGCATGCAACCAGTATGACTTGCAACACCTTCAGTGAATTGCTCATCAATCCTGTAAATGAAGACGTATTTACCACATGATTATGACAAAGAGTTCCCAATAATTTATGTGCTGGAGAAAACCCTTAGCTTAATTCACAGATAAGATGAAAATGCTAAGTTCAGCCAGGAAGTAGTTCATTCATTTCTTGGAACAGCAGATTCTGCGGGGGAAAAGAAACACAGAAGAAATACAAGTCCCAGAGAGGGAGTCTGGTCCTGTAAGTACAGTGCTCTCCAGTAAGAAATGCAGACCTAGAAAATTTATAGAGAATAAATCAATTATTTAATTCAAGCTGCTGAATGTTTGACAGTTAAAAATACCAACCTACTCACTGGAATTATACAGTGAAGAATTAAAACATTGATAGGGCACTGGCCTCATGTAAACAAACAGCTCTTCCACTCTTTCTGGTGGGAGAGTGAGAAGCCTAGCTCTTGCAGGTACCAGAGCACCAGCCCTTCCTCCCAGGCAGCCCTGGGTGAAACCCACGTGTTGCCTGTGGCTTTGGCTGTCCTTTGGAGGAGTTCCACTTGCACAGTGGTGGTGTCTAACAGAGGAAGAGCCCCACTTTGAGAGATGTGGCCAAACGCGGCGTTTGCTGCAGGAACGGCTGCTAAATATTTGATTATCTCAAATGAACATCTCTGGCACTGTGCTATGGGCTCAGAAATGCATATCTCTCACTCAGGAAATGTTTTTTACGGTTTCTCAGGAATGGCTATGTTCAATAAAATGGGTGTGACCATCACTCCCAGCCTTAGTGCTACGGTACCAGCCCAGAGCTGGGAAGGAGTGGAGTGCCTGGAAGGAAAGGCTATATCTATGTCTGGGAGGGTGACCAGGTTAATAGATGAATTAAATTCCTCAGAGTTTGGAAATTGAATTGCTTTTGTGAGTATTAACAGGATTGACCTTTTTCCATAACATGACAGTCCTATTCCTCTTCTTACTGTCTTCATTTTCTATTCATGAGAGTTGTACTGGCTGAATAGAACCAGGACCAGAAGGAAGAAAGTGTTCAAGGTCTTTTAGTTTAATTAAAGGTTTTCTCTTTGTCTGTCTGCCTTTCCTTACACGGTTAGGAGCTGATCTGACACTGTAAAACCACCCAGGGAGGCACTGTTACAGTGTAGTGGACTCCCAATTCTGCTAGAAACATGAAGAAAAACAAATTTTATTTGTGCTTATGTCTGATACAATCCAGACTAAGAGTATATTTTTGTTTTCCCCTTGTAGTTCTCTTGATCACAGTCATTTTATAGAAATTGACTTTTTTTTGGAAGCATGTTGGAAAGTATCTTTTTCCAGCACTTAGAGTGAATCTTAGAATCATCATTATCATCTGCCACCGTTGCCCATTTTGGTGACCACTCAACCTCATTTACCACCAAACTGCTCTTTTTGTGTCTGCTTGTTGCTTTTCCTAAAGTCTAGGAGCTCGTGGTGACCCTGATGTACGTGTGACAGACAGCAGATGTTCTCAGTAACTCTTTAGATGTGCAGGACATGTTAAAGTCGAGGATCACACTCCAATGCCTTGCATTTCTGTCGCAATTTATGGTAATTTCTGTAGGAATCTATTCACACTGATTTCTCTAATTTACTATATGACGTGCAGAATAAGTTAATGGGGTATAGGATCTTGGCAATACCTTTTTAACCAGTCAGCAAATCCTGCTGAAATCAGGTTTATTGACAGGGTGCTTGAGCGACTCCGAGGAAACATCCACATGCTAAAGTCCATCTTCACTAAATATTCTCATTTTGAGAGACAGCAAACATCCCGTAGCGTGGACACAGTTCTGCCAGCTACAGGTGACCATAAAAGAGCAGTTGAGCCTCATAAATGAAGTGATACCAGTTCCATTATCTCACGCTGATATGATTACCTCTGCTGCAGTGTAACTGTGTAAACAGGCACGCCCTTCACAGGCACAGGACCTGGGAGAAGCACTACAGCACTTTTATCTACGAGTCTTTGCCAAACGAGATACGGCCAGGAATTTGAGCACTTCCTGAATTTAACCAGCTCCTCTAATAAAGTGATTTTACAGAAGAGAGACCAGGGAAATTGATGCAATTAGCAATTGCATTTTTGGCTATCTGCCCAGAAAAAACTGTGAGCCAACAGCCAGACAAATGATTTCTATCCATGTAAGTTCAGAGCACCTATGGATGTTTTTTTAAAACACCTCCAGAAAGTGAGTTGTACCTTTGTGGCAGGTCTAACCCCAACTAACACGTGTCCCCAAAGGGGACAGAGGTGGCACACACCTGATGCTGAGCTCTGATGTTCCACACACGTCCTCTTCTCTGCTGTGCTACATACCAGCTTCTTCCCTCCTGTGTCCTCTCCTTTTTTTGCTTTATTTTCGAGTGAACTGTATCTACCTCTAGTACTCCAAGCTGCCCAGTGGCACGGGACATGACAGGCAGAGAGGAGATTTCTCTACAAAACTGCTGCCCCTCCTGCCTCTCTCGGTAAGAGCAAGGCTACGTGTGCAATACGTGGCACTATCCATGTCACTCCTTCTG
Organism: Ifrita kowaldi; assembly: GCA_013398055.1. Classification (NCBI taxonomy): domain Eukaryota; kingdom Metazoa; phylum Chordata; class Aves; order Passeriformes; family Cinclosomatidae; genus Ifrita; species Ifrita kowaldi. The sequence continues at coordinate 735,458 of VZRS01004388.1, read as the reverse complement.
TTCAGCAAACAGAAGGATAACACACCTTTCTAAAGCATGCATTATACCTGTCCCTCTTCACCTGATTATCAGATGCACTCTTTAATGGAAGAGTGTGGCTGGTTCCCAGCTGTGGCTCACTTTTTTATGTTGTTGTTGTTGTTTGGGGTCATTTCTCTTGCTTTGAGTTAAATTGAGAATGAGGTTCCATGAAATGGCTGCAGCCCTGGCCTGCTCCCAACCACACACCACACACTCCCATCAACATCCTGGTTGCCAGCTCTTAAGCTAGTTGGACCTCTCAGCAATCCTCTTCACCTTTTTAAGCAGCTGGGTTAGTTCTCTGCTGGTTTGGAGAGCAGGCTGGGTTCACCAAGGGGTCAGGAAACCACTGGCAGCAGCAAGAGCATGCTGCCAGGAGCAGGGAGGCGAGGATGGGAGCAGGTTGTGCCTTTGGGCACAGCAGCTACAGCCACGAGCTAATGCCAAATAGCAGTGGTTGCGCTCCACCGCTGCTCCCAGCTGCGTTTCCTGCCCTTTCCCTTGCACTGGATCTAGCAGTGGAGTGGTTTCAGGGTGATGATCCAGCTGGCTGATATGGCTGAAAACTCCTCATTTTTATGGCATGGTTGGTTAGCCCCTGTTGTCAGCCAGATGAACAGATTCACCCTCTGGCCTCACAGCCACTAAATGCAACGTAAGGAAAGCAATGCAAACGGGAAACAGAGACAGAAACCAGCTTATACCAAACTGCAGCCTGAAGAGCAGCCACGCCTATCCAGCCATCCTGCTGTTCCTGCCAGAGTCAGATCACTAGACAGTTTGCTTCCCTACCTGTGCTCTTCTGCTCTAATGAACATCTTTTCAGTACAGGAAGTGTATTTTTATCTCCCTTATTTGGTGTGAGTAGAACTGCACTCCAGCAGGCAATTTCAACCTCTTCTGATTTGTGGACTGCTAGTGGAGAGGCTGGCAGGACTAAATCTATTGACTTCCATTCCTTTGTGGCTTTTGTGGACCTTGGAAGTTTCTCACAGTGGCAACAACTATAGACTGAAATGTATTGCACAGCAGAACTGCTGAGAATCACATAGGACTCACCAGACTGGCAATAGTCTTTTGACATCTTTCTCTCCTCTCATTTCTTTTTATTTCTTATCAAGGATAATAAAATCAGAGCAGATTATGGAGAGTGCCGCTGGTGAACAAAAATGGAAACTTTGAGTTAAAACCTTTTCAGTTTTGTTTCCTAATGGACAGCACAGAACAAATTACTGAGCCAGGACTTCCCATTCTCTCTATCTGTGAGTAGGCTGTCTTTACGTGAGATAAGCAGTAACATCCTTTCTTAGTAGTGCAAGGTGCTTTGTTGCAAGCCAGAGTCACAAAGCTAAGTTTGTGTAGTGGTTGCATTAGTAACTGTGCCTTCTCTTGGCTTTCAGATGCTCCTTTTGGAAAAGCTGTGGCTCCTCTCTCCATCATTGCAGAAGGCTGTATTTTGGTACGTGGGGGTTTCAGTGGCAATACTGGCTTGCAGTGAGATGCAGCCTCCTTCTTTTTATACCTCTTCTCCCTCTCTCTCTCCTGGCTTTATTCCCAGATCTGCTTCACAGCCCAGCCTCGTAAACTGAGTCAGTACAATTGTCAGGGTGAAAGGCTGCAAGGAGAGGAGTGGGAATGGGGGAGATGGCAAAAGGAACGGCAGGCGGGATCTGCTTAAGCTGCCAAACCCTTACTTTTCACCAACCCAGACTTCAACACTGTCGTGTTTAGTACATCCATAGTCTGGCCCAGCCCCTTCACCTAAATTTGTCTGTAGTTTATTTACATACCTGCTGGTCCCTATCTTGCCGATGACTGGGAGGAATTGCTGCTGAAGAGGTCACAGGTTTTTCTCTTAAATACAGAGAGATGTGAATAGTTTTCCTTTCACATGCTTTGCTGCAAGATAATGAAACCTTTGAATGAGGAGGGGAGCAACATATTAACATATAATTTAAAGTAATCATGAAGTCATCCACTGGGGACCTCATCATGTACCTTGTTAAGTGGGCTCTGGGATGGCTGGCATGTGTGGGAAAAACAGGGCAAGAGTTCTCAAAGGAAAAGCTTAACCAAGGTCAGTACATTTCACCAGCTAGATTCCTGAACAATATTCTCAGGAGAGAAGTATCTGAATGCCTGATTCAGTTGTGATGCACTCCTACACACCAGTCCTAAAGCAGCAGAGGTTAACAACACTCAGAATGTCAGCACTGGCCCCCAAGATAAAACGCTATCATGATGAAAGGAGCAATTCTCTGGTGTCCTTCCCCCTGCAGAATCTATAGAAGCCGAGCTGCACTCAAGGAGCCTTAGCAGTGCAATTATGTGAGTTAAGAAGCGGGTCTTCTGCTGATAAAAGCCCTCATTTAGGTGTAGCTATACACACATAGGCAGGAGGAGGGTGTCTTTAACCTTGCTGAGCTACAGCAAAAAACCATATCTCCAATACAGACAAGCCCTTAGGATCAAAAGTACATGAATATCTCGTGGTGTTGATTTTTTTACAGGCCTCCACAGAGTGCCCATCATTGTAATTCTTGAGTAGCCTTTATACCACAACAAAACAGTGGTATTTCCCAGCTAGAGAACAGGCTCTAATATTTGCAACATCAACTGGCATTTCTTTCCAGACCAAAACCTGGGGAAGGAAATTCCTTGCTGGGTGGAGTCCCAGGCAGCACTGGTAGTGTGCCCATAACCTGTTAGCCATGACAGACAGCTGGTTCTTGCTAATCCTCTCTATCCAAAAAGAGGGCAGTAGCAATCTTTGAGGGTTGAACCTTATCACTGTGGTGTGAAATGCCACTTGCAGGTCAGTGGCTACTTGTTCCAACCCCCCTCACTACATTTTGGGTGTAAAAATGTAATTATCTCTCTGTTGATCACCTTAAGAGAATAGTCCAGTCCTCTGGCTTAAGTGGTCATGTCAGGAAGGGGCCGGTCCTGATTAGGATTCCCAAATCCCGCAGAAATAAGTAAGACTATCCAATATGACGTGGTTTGGTAAGAATAACACTTACTTAGACGCAAGTAATCTAATGCACAACAAAATATCTAACAAATTTGATCTGTCGTCTAAGGGACAGGAGAAAAATCCTTCAGAAGAGCTGGAAAGTCATGAAGATCTGAAGAAGAAAATTGTTATAACCACATGTGAAAGAAGCAAGATGTTAGCTTTGGGATCACGTTCTTTGCAAAGGGGTCCAAATTTTCAGTTCATTACATTTTTTGAAAGAGCTTGTTTTCCTCAACTTGTAAAATATATTAGAGGGAAAAACATGTGTTTTGAAAGAAAGTCCTTTTTCTTTTCCCCAGTGCCACAGCACAAAATGTTCCCTTCTAATGTGTTGCAGGAGTTGGTTTGATGATTCCTCCTGACACCTCAAAGATCCAAGACTACAAAGAAGTAGTGAAAGGATTAAATAAATCACTTGGTCACCGTGGAAAATCATAGCCAGGGAGTCAGAACACTGGGAGCCTGAGGTTTCCATGGCTGTTGTATGAGACAGACAGCTTCATCTTGTCACCTGTCTAGGACTGCAGGACTGTTTTTTCTCTTCTTTAATCAAATGGGCCCATGGCCAACAATTTACCAGTCTCACTTCTAGAAGTGTGGAAGCCACTTGGTTGTCACAAATCCCCAGACAAAGGTAGAGAAAAGCTTTGCAAAAAGTTTCAGCTGTCCCTATTTAGAATGGAGGCTGCTCAATATATAAAGAACTGAGCTCTTAGTTGCCAAGGGATATAGTAAAATCTTAAATAATCTGCAGACTTTTAGAGGCACTGGCTGGGAAGTTATTGAATGTTCAAGGATTTCCAGTATCCTGTTTCCTAGGTGCCATTAAAAAAACACAGCCCTTAATTCCACAGCAACTTGTCTCCCCCTGTGATACCATTATGTGTACATGGCTGGACGTGAAAAATGTGCCAGCTCTTACCTGACAGCATATTGCTACACACTGTAGCATGTAAATTAGTCTCTGTGTGTTGACACAAGTCACCTTTCTTCAGTGTCACTTTATTTAAACAAGCATGCAGCGTGTGTTTGCATGTGTATCTGTAGGTAGAAGAAACCACCTCTCCAGCCAGCTCCTTTTCCTGCTCACATTGAGAGCCCACAGCACAGCAAACAGCCAGGAGCCGTGGCAAGGTGGGGGAGCCTGAGGGGGTTTCCAGAGAGCCGTCAGGGAGTCAGGGAAGGATGGGCACCGGGGCTGCTCCCTGGCTCCCTCCCAAGCTTTCTGTCTGACTGGAGACTGCTTGCTTTCATTTCTGGGTGCCTCTGATTTCCTCATGGATCAAACATCCCAACACTAGCTGGGTGCAGCCAGTGCTCAGAGACATGCCAAGCCCATCCCGTGGTGTGCCTGTTTCCATCCCGACGGCTTTGGCTGATGCCAAATCATTGCTCACGTTGCCTGTCCGTCCTGTCACCTCTGGTAACAGCCGTGTTTGGCAGCCGGCCATTTCCTGGCAGACTGGTGAGCTCACGGCTGCTCCAAACCCGTGTCACAGAAGTTTGCAAGTCCCTTGGAACAGGCTGCTGCCCACCCACACTACAAAGGCCTATCTGCACTACAAACCAAACCACCCTGCCTACAACATTGCAGCCACTTTGCACTGTTTAGTCCTGTCAAGGATGCAGAAAGGAGCTGGAGGCTCTGCGAGGCAGGAGGGTGCTGTCCCTCAGCCTCGCTGGTCCCCTCTACAGGCCCTGCCAAGCCACGGCTCAGCCCAGCAGGACTTCAAGCAAGCACTACAGCAAACTGGGCACTCCTGAGATTTTTTTCTGAAACTTTCCTTCTTTTTTACATAGCTGTTGCTTCCTGGACTCATATGGTTTGAGCTGTCTCATTTGGTTTCAGGAAATGGAATTGGATGTGCCTCTGGTAATGTCAGCTCACCAGACACAGGCCAGCAACTACAGGGAAGGGGGAAAGCACAGCCAGGCTCACCCTTTTGCTCTGCCACTCACTGACTTTCACATAACTGTGGGCAGGTTGCTCAACCTTCCCATTTTCTAGGAAAGCAGACACATGCCTGGAAGATGGCCCAAAGTCCTCAACAGAAGCAAGTTCACAGAGTGAAATGCGGGGATCACTCCTGAATGTTTATTGTTCAGATTTTGGAAAAAAAACTGGCTTTACTACAACATCCACCATTTCAGGGCTGTCCTTAACAGAGACCCAGCCAAAACCACCTCTCCAGTACTGTGAGGGTGTGCAGTGCTAGCACAATTCCACAGTCATTCACTTCTATCTGTTCACTCTAGATTAATAAATCCCGTTTCCTTCAACAGTTTCCTTTCCTGCTTTAATGGGGAATTTTAGCCTGGTCAGTGTTTTTTGAAATATATGGCCAAATCCAGTTAAGGACGAAAATAGGTTTCATATGTTGGGTAACATATTGATGGTCTTACCCCATGCAAGAGTTCAGTTTGTAAGTGTATGTGAACAACACCCAGCAAAGCTGCCCAAAGGAAGGTTTGCTGCTCTGTTATCGCTATGTAGGGATCACTGATAGCACATAGTCAGTGTGAGGTAAAATTACCTTTCTGTTAACAAACTGTGCAAAATTACTCAGTTTGTCTAACCTTGAATTCCTCCTGGTTTCTGGGGAGATTATGTCCCAAATTCCTTGAACTATATAATGATTGCTATTGTATTTTATTTTGGTTGTGTGAACATGAAGTAGGGCGGACTTGTAATACACCAGGGACTGTGTAGAGCAGCAGCTGTTACACTTTCAAAGAGCATTACTGAGCTTTTTATAGTTGGCTGCAGTTGACATCACGGCTAAATAGAGTCTTGCTCTAAAATATATTCCAACCAGCCTATGCAACCTGAAATCTATGCATTGCTGGGAGGAGAGAGGGTCACAGGAAGCAATGCAATACCAGCACAGAAGTAAAAGCCTGGGAATGTGTTTGCTTCTTTTTCCCTGCGTCCATTAGAAATGACCTTGAATATTCTTTTTCCAGGAAGTGCAGAAATCTCTGGAGAAGAATGACAGAGTGAAACCTCTCATCTCAGGATCAGCAATCAAATCTGGCCCAGGTCAGCAGTGACCAACAGCTGTAGTACCTCACTGTAGGTGGCTGTCTTAGTGCCTCATGGATGACTGTCCAAACCAGAAGAGGCCAAGTGCTTTTACACTGTTATCACTGATGCCACTGGGATGCTGCTGGAACCTGGGTAAAAGCTACTGTGCAGTAAAAATCATTGGAGAGGAGCATCACACGCCCAGCCCCCTTTCTGGACTGGACTAGCAGCTTCCAGAGCTTTTGGGAGAGAGCTCTGCACTTTATTCACTATTAAGACAATAACAAAGCTGAGTCAGTCGAAACAAAAGTGAAGCTTATCCAGGACTTAAGTCTAGCCCCCAAAATGTCTAAATCCACTCTATGCTTGTGTGTGCCTGAGTATCTCTACTGCTCTGTAGCTGGACATCCTCCATGTGAATGGCCTGGGTTTCCTGGGGTACTTTCACAGCTTTACATGCACTCCACCTCCTCTCTGAGTCTGTGACTGAGGACTGTTTGGTTTTTAGATACGGTTTCTTATGGGATCCTAAATGACCTCATGGGGAAATGTCAATACCTTACTCTTTGCCTGACTTCTGTTTCATCTTACAGGGACCCACTGTCCTGGCAAGAAGTCCCTTCAAGGGACCAAGCCAGAGATGTCTAGCCTACCTTCACCAGGAAAGACTGCAAGATGTGAGGAGACCGTGCATCACCAGTCTGTGAGCCTTCCCTGGGTGTTGGTTAGATGGCCTGCCAAAAACATCACAGGTGAGACTGACTGGCACAAGCCCTTTCACAATCTGACACTGTTTGCTGTTTGTAGGGTGTGGTGGCACAACTCCTCCTTAAAACTGCCCAGACACAAGCCTCCTCTCTGCTGCAAAATGCATTATCCTTGTAGCCAAGTGAATCGGCATGTACCCAGTGCAGCGGCCAGGACTGACCAGCACTGTCTTCCCCTTCCAAAATGCCAAATGAATGTCAAATGACACCAGCAACCACACAAGTCTCCCAGCCTCAGGGTTGTTGCTGTCCTCTTTATGCTATGCTCCCCTTCCTATTCATATCAATGTTCAATGGTCAACTCCCAAATGGCTCAAACTTCACCCAGACAAAAAAAAATGCCATTATCTAAACCATGGCTATTCTGCAAGTGCTCCAAGGAGCACTTCATCACCCTTTTTTTCCACAATTCATGATTTTTACGTGCCTACATGGAGAAAACCAACCAAAACGTGGACCCACAGATCTGGAGAGGATTTCACAGCAGTGGCTCTCCTTTTGTTGGGAAAAAAAGGTAAGTCTTTACTTTTGTGTGATGTGGTCCATGGTTTCTACAGCTGCTGAAAACACTGGCCAGAGTTTGAGAAGTGACCCTGGGCAGTGTGGACAGAGAAAGAATTCACTCAGATGTGGAATGAATGACCTGGTGTTTTGCAGCTCTTTGTGCCTACACATTTTACATAGTCTCTAAGGAAAATTCCCACCTGAAACCAGCTTTTGCACTTTGGTTAGCCGAAGGAATCTGGTGAAGCTGCACTGCTTCAAGATTAGATAAAGAATGGAAAGCAGGAAGCAGGCACCAATCCAGCTCTGGAATCTAGGCATCTTCTAGGAACAACCCTGTGTGTGTCTCTGCCAGTGTGCCATGCACCTTCTCTGCAGCAATGGGGCCACAAGCAAGTTATAGTGGCATTTGATGGATGTTTTTGGACAGTCCAGACTTGGGTATACGCTGTGAACTTGTTGCTGTGGAAAGCTGAAGTGCAAAGACTTGTTTAGAATAGAGGAGGTCAGGTCAAGTAGATGAGGAAAGAGTGCAACATACAGCGGGGCTTGGTTGGGCACCTGTATGGCTCTTAGAAATTATCCTGGTCCCTCAAGCAGGAGACTGCTCCATGCAGCCAGAGGATAGATCACCACTTGGCTGAAGAGATGCAAAATCAAGCTCTGTGGGCAGGTAGGATCAGTCTGTCAGGATTTTTAGTGGCAGCAGGTTCCCTGTTTGTCCTGGACTGCTTTGTACATGCCAGAACTCTTGCTGCCTTAGTTGATAAAAATACAAAACACAGAGGAAGGAGAGCTCAACCAAGAGAGATTAATCAAAGGAAACTCCTTATCTTCTCACTTCTGCCCTTATCCTGGCAAAATTGGAGGGAAATACAGCCTTTTTGAAATGCTAGAAAACCATGAACACTGCTATGCTGGCACTGACCAAGACATACACAATGTAAAACACCCAGGTCATGCTGTGATTGATGTGATATCCTGCCCAGCTTTGCAATTTCCAGTCACTGTCATAAAGATTTTGTCTACAGCCATATTTCAGGCATTGCCAGTGAGTGACAAAAGAGGCCAGCCGCGGTGGAACTGCAAATAGAAACCTACGCTATGACGCTGCTGCACCCTTTTTTGTTCACTCAGATCTGCAGCAAACTCTCAGCATTCCTTTAAACCTTCTCTTACCTCAAATACCTTAGGACGGTCTCACAGCTGCAAAGATATGACTGCAAAAGAGGAAAAACATGGTCTTGTAAAGATGGAGGGGATGGCTAAGATGGCAGTAGAGAGCTGCTGAGATCACTGCAGCCCAGAGTCACTCTCCATCTTGGATTGCAGTTGTCTCATCTGGAGTAATAAATGTATTTACTCTTTGGCACGTGTCCAGCAGCACGGAGAACCTTCCAGGGGCAGGGAAGAAAAGCTGTCAAGGAGAAAAGTCTTAAATACCCCAAGTAATGTGTAAAACAAGATTGGTCATATGCAAAAGAGAGAGGTAAGAATCAAGGGGACTAAAAGATAATGGAGAAAGAGATAGAAGTACCAATAAAAGGAAAGAGAGGAAGACCCTTAGTCAACAAAGGAGAGGATTAGAATAAGGAGGTGACAAGGGTGTGGCCTTGGCAAACAGAGCCAAAGTCAAATAGAAAAATAACCCTGCCAGAAACAAAAGCAGAGGAGTTGAGCTTGAATAAAAGGGGAAGAAAAACAGCTGTCATTTAAAATGGGAGTGAGAGAATGAAGCATTTGAAGGTCTGGGGTAGGAGCTGCCTGAGCAGGGCAGCCCGCGGGGCACTGGTGCAGGCTGGAGGCAGGGACATGCCTCAGAGAGTGCCTTTGCCAGAGGAGTGAGCCAACACGCCTGACGCTATCGGACCACTGATCTGGGATGGCTGAGGCAGGGGGACGGATAGTGGGGGAGGAGGATGGAGATACTGTTCTGTGCAAATGTGTGGAGCTTCTGTGTGAGTCAGACACCAGGAAACTGTGCTGTGGGCTTACAAAAGTCAGGATAAGCCGCAGAAATAATGCCTAGCGAGCGTGCTGTGTGGCACTTTACTTTAATGAGATTTTAAATAGCAAAGAAATATGAGTCAATTCATGCACAGAAGAGAATGACTTCATCAAATGGCATAGTAACCACTGCACTCCCCAGCTATGATCATGTGGAACTGCTGATTTAATGATCAACTGCAAAACCCCAGCTCAGGTGAAACTTCCCACGTTCCATCCACGTGTTAAACCTGAAAATCTTCCAAACTGTACAGAGGCTTGAAAACCTTTGAAATTAAAGAGCCCAGAAAAAAACGCAAGAGCAAAACCAAAATGGTTTTGTTGTGTCATGATACATGAGACTAGAAGTCCCTGATTTCCAAAACTAATCAGAAGAGGGTGGGAAATACTTAGAATGAATGATTAGACTGAAGCCAGAGCACTGACCTTGGCACATGCCTGACAAGCAGCAGGGATGCACAGGGAAGCCAGATGAAGGATTCTCCAGTCAGTACCACTCAGAGAGGGAAGACTTGGTGGATTTTAATAGCACCAGGGCAGCCAAGGGCACAGAAAGAAAGTGGGTTTGTGTTCATATCATAACAGGCATCCAACCATACCAGGAAAGTTCTGGTTCTATGTATTGTCTTCTGGTTTTGAACCATTGGAGCAAAACTTCCTTCACATTTGGATCCTTTTCTCAATAACCATGAGACACGAGCTGTAACAAACCAACAAACAAACAAAGTAACATTTACGTAAATATTCATTAATTTCAGCAGCTCTGAGATACCAAACACTGCAAGACAGAAACAGAGAATCTTGTGACTCATTTGTTAAGTAGAAGGAAGAGCTTACCACGTGCAGGGGATGATGATAAGGGTTTAAGAGCCTGCCAAGAAAAGGTACAAAACAATGCCTTAACACTGCTTGCTAAGGCCCAGGAGCCTGAAAAGGGAAGAGAGGGGACTGTTTGGAGTTTTTCTTGCTGTTATCCAGTGCTGTTAGAGGATGATGTGGCCTCTTTGCTATCCATCACCCTGCCTTTCCCTACTCTGTGTGTAGATTCTGGCTGCACCCTGGCAGGCTGCCTCTCCTAAGTAGGTGCTGAATGAAAAGGAGGAAAACATGGTCCTGTTTTTTCCCTTAGCTCTTCTCCTCTTCTCTTCTTCCTTCTTTCTTTTTTTGTTCATCTGCAGATATATTCCTTTGCTTTCACAGAGAATTAATTAAACATTATTGGGAGTTGGGATAATGCAGTTATTTTGTATACACAACCACCTGCACCAACAGTTCTCAGCAAATCTTCACTAAGGAAAGTATCTCTAAGAGTCAGGTATGACCTTGTTCAGAGCATGTGAATAAGCAAAGCTATACAGTGAATTCTATTAAATAAAAGCTTTAGGTTCTCTCACAATAACACATGCTATAAAATCAGAGAGTGAACAGAGAGATATTGCAACAAGGATTTGTTTAAGCCTAGAGTTTGCTGCCACAGCGAACTTGGTGGGATTGCCCTCTCACTGCAGAAGCATCAGGTACATGCACTCTGCCATTCTCAGGGCATCTCAAAACCCAAAGGTAAGCTGAGGTTTAACTGTATCCAAATTCAACACTAAATATCCCCTGCTCTTTCAGCCAGCCCCTCCTGTCTCCAGGTAGCTTCCTCCCTATTGCCCTTTCCCTTTTCCCACCCCCACCATTTGCTCTTATCTCCCTCCCCGTCCCAAATCCTTAATCTTCCTCTCCCTCCGATGGTAGGGAGCCAGCTGCCAGCCATCAGACGTACTCTGCTCTCGCCCTGTTGCTGTGTCTGGGTCCTCTCTGAACTTGGGCATCTTGCCCCAAATCTGTTCCTGTTGGGACTTAGCAAATACAGCCCCTTGATCTTTTCATATGCATTTGCTGGGTTTTTACGCCTCCCCGCCTCCCCCACCGCTTCCTTCAAGGCTCTCTGTGTGTCTGAAGCTCTTATCAACTCCTCGGAGCAGAATACACGAATGGCACCAGCAGGTCTTGAAGTCACGTCTCACACCTCTCAGGAAATGGCTCACCACACCAAGTCACATCCCCCTCCTAAGCACAGGGCTAAAGTCACAAGATACTATTAGTTCCTCATGGCCAAAAACAAGGAGCCACGGCAGCTGAATTTTCAAAGGAGCATAGACCATGCCTATACAGAGGTAATCAGGTCTGCGCCAAGCAAGACAGGCATCTTTCAGAGAGAACATAACCTCTTGTCACATTGCATTTATTTTAACCCTCTATCTGTGCATAGAGCTGCTGGGCAAGCCTGGCCCTGTGCTTGGTGATCTGAAATAACCTGTGCTGGGGATTGATGTCACCAGGCTCTGACATTGTTCTGGTTCTCCAGTGCCATGGGCTCCATCACACTGGAGATGTGCCCAATGTACCTTCTGCAGCCCTATCAGGACAGAAGCACTGAAAGGGGTTCAGCCCAGCCCCTTGGTCACAGGTCACACTCAGGACACTGTGACAGCACCATGTCCCTTTCACTCCCCAGCACCCAGGCACCCACTGGGACAGCCTGGAGCATGGCCAAGTCACATTTCTGACCTTGAAGTAGGACACTGGCTGTATCCACCTCACTGTGTCCCAGGCGGAGGTGAACACACTCTCTGGGCTGACCAGAAAGGCAAACCCTCTCTTCTCTGTAGAGGACTCTGGTGAGGAGCAGCTCTGAGGGACACAGTTGAATATCTACAATGGACAGGCAGCTCAGGCCTTTCAAGAATATATTTCAAGGCATCTGCAAACCGTGCCAGAGTGAGGAGAATACACAGCCCACCCTGCTCAAGCTCTTCCTTGTTAAAGCTGTGAGGACTAGAAAAATGACAACTCTAAATTAAAAACATGACATCATTGTAAGATCTCAGAACTCTATCTAAAAGCCTGGATGGGCCTCAATATATAGATCTTGTGTCTGTACATTGGGAAGACCTGATAAACCTCTAAAAGCGTTTGGAGGCTGTAAAGAGCTTTGTCACAATGACTAGGAGCAATCAAAGGGAAATTAAGTATTCATATAAAGATTTCCTCTTAGGCAGAATGAAAAAAACCTCAAAACCTAAGCCTAGCATGCATTAACAATTTTTGCTATCAGGGCCCTACTAGAGAAGCTGGAAATTATATGGTATTTTCCTGCCAGCAGAAGCTCTGGAGCAAATGTAGTTATATATGCAACCATAAAAATGTGTCTGGACTACAATTAATTTAATTTGTGGGATAATTATCCAGGGATTGCTTTTTCAGGGACAAGCTATCCAGGGATAACTTAAACTTAAGCCTTAACAGCAAAAACGTGGTTTCATTTTTTCTTAAACTTTCTCTAAATCAATGAAATCAGGTTTGTGTGACCACTGTTCCTTTTTTTTTGTCCCTCTCCTAATACATGGAGAAGGACTTTTTACAAATGCATGTCATGACAGGAGAAGGCTAAATGGCTTCAAACTGAGGTTTAGATTAGATATTAGGAAGAAATTCTTTACTGTGAGGGTGGTGAGGCACTGGCACAGGTTGCCCAGAGAAGCTGTGGATGTCCCATCCCTGGAAGTGTTCAAGGCCAGGCTGGATGGGGCTTTGAGCAACCTGGTCTGGTGGAAGGTGTCCCTGCCCATGGCAGGGGGCCTGGAACTAGGTGATCTGTAAGGTCCCTTCCAATCCAAACCTTTCTATGATTCTGTGATAAGATTTGAAATTTATGGCCAATTTCAATTTAAACTGATGTAGAAATTGAGATCTCCAAGGTACCAAATCTTTGCAAATTTAGTCAGGTTGACAAGAGACTGCTAAATCTCCACTACTAAAAACCTCAGTCTCGGGTTTAGCGACCAGAGAATTCACGTTGAAGACAGCCACCAAAGAAAAAAATAGAACAAGCCTTGCTGGAGTGACAAAATACTGTGTGAGAGCTGTGTCCCTGCAGAGTCCTAGAAGGAACAAGGTGATGTGACATCTGACAGGCCAGAGGAGTTTGAACACAGCCAAGGCTGCACTGCTGGTTACAAATCACTGCATGGCAAAACCCCTGGTGTCTCATTGCCTGCAGGGCTGAGCAGCAGAACTGCTCACATGTCAGTTATTTAAAGGGGTGTGTTGGTCTTGTCAGCAAAGTCACGGCTGGGAGTCACACTGTTGCCTCCTCTTACCATGCATTCTGGGATGCTTCCCAAGCTCCAGTTCCTCAAGTCACATAAGGCAGGATCTTAAACTGCACATTTAAAAGATGACTTTGTAGCCCCAAGAGCCTGAGAGAACCTCCCCAGCTTGACATGCAAAAGGCTGAAGAGCCAGCTAGCTGGAAAACTTGCCTCAGGGCCTATGTCCCCCTGCTTCTCCTCAATCTCTGTGTTTCATAGCCTGTCTTACCCTTGCTGCATGCTCAGAGCTGGCAGCAGTGATGTGAGAGCGTGTTCTCCAGCTGAAGCTTAAAACCATTTTATTGCAGGTACAGGCACATTTTGTATTGTGAATCCTCTTGGCACAGGTTCCTCAGTGCTGAGGCACTCCCAGCACAGACAAAAGCACAAGAAGTTTCTCTCTTGACAAATAGAGTGAAGATCAATGTAAACAGTGTCTGAAGCAGCCTGTAATTTTTGATCTCAATACAAGGCAGTCTGCTTTTCCCTTAGAGATAGCTCTCTCAGTTTTAGCCATCTTCATTTCAAAAACCAATCCACTTCTGGATTTTTTTTGTAGCTTCTGCTTCTTGAGGGAAGACACAAAATCCCCCTTTGTGCTTTGGTGGGACACAAATAAAAGCAAGTCTGCAGAACGGGAAGGGAAAAACTGAATGTCTTCTAAATGCTTCCAGCCCTTACCTGGGTATGACTTCATGCAGATGCTGGCACCTACAAGGCATCAGAAATTTCCTTGTCAGACTACAAGGGGCACAGCAGGATGGAAAACTACTTGTCAGCACTTTGTCCTTGCTGCAGGAGGCATGCTGCACTACCCCACAGGCAGGGCCTTTGGAACATCAGTGGGACGATACTCTGTGGGAGCTGTGGGGAAGTGTGCCAGCATTGGGAGGAGAGAGAATTGTCAGAAGGAAGCAAGGAGCTGTCTTTCATGGCATCCTGCTTGCCTGGGAGGAGGCAAAAGCCTCCTATTCTGATCCCCACCTAACAGCACACTCCTTTACAATCAGAGCACTGTGCCCCTTGCTTTTATTCAGCCTTAGATCTGTTTCAAACCAAGCCAATACAGAAGGGTGGCCACGAGGATCCCATGGACAAAATTAGTGCGTGATGCTCTGAGCAATAGGAAAGGGAAAATATGATTCCTGGGCTCTGGTCTTGCTGCAGAATTACTTTGCTTTTGCAAAAGCACATACCACTGGTAAGCAGAAAAGGACTCATCATCAAGATATATGAACGTGCTGGTAGAGGCCAGCCAGCCCAGACAGGGAAACTGAGGCAGAGGAGAAGTAAACGGAAGTCAGCACCTGCAGACAGGCAGCACAGCCTGACCTGCTCACAGCAGCCTCATCCACTCACAGGTATGTCTGGTAGGAAATGCAATTGTCTGCAGCCAGGTAATAAAGAGACTGAGCGTGAACCCCACATCCTGGGGCCCGTGTGTGTAATCCTGGGCTGCACGAAGGGCACAGACTGTTTTGCCCACAATTCAGTCACCCGGGCTTCCTACTCGGCACAGCAGAGCCACCGGTCATGCTGCACTCATGGGCAACATCGATTGCAACAAAATGCAGTGTGTGGAAGTTATTTTTCTTCCATTGTAACAAATGCAGACTTTTAAAAAGTCTATAGTTGTTACATCTGTGTCTCCTGATGAAAGCTTCCAGGCGTGGGAAGCCTCACCATTCTTTTCCTCACCAAGGGGAGCATGTCAGCTGCTGTCACAAGACAGCTTTTGGAACATCTCTGGAACCATAAAGGGCAACGGAACTGAGAAGGCTTTTGGCCTGAAGGATGTCACAGCAGCCCGAGATCAAAGAGTCAGCCCATTTCCAGATCTGTGAGTTGGGAACAGGTCTATTAGCTCCCAGTACTCACTTTTTCCTGAGTATCTATTCAATATACATTGATAGTTGTCTTAATGGGAAGTCTGACACTGAAAACCACCATGCTCCTGGGCAGTCTGTCTCTGCTAGCTCAGCATCAGATCCAGGTGGTGGCAGTCCTAGAAGGCAGTCCCTGATGGGATCCCCTAATTTCCCTTCTGCTCCATCTGGCAGCATCCTCTTGCTTGTACAGCCATCCCAGGGCCTGCTGGTAACCCACAGGTAGGAATCCCAGATCTGGATTAAAAAAACACCCAACCAACAAACAACAACAGTTAATTTAACTTAATTCCCTGATCACGCTGTGTGGACTGACACATGCTCAGCCAAAGGGAAGGCATCAGGACAGGGGGTGAACAGTGGGGGGCCTGTGGTGTCAGCAGCTCCTTAAGCCTGGGCTGCTGCTGAAAGAAAAACACATGTATGTGTGTGAAAAAACACATTTCCTCAAAAACCTGCTCTATCTGTCTGACAGACTTAATCAACCTTAACCAAATCCTGGAAACTGAAGTCAATATTCCTATAATGGCATAATTCCAAGCAGGACTAAATCCTTCAGAAACCTAAAGGATGCTACATCTCTATTCTTCATTGCACAGGAAAGAAACCTCTGCTGTGTTTTTCAGGAATATTATTTGATGTAAAATACAATAAAACATTCATCATGTAAATATAATCTGGAATAATTCTCTTTTGCTGCCACCTGTGGCATCTTCTAAATCTGCACAGAATCTGCACAGTAATTCAACCCTCCACAAGTCTTCCACTACAAACCTTAAATAATGCTGTCCGTGCTTTCTGGATCACCACTCACCTGTGCCCTTTCTCACCATCGTGCCCTCTTGTTACACTGCTAATTGAGAACACCGTACAAGTCTCATGTTTCTGACTGCTGGCTGCAGACTACAGCCCATGATTTTGGGAACAGCCTAGAAACTTCAGTCATGAAAGCATCTGGACTGCTGCACATGTAAAAGGACAACGGTACAAATGTTTTAGGAGCAAAACTTCCAAAACCAGCTTTTAACGATTTTAACGCGATTTTCTGTATAAAGTCACTTTTCTTGGGAGACAATTGTAAAAAGTAAAATGAGGACAAACCATTTTAAGCGCCTTGGTGGTGTTGGGGTGTGCAGGCAGCGTTTCAGCACGAGGCCTCTCCGTCTGGAAATCAGTTATGGCAGAAGCACACGGGATGTGCAAGTGTGATGTGTAAAGGCATTAGCAAGTTGTGGAAAAGGTGATGGCACCCACGTCTGCCTCTGCCCTGTCTGAGCTGCTGTGGCTCTCCAGGTGCATTTAACTTGCATCTTAAAAAGAAAGAGATGTTTTTGCAGCAGCAGGCACAGCAGGAAGCCGCACACCGCCCGCATAGCTGGCAGCGAAGCACTGCAAGTGGAGCAGTTGCGGCCACGGGAAGAGATAACTTCTGTTTGCTTTATGTCTCACACCATGCACGATCCATTACTTGCCAAAGCAGACAGCTGCTTGAGGACATCTACCTCCACGCCAATAGCTGAAGGGAGTGAACTCCATAACCCTACCGGCCCAGATGTTGTATCAGAAATAACCCAGCCGCTGCACCAGCTCCTCTCC
>VZRS01004388.1:675578-718195 GCA_013398055.1 Ifrita kowaldi | reverse complement strand
CTCCGGCCGCCGGTCTCCCCCCCGGCCCCGGCTTCGAGGGCTTCCCGCCCGGCCAGCCCGGCGGAGCCGAGCCCGCCCCGTTCGCGGGGACCGCCGCCGGCCCCTTCCCGCCGGCCCGCGCCTTCTGCGGGCAGTATTCGCCCGTGTCGGACGCCGAGGACACCAGCGGCTACTCGGAGTCGGGCTCGGAGTGGGAGGAGAACGCGCTCGGCGCCTTCCGCGCCCTCTGAGCGCCCGGCTCGGGCGGGGGACAGGTTAAAGGCGCATTCCCGGCCGCGCTGCGAAGCCCTCCCGCCGGACCCCGTCCCGCGGTACGCTGCTCGGGCGGGGAGCAGTCACACACCGCGCTACCTCACCACTGCTGCTCTGCCACTGTTGCACTTTATCCGGTAGTAACTGATTTTACCTATTTATTTAAGAAAGATACGGGTCGGCTCCATCAGCTGAGGGCATCTTTTTACACTGTATTTAAAGCTTTCTTTTATCATGTTTTGTATATCTATTTAACCTTCTTTAACCAAAAAGCTAACCCAATCCACTGTGTTTTGGGGGTGGGGGCTGGTCTTACAAGAGTGTGATGGTCTGTCGGGATTTTTTGACCAAGGAAAATAAAAGTTTACATTTTTGCTCTTCTTGTGTGTGTACCTGGTGCAGGGGCAGGGTTTCTTACCTTGGCTGACAGTGGGGTAGAGAAGTGGTAGATATATCTCAGCTGCAGGTTCTCTTCCCAGGTCCTGGAGAGCCACAGCTGCAGTGTAGATGTCGGTAAGAGACCTAAGAGGCCTGAAGGACAGGTTACAGAAACTACCTTAAACCTCCTCTGTCAGTATTTGTCTTAAATAGACCCTAAACAAACACCCCCATCCCTAAATGAAAATGGAAATTTATGGCCTAAGTAATACAAACCCCCAAATCTCAAGTGCTCTGACAAAAGCCTCCAGTCTGCCACTTAAGCCAAGGTTAATGTTAAACTAAGAGAAACGGCAGTATTTTGTGGACACTCTGAGAGTGCTTTAGCTTTAGGTAGGGACTACACAGAAACTCTTCACATGATTGGTTGTAGGCTGAATGGCTCTGCACTGAGAATGGCAAAATTAGTAATAACAGAAGTCTCTCCTGTAATTCAATTTATTGAGGAAGGATGTATTACTCTGTATATATTTTGAGGATAAGGCCAATTCTTCCTGCTTACAAAATTGAGCCTAGCAGAGCAACCCGTAAGACATCAATTATGAAGAGTACCCGAATGCCACAAGCACAGGTAAAATGACCCATGTACTGGTGGCAGAAATATTCTGTAACAGGAATCACGGCCCACAGAATAAGGTTACCAATGCACAAAATCCCTCAGTGCCACCCCGTAACATACCTGTGCTTGTGAGATCTGGGACAGCTGAATGCTGGTTGGACTGCAAGCTTGTAAGGTGAAGTGGCACAGCACAGCTGCTGCTTTGTATTCTCCATCAAAAAAACCCCAGAGCTATCCTTGAAAAAAACACGAACCAAAAACCAACCAACTACCTCAAACACCATCTGTCCCAAGTGGACTTGGGTGCTATGCTGGGGGTCAGGAAAATCCCAGAAGAGAAGCACTTGCAGGAAGAGACAGAAAATAAGACCATGGTTTCGTGGGGGCTCAGGGTAAATTCAAGTTTACTGATTATAATAAAGCAAAGTAACTTGTTCTGCTCCTGCAGCCTCCAGGTACGGTAGTTGCAGTGAGCTCTTGAGACTCCAGCTATGCTTAGGGCACATTCAGCAAAAGCAGTGGTATTTGTTACTGTCACCAAAATTCAACATTAGCTCTGACCCAACACATCAGTACCCAAGGAGAAATGCAGCCTCACAAAGAAAAGAAAAGATGTGTATATTCACATTCCCTACATGAGTGGGACAAGTGAAAGTACATGGAGACGCTTATCACAAATGACAGATCTTTCTATGATCTATTACCCTGCAAGAATTAAAAAAACCTACATCAACAGCAAACATTTTGGAGAGCACATGTAAGTATCCACATGTAAAAACCATCGCACCTAAGGAATCAGAGTTGAGACTGGAGTGTGGTGGTTATTGCAATGTATTCTGTGTCCAGTAAGAAATAAGGTTGTCATGTAAAGCAGGTTCCCAAATCCTCTGGTATCTACTAGTGTCTACAACTTCTCTCCCCCTCAGTTTGGGACATTTGCTATCAACAGGGCCAAACTGCCCTCATGGTGTTTAGTACTGGGAAGTCCTGCTCCTCAAAGGCATTCAGTGCCTATGCTGAGCTTGAGTCCCAACAGAGCAGGATGGGATCACAGCAGAGGTGTGCAGAGGGAGCAGCAGGCATGTGAGTATAGGGGTGCAAGGAGATGGTTCCTTTTTCCTGAGTTAGCTGTGGATCAGATTAGTTCCTGTCTGACTAAACTTATGTACCTTAAATTAGGCTTTGGCACCTTTCTCTGTTTACACAAAATGGGTGGTGGGAGAGGAGTCCTTTCTGTTTTCATCAAACAGATGGTAACACCACAAAATAATGAGTGACATAATTACAAAAGCAATTGCAGGGACCACTACGATGTTCTGTTGCATTCTGAGAGGTAAATTTTCCTGGGTAACTCAGCTAAATTACTGTTTATCATTATTTTATAGTATCCCTTGTAGAATTTTTAATAACTTTTGAAAGAGCTACTCACCTTGTCCTCATAACATTTCATTTTCAGCAATTAGCTTCTCTTAAAAAAATGACCTGAGACCATCTGCAAAAAAGTTTGCATTTTTGTGAAATATATCAACTCTCATAGGTCAATTTATTCAGTTACAAATTTCATTGAGAATAAAAGATTTATGCATTTCTCTTAATTAACAGAACAAATTTAGCTAAATATAAACTCTGCACTAAAGTTTTGCAGTGGCACAATACCAACACAGAATACAGAAGCATCTTTAAACTATACAAAATTTTAAAATTGAAAATAATCCTGTTTACATATTCTTTATACATTAACATATAAAAGACCTTATTTAATGAGGCATCTAAAAGAATCAAAAACATCTCTACAGCTATCTCTGAAAATTCATATCTGGAAACAATTCATTACACAGAAGCTTTACAAGACTATTTAAACAAACCAATACACACTTTTTACAAGAGTAACATTCCAAAAGGTATAGGCAGGTTATCACTTCTTATTTTTGCAGTTTACCTCACTGGTTATCTTTAATTATAAAAATCTTCATATTTATATATGTTGGGTATTGTTGAATAACCAGTAATCTAATTTAAAACTTGTGCAAAACAAACAAGAATTTGGAAAAACAAAACGTTTAACCAGTCACTTATATAAAATACCACCTAAAGCACTTCTTTCGCCCTGTGTGAAGGGAAAAAGCCATAACCAAGCTCTTTCTGGAAAGTTACATTTTTATATTCCTTCATTAGACTCCTTCTATAAGTTATGATAAATTAAGAATTCCATCAAGACACTGACTGATCGATAGACCTGCCCGACATCCTCCAGTTGACAGCTTATGTTTGCTGGCTGTATCCTGCTGCTGCTTCCTTAGATCAGGAACACTCGGCTTCCCAAGGGCTGATCTGGCAGCTCTCAAGACCTACACAGAGGTGTAGCTTTACACAACAAAGACCTGCCATGTGGCTACTAACTGGAGCCATTTCCTCTTCACCACTTCTAACATACCAGGAGATCCAACAGCAAGAGGTGTGCAGAATTAATCTGAACTTTTAAAAACGAAGTTCAAATTATATGAAAGTATGCTTTCAAGTTTACTATAATCAATGCAATTACTAAGAGATTACCAGTTAGCAAAACTACTGCATGTGAATAACAAATGGAGAAATCTAATGTAACGCTGGCCAGTAGTGCTGGTTTCCTTAAGAAGCAGATATAATATATTTAAAAGGGTCCTTTTATGAGAGGTTTTCTCTTCCCTTATCTTCTGGCAGTTAGGGTATTTGGTGAAGCCTATAGAAATGAAGAAGATTTTCCAGAACTACTTGCTGTACACTTGAAAGGAAGTTTTCAGTC
The DNA here is from genome assembly GCA_013398055.1 of Ifrita kowaldi. NCBI lineage: Eukaryota > Metazoa > Chordata > Aves > Passeriformes > Cinclosomatidae > Ifrita > Ifrita kowaldi. The sequence continues at coordinate 714,164 of VZRS01004388.1, read as the reverse complement.
TCTGTTGGTGTTATTAGCTGCAAAAGCATGTAAATTTCCCATCTGGCTCAGACCACTCTGAATGTGTGCAACATGGATCTCAACATTATTCTGAAAACAACTATGGGAAGAAAAGAAGAAGGAAAGAAAGAAGTGTCAAACCCCATCTGTAAGAGTTGTGTCTGAATATCTCTACAGTGAAAAATCAAGATGTGAACATAGCCAGTACAAAAATTCAGACGAATCGGAGAGCAGTACACACAAATGCAACTTGACAGAGAAATATGGGAAAACAGAACTTGCACAAACAGCTGCATGAAATCAAGAGTTACTGACTTGGGCACTTAAAGTAAAGTTTTAACATGACCAGAGTTGGTGAAATTAAAATATTACGAAGAGATGCTAAAATGGCCAAAATAAGTACCATGAAATGGAAACATCATCACTTTCTTTACTGGGTACATCAACCTTTACTTGAATCAATTCCAATATGCAATTTGCAGGGTTGATTATAAAGTAGTTTCACTAATGTTTGAGGTTTGGTTTTGTTTTTCCTAATGAAAAATGCTATAAAACAGCATTTCTCAATAATTATTTTAAAATCAAAAGGCCATCCTACTATCTTTGGAAAAAATTTTAAAAATTTAAAAATTCATGTGTACAGCCTCCGATTATTATGTAGCAATACAAGTAGTAAGGATATAAAAAATACTTGGCATTTAGGTTTATTTTCTAAATGACACAATTTAGCAGCATAGAATGCTGGTCACAAATTGCTGGAGGCTGGAGGGTACTCCAGACAAGTATCACTATGCTCTTGCTACCACATTCTTGCTATTTTTATGATGCCTCCTCAGGCACCTGCTTGTGACAACTGTTGAAAAATGGCCCATCTAGACTAGACTGGCCTTTGATCTGGCACAATATGGCTGCATTTCTGTTTCTTGGCTTAAAAATCTTACCAATGAAAGCTGCTCAGACCCTCTAATTGTCTCATATGCCACCTTTTGATATTTACAGACAAGAGGTTGAGTATGCCAAAAGAATACTGAAATGGTACTGTTCTCTGGTTTAAAAAACTTGTATTACTAGTGGGATTTCAAAATCTGACAGTGTTCTAAAATAAGTTTTTCGCTGTCATAAATTACTGAAGAACAAGAAAGTCTAGTTGTTGCTGCATCAATTTAGCACTTTTTAATATGTTATTTCACTGATAGGTTCAAACAGAAAACTGCTAATTTCACATTCCCTTTAAGAAGTCCCCCTTTTAGATGGGACCCTTCCTATAAATTGAAATTACCAGATTAAACACCTTAATTATAATCAATGTTCACCTCTAAAATACAGTAAGAACTGCCTACTATCATAAAGTGTGTAATTAAAAATTAAATATTCAAAAAGTAATACCTGATATTTGAGGAGTCTATTGAATTCTTAATGTCGTTTAATGAATCTGTTAGTGATTTAAATTCAAAGGAATTCAGATCTCCTCCTTCTGCTAGACACTGTAGAAGAAGAAAATAAAAATCTCAGTTTGTATTTCTCACAGTTGAGCACAAAAACCATCAGAGCTTTAATACTGCGTTTTGTATGGGAGAAGCTGTTTTGTGCAAACTTTTTACCTTAATTTGCAGTAATATTGCTGTAAGTCTAGAGATGAGATCAGTTAAATTTTCACTCTCAACACAGAGCTGTCCCGTTGATGAGGTATTTGCTTGTCTGACAACCTCCTGAGCTTCCTCTTCACATCTGCGCCTCAGATCCGTGGGTTGGTCAGCAGGCTGGAGGCCCTGGTCAGGAGCAAGCTGCAGAGAAATTAAGAGTGAAGATGTCCTTTGTATCTGGTGGATGTGTGAAATGAGATGATTTCAAAGACAGTTCATGTGCATATAGTACACAGTGATTTTTCTTTATATATGTCTACTGAAGAACAGGCCACTAGTATCAGGAAAAGTGTGTGTTGCTCAAAGGCAGACATAGAGAAGGAATCCAATGCAGCCACCAATAGTTTCATTTCAGTGTGACCCCCACCTAATGCCCTATTCCCAGGAAATTCTATTTTCTACTTAGGTTGAGCAAAACCTCCAAGTACACAGAGATTCCATCAAAATCTTACCTCATAGCAATACTGTTGAACTTTATGCAAAACTTTATTCAAATCTTTGTTTAGTTGTTCTAGATCTAGCACAATAGTTGCATATCTCCTCTGAAACTCAATGCCTATTGGCATGGAATAGGATTTCTGTGGAAAACACAAAGCATATTAAAGTTAATGCAATACTGTACAGTTATAGATTTTGAACTCATCAAAAGGAGTTTTTACTTGAAAATTATATTGAGATATTTGAAATCCCAGTGTCAAATAGAAAAATATCTACATACAAAATATTAAAATGCAGTATTACTATTTATAACTCCAAGGGAAACTGTGTAGGTAACAACCATGCTTTTATTCCCTTCTTGAAGTGCTACAGTAATCTATGGTGGTAAATGCTACAGAAGATGACTGTGGTCTGACCTGCTTATTTCTCCAGTAGCTGGGCATGGCTTCTCTCTACTGGTTGAGCAGAAAACTATCCTGTCAGCAGAGGAACAGTACAGGACAATATGGCCTCGACCACCTCTGCTGCAGGATGGGAGGCACATTTGGTTAGTAAGTTATTGGTCACTTGAAGATGACTCAGTGCTACACACCTTCTGTTACAGCTAAAAGTTCTGCCAAAAAAGAAAGTTACTAGAGCTTATATTTGGTAACAGTATTTTGTAAGTATTTTGTATTTATATATTTTTCTCACAAAAAGAATAAATACCAAAATACAGTACCTTTTTTCTTACACTCTTTTCAGAATACAGCTTGATGTTGTTTGGGTGATATTTATGAAATTGCAACAAAACATGCAATATATTATAAAATTTCCTCTACAAATTGTCTCTTGCAAGAGAAGCTTGACATAGTCCCAGCCACAAGACTGAGATACAGGTACCTCCTACAATCAAAACTTGTAGCTGCAGTTTTCACACCACAAGATAAAGCAAATTGCAAGTCAAGAGCCTTCATCAAGAGGATTCTGGTCAAAAACTCAAAAGGTTTCAGTTAGGAGTTCAGTTTAAAACTCCCCATTAAACTTAATCACTGAAATTATGCAAATCCAAATACTAACTTAACAGGGCTTTAAACTAACACCATAATTTCAGAATTCACAGGAAAGTAGCATAAATTCAGCATACTTTCTGCAGCTCTGGAACACCAAAAATTGAATCTTTCGGACCTTCTCCAGTGATTTTATTTCTATATTGAATCAGTCATTAAACAGAAGTCTTCATAAAGGATTACTTTAAACCAAACAGCAGTACTACTCTAACAATTATCAAATGACAATTGTATGAATTATCACCAAAGTCTGACAATTAAAGTACACCTGAATAAACTCAAAGGATTCAATTTTATTCATGTTCCGGCATGTTATTGATGTTAAAGTGAACTGGGGCCACAAAAAGATTCTTGTTCAAAGAAAATCTATTTTAAAGGAGAAGCAACACATACTCAGTGGCACAAACAGAGATGGGATTGCCAAGGGACAAAGAGGATTAGAAGACAGGCTAAGAATATGGCCAAATAGGAAGGTATCACATCCTCTATTTTTATCAGGACAGCCTTGAATAGTAATGGCAGTTGCTTTATGCTTGCTGGTTTACAAAGGAAATAGAGCAGGGAAGAATCTCAAAGTATCTCAAAGTCCTTATCCAGGTTACAATTGAGCTAAAATGTATCAAATTTACCATCTATTTCTAGATTCCCTTCCCATTGCTTTTTGCTCTTTCAATTTTGTGGGGTAAGAAGACCAAGAAAAGTAATAATACAGTTTATTTAGGACTTAGTAGCTGAGCTAACATCTGGATTCTTGCTAGAGGAAGGCTACTGTCATTCCTGTGGATTTCTTTATCTATGCAAAAGCATTAATATCTCAGAAAAAAATAATTACTTTGTTTTAAGAAGAGTTGGTCATTTTTCATTATCAGAGTTACAGGTTGCAGTGATATGTTTTAATCTTACTTCTCTTTGCATCAAGTTTATTACTAACACACAAAATTAAAAGACAAAAAATTTGATGTGCAGGAAAAATAATGTAGTAACTGAAATAAGGTTTTGAAGAACAACATCAAGGCATAGAAGAAAATTACAGAGACACAGGGATGGGGCAGTAGAAAGCAGAGTAACAGAATGCACACATGCACATGATCATTGAAGGCACAGAGAGAAATCTCACCACAATAAATCCCATCTTTCAACACTCAAATATTTTACATGGAAAAAAAATTCAACTGTTTTGCTTCAAGAAATAAAAGAGACCCCTTTTCCTCTCCACAAACCTTTAGCCTTCTGGATGCTGCAGAGACAACAGCCTGGATGGATGCTGGCAGAAGGCTGAGACTGAGAGCTTTCTGCTCTCAAGTTAATTTATAGCCATGCGTGGTAGAAAAGCCACTCTTATAATTTTGTTTTACTGACTGTTAATAATTAGATAAAGTTAGCAAGAAAAACTATTCTGCTGCTGCTGCTAATTATGCTGTAGCTGCTGTGGTACTGTAACTTTAAATGCCAGTCAAGGGCACTCAGAGCTTCACACAGAAAATCTCTGAAATGAGTAATTGCTTTAACCAGAAAGTTGGGATAATAAGAACCTACCTACCATCTGCAGAACAGTATTATCAGAAATGTCTTACCATATAAACTTGTACTCCAAGTTCTCAAAGTACATAGTATTTCCTTACTTTATGTGTTAGCTGACATGTGCTACCCCAATGTTAACACTAATCAGTTTCCAAAGCACAGTGCTTTCAAGGGAGAACCGTATTTGAAGCAACTGACCTCTCTGACTTGTCTTTAAAAATAAGAAGACATTTCGTGTCATAGAAATCATTAAATACAGATTTTATTTAGACTATACTTCTAATTTGCATTAGCTGTTAAAGCACATCCTGTTTTAAGAACCAAAAAGAGGACATTCTCACCAGCTTTTCTGCTTCTGTATTCATCTCTCTCAATTGTTTGATGTGTTCCTTCTTGATCATAAGGATTTTCGATAACCTGGTCTAAAACAAAGGAACTATTTTTAGAAAGAATAGGTCCTTAAGCAGTTTTGAAATGCCATAGAACTTCAAGATAAAAAACCATACCTGTTTCTTTCATAATTTAAAACATATTTCTCAGCTGTTGATCAAGTTAAGATGCAGAAACAAAAATTAATTAAAATTAAATGACAGACTTTCCAGGGATTTTTAAAGCGTTTCCAAGTGCCCTAAATTGATGAGTGCTAAAATCCATCAGCTGAAATTCCCTAGAGGAAGACTAATATAATTTATGGCCAGCTAGAGCCTGAAGAACCATTTTTTTTTTTTGCAGGCTGAAGGAGAGCAAAGGATGTTACAGTCATGATACTACAAATTAGTATCACTCACCTTACTACATCTTTTTTTCCACACAGTTCTCAGCTGTGCCCTCGACCGAGCACCAGCCCTTTGTGTAAACTCCTGCAGTAAAACCTGGTATAGAGATTGGATCTATGTTATACAGAACAACTCTGGGCTTTCCATTTCCCTCTTTTGTAATGGGAATACCCTGTGTCTCCTGCCCTGGGGACCTAGCAGGCTGAAGTGGAAATTCACTGGGAGTACTCTCAACACACACATCGCTCCTAAAACTATTCATACTCTAGGGCCCTGAGAGAAATCCTAGCTTCACTACAACCAGCAACACTTTTATTACTGGAGTAAACAGAGCAAAAATTTCAGGTTTTATAAATTCCAGAGGGGTTAACGGCATCCTAGTAGTTAAATATGTGACTGGGAGAAATAGGAACTCCTAGTTCAACATACATCTGATTTATATAGAATCCCTTTTGTGATTTTTATGTTCAGTCTTAATGCAGCCAGGTTGCTTGCTCTCACAAATTCTACTTAGAAAATTGTTCCAGGATCTTTTTCAGCTAATGAGGAATATTCTGGGAATTTCCATGCAAAATGCATTCTTTTTCACTTCATAGCAATTTGTTCCATATTGCCAAACAGCCAAAGCTGTTTTTCAGCTAAATATAGTGTTCTCTCCTTGTATTTATCCCTGTTTATTCAGAGACAATAGAAGCATCTCTTTTCCACTGTTTTTCCACTGGACTAATTGCAACTCGAGCCTTTCCAGACTCTATTTCCAAAAAGGGCTCTTCATCTCTTAAACTTTTGTGGCCCTTTTTGTATCTTTTTTTCCATTCACTGCCATCTTCCCTGTGTTTGAGCACAGGAAGCCTGTCACAGTATTCTGAATGACACACCTGTAAACTAAACCTCTAAAACAGCATCAATATTTCTCTCTTTCTACTCTAAATATTTTGCCAGATGCATCTTATGAGTGGATGGTGAGCCATGGTCAGAGGCACAGAGGCAACACTGCATGGGTTATCAGCCTCCCAGTTCCAGCTGCTCATTTCTGTCCTTGTGCTGTCCCCCAGTGCCTGTGCTGAGCCAGCACTTGCATTTTTGCTCTTTGCATTTTGCATGAAGAACCCAATCACAGAAGAGATAATGACCAAAAAAAAAATAATTTAGAAGGGACAAGAATGAAAAGGTTTAAAATTGTTATTTGTGAGCTGGATTCTCTCTCTGATCTAGTTTCTAACACACCACACAAGTGTTCATGTTGCCAATAAAACACCTGGGAGGAAGAAAAGCACTGTACACATCTGCCACTGCTGCCAAAAAGTTACCTGTCAAGCTCTCCTGCCATCACCATCCAGCAACGGCCTAGCACATTCTTCTCCTTCATGAAGTTGATGAGTCCCCAAATTAATGTATATAATTTGTTCCCAGAATTTTCAAGGCATTTGATTCTTAACTTCTACTTACATGCAAACATATGTGAGGATGCACAGCACTAGTTCTCCATTTGATGATCTTGGATTTTCTATTATATTCATCCTACTCTAAGATATATTCCAGAGATCTGGATAATCTGATTCTAAGAAAACTGTGACTTTCACTGAATCTGTCATGTCCACCAACTTTCTCTCAGGGATACATTTTATTACATAGACCTCCATTTTCATTTGCCAGTACCATCAGTGAATGGTATAATTCAGTCTAGACCTATTTGTCTTGAGAAATTCTTGCCTAACAGCTTTATTTTCAGCATAACTCATCCTGTTTACTGTTGTAATTCATAGCTCTCAATAAACTGGAAACAAGTTTTCAGTACAACGCTTTTCCACATTAAAAGAAATGAAGGAACAACCCAACCAGAATGTTTAGATTTTCACTTCTGATTTCACTTATTAGACATAAAATATGAGCCTTTCAAAATGAAGTGTGTGATAACTTAACTACGGAATATTTTCACAATTTTCATAAGGAGAAAACAGTCAAAAATTGAGTATCCATTTTCAGATTGTTCCTCCCGCATTTAAGTCGGGAAGATCCCTCCTTTCCCCACATGCAGGCACCAGGTCACTGCTGTGCCCGTGCTGCATCACCACACTCCCTCTACCGGCCATGCAGCGACCCTGCCAACATCTGCTTTGTCCTACAGTGCTGCCTTCTAACCGAATTTTTCACCCCAAAACAAAAAAGGAAGCAGGGAGGAAGGAAAATAAAAAAAGCTGCAGCTCAGTGCTTGGAAAAACACCCTCTAAATTTTAATACTGGCTAGAATGTAAGAATGCAATCTATCGATTTTGACCTGCCATATAGCATATGAAATATTTAAGGATGCATTACATAATGAATTAAGCATGAAAGGGTTTTTTTTTTATTTATGACTCATTTATTGCTGACTTTATCCTGAATATCATCTTAATTTTTGAGCCAGTCTTCTTCTGATACACGTTAGTCCACAGTCTCAGATGTCAAAATGTAACAAGTAGTAATTAATATAAAGATTTAAAAAACCTAAGACAGTGTAGAACAATGGTTAAAATACTTATTACAAGTCCAAAGGTTTGCTTACAACTGAAAGTTATAGTCAAGAGAATAACTCCTAACATTCACTTGTCATTGTCTGCATGTGATTTTGGGTACACTTCCTCTTCTTCCAAATTAATTTCAGAAAAGGGAAATAAGGGGCTGGGTTGAAACCTTATTCAAGGTGTGTTCTGTATTTTCTGTTTTGTCCAAAATTCTTCCCATAAAATTGTTTCTTTGTGGTCCTATAAATAATTGCCTGGCAATAGTTTTCCAGAAAGTTTTCTTGGAATCAATTGTTTTTTGACCATTTACTTCCTGAATCACCATTAAATCAAAAAAGGGCTTTGATTTTTTTTAAGTACCAGTGTATCAGAAAGGCTAGAACATCCTGAGCAGTGACCTTTAACATAGAAATACATCTGGACTGGTGAATACAGAACTATCAATAATCAGCATTCACCAGTCCCGTGTATTTCACAACACCAAATTCCAGTACCTCCTCAAACTTCTAATTAAAAAATTTATTCTTAAAAATAATGCTTCAAGTCCTTCCGCAAATGTTTAAGCCCTGTGATTCTTTGTCATTGCTCAAATAGACAAATGCCAAAAAATCTGTGGATTGATTTTGTTCAAAGTATTTACAAAATCTTCAAGCAAAAATAAATATTAATGTGGTATCTTTGTAAAATGCCACCATTTGTAATACAAGCAAGAGGCCTATACTTGTAGAACTTAGATTTCCTTATACCGAGTAGTAATATACAACCAAACATGATGGACAAATCACACGTTTTCATATTTAAAATACAGAAACAGTATCATAAACAGATCACTAAGTAGTTGTAAAGCTCAGTACACCTCAGTTACCTAGTTTCACTGATCATACTCTGTGACTCATAGGAGGAGAGCTACAGATACAGTTCAGCTGCATGAAGACTGTATCTTTTGTGTATTCAATTTTACCATAATTATAGTTACAACAACTATGACTATTTTAAATTCTCTTTGCTAAGCTAGATGCCAAGCCACCATTTTCAAAATGAGCTTCATACAAGTTTCCTCTAAAAAAGCTGAATAGATGATTCTGTTAAATGAAATTCATTATGTTGAATGGCCCAAATGTTAGTGTGTCATGTGAGCTACAGACAGATTTATTCTTCTGACCAATTACACAGACATTAACATCTGAGAGACATTCAGTAATATTATTTATCAATTCTTAATATTTCAAACATGAATCATTCCAATCTCCTTTGGCATGTTCAAAACTACTTTCCTTGTTAAGGACTTCAATCACTGATCTTAAGCTAAGTCAACATGAGCAATTACATTCTTCCATCATTCTGGAAAATGCTTCAATGTGTTTTAATATTCAGTGAACCTCAGCTTCCTAACATTACTTGTCTGTGCTCTTCTGAACTGGTGCACAAAAACCACTGAGGAATTATTTCATAAAGGTGAAGACAAAATGTGTTTTCTATGTAGTTACATTATCTGTAACATGAAAGTTCGCTTGCATAGAAATGAGAGCTGCTTTTCTTCTCCAAGAGGGTAGGACATTATATAACATAAAATATGTGTAATAATGCATATAGGCAAACATTCTTTGCACAATGCAAGTATATTTTAAATAAATAAAAAAAGTCTTAAAGTTTGCACGTAGAAATAATACTTTTTTTTTAAGACAGAATGGTAGAGCTGGGAAAATAAGATACACTTTTGAAGACCTCTGTGGTCTGAAAAGCAGAATATTTCAAAGGTTATAAACAAGTGTGAAAATTCAGAAGGGGAGAATAAAAAAAAATATTAACATCTCTTCAAAAGTTAATTTGGATATTATCATATCTGTCATAAATTAACAGAAGGTCATTAACAGAAGGTCATTAAACTGCAGAAGAATTGGCAGAATAAACACAAAAGGACAATAAACAACAAAATTAAGAGCTGCAGTTAACACTTACCACTTGAATGAGGAATTCCACTGGAAAGCCTCCTAGTGTTTCACTATCAGTGCCTGAAATTTTGTTTTTCCATGAAGATTGTCCTAATAAAGGATCACTGTCCTATAAAGGATAAAACATTTAAGTTAATAACTTCCTTTTAGAGGATTTTGCTAAAATCTTGATCTTGCTAAGTAACCTCAGAAAATTAATCTCAAGAACTCTTTAAGGTAACAGCTTCAACATTTATCAAAAATACTTCAGTGATTAAAAACACATGAAAAAAGTAACTTACTGTGATTGGAGACTGGAGTGAAGGTGTGTATGGCAACCGGGGAGGAGTCATGAAGAAGCGTGAAGGCCGTTGTTTCTGTCCAAAGGCAGCAATTGGCATGGTTTCATGAGGCTCATTACTCTGCCAGACAGGGAAAGGAAGGATATACTTCAGTGTCTGATTAATTTTTACCCTTTTGGAACACATAATTTATTTCTGGAATCTGGACTAGCCAACCCAACAGCATGAAAACATTAACATTTTGCTTTTGGTCTAGGCAGGAGCTTCAAAATCCTAATGTATTGCTGCAGTTTTCAAAGTGTTCTGGCATCCCATCAAATAAAACCTGCATGAAGATTTCCAAAAATACTATTGGCAGACAAACCACAACTGTACAGGAGTTCAGCAGAGGCTCCAAACTCAGACCATGAGAGAGACTAGAGAAATTACGAAGATCCAACACTACACAAGATACAAAAGAAAGTGAGGTCCTCCAGAAATCTTGTCTGGCAGGAACAAAGCCTAGGAGCTGGCAAATAACCTCCAATTATTTGACCAAAACAAAATCCTCCCAGGTAGGTTCATTAGTACAAGAAATTTCAAAATCAAGTTCAATCAACTCATAATACTTGTTGCAACTTCCACAGGCCTTTCCTGGCTTTACCACATTACAAAGGGACAAATTCTCTTCAACACTTTCTGCAAATCCTCGCAGAACCCCACTGCAGAATTTTCTCTGGGATCTTATACTACTCATTGTATTTCTTCATATTGAACTCAGGCTATTATAACAGCCTATAATAGTTGGTCTAGTAAATTATTCCACCTTGAGCCATTATGCTTTAATCATAGAGGGTTATCCTGTTCTGTAAAACCATAAACAGTAAAAGTTCATTATGCTGGAATTTCCCATGCATCTGTTATGCTTCTTTCCACTTTATGACAATACCACCTGGGTGTAATATTTTCTATTTTCTTATTTTTAATTAAAGCACATCATTGTGGAATTTTTTATTTAATTTTCTTATTAAAGCTACTTTTAGAATGTGTCATTAATACTTACAAGAACTTCATAATCTGGGACTGTGTGTGTTCCAAGACCTGCCCTGTCAAAAGTCACTCTGTAGGTAGCATTAAGAGTGTCTACAGCATCTATTTGTCCAGTGAACAGACCATCATGGACACCTCGCAAACGTGCTTAAAAAAACAACAAAAGAACCAAGAAACCAAATATTGCAATGCTATGATACAAATAACAAAAACAGATTTATTACATCTTTTGCAAGAAATCCTTTATATGTATATTTAAAGCCCACAGATTAAAGGGGAAAAAAAGGCAAACTCAGGAAAAAAGTATGTAATAGAAATATTACCAAAGTTTTACAAAATTTAAGTTTGCAGGCCAAATATCTCCCAAATCTAATCCTTACACTTATGTCTAAGTAACTCCCACTATTTTATACCCAATACCTTCTGACGGACAGATTTTGCAGGGGAAAATCAATTTCCGGATGATTTTGCACAGCATTTCTCTCTGAACACCTCTGATAACTGCGTATTTAGCAAAAGTGTGGAAGGCAGTCCAAGGGTACAGGTTTAGAAGAGTGAGGAGAGGCAGTGTGGTGCATGCCTGCTCTTCAGCAAGAACTAAGGGCAGTGGTGTTGAACACCAAAAATGCAACAAACAGTAGTGGCCTGAACAGGAGATGCTGAAGTGAAAAGCACCTGGACCAAAATCAGACAGTAGGGAGGAATTAAAATTTTCAAAAAACTAGACAAAACCTGTGGAATGTTTTCAACAATATTCCTTCCTCAGTTATGGCTAAGCTTTTTTAGTAAGGCAATGTCATGTTTAGCATACAAGTCCAACTACACTGCAATATCAATTGTATATCTGTTTCAAAACTGACAGTTTTATATTTACGGAAAAAGTTGAAGTTTTGTATTAGGTCAAATTTTAGACTCAGAAAACACTCAATATTTTGAAAAGAAGCATCTCTCTCTGCAAATAAGCATTTCTTTCTCTCCAAAATTTGTTAGATATACTAGACATGTAAAAAACCCTACAATTTCAACAGCAGAAATAATAAACCATATTAAGTTTGCACCTCAAAACCTTACCACTGTTTTAAAAATGCTACCTAATCTTCACAAACACCTTTTCAATGAACTAACAAAAAACCATACAATTTTTGATGTTTTACATTTATTATAATTATGTGCATTAAGTGTACTATGACTTACTAAAATCTTTGCAAAACACACTTGGCTGCTTTTTTGTTTATTTTTAAGAAATTACCTGTGACTTTAGTTCCTATTACAAGAGGTAATGGAATATCTTCTGGAAGATCTTTGAACTGTGAAAGATCTGCAACTTTCCGCTGCTGCAAAAGTCTGATTTTCTGCCGTTTCTGTTTTAATGCTGACCTCTCTTCCTCAAAGAATGCAGAGGAACACCTACAATATAATTAGATAAAATTATACTTCAATTCATCACTGAAAACATATATATGTGAAGGCACATCAAATAAATTGGCACAGTTTAAAAAAATCAGTGAGAGAAAATGAGAAAGCTTGGGGTGATTTGTTCAAGAGAAAAAAATTTCGTTTAACACATTTAGACAATCTTACTCCTCAGAATTCTCACTCTTAAAATAGGAGTTTATTTTAAAATAATACTCAGGAATATTAGCTGTTGCACTAGTATATCCCAAGAGCACAGCTTTTGAGGACTTTTCTTACGAGGATCCACCTGGTGTCAGAATGAAGCTAAAGCTGGCCCCAGTCTACTCCGGACACCAGTTCAATGTACATGAGGAGAGAGTCCTGTGAGGGCCCTGGCTGCCAGCACTTACTGATACACAGGAGATCCCTTTCACGTGTGCTTATCAGCTCAATTAAACTAGCTTAGTGTGAAAGGGCACCAGACTCAGCACATAAAAGGGCACTTCTCTCTCTAATCTCCTTGCACCTGTGCAGAGCACAGCTCAGCCCCAAAATCTCTACTATGCAGATGAACTGTTCCGAGATTGATCATAGTAAAAGTACAAATTTGTTTGAACTCGGGCTACTGTGTAAAATCAGATCATCTGTAGTAGTCCCCTTCCCCATTTTGGGGGGGTAGAGTCGCTCTTAAAATGCAACCTAAAAGATGGAAGGCTCATTCCCAAAGTGCTTACTTTTTATTAATTTTCACTTCTAACCTACTGAATAGGCAAGATTCATGAGGGAGATACTGAAAGCACAAAGACATTAAGGACTCGATCCTCTCTCTCCTTACTAAAAAAAGTTTCTTCATTCTTGTGTCAATGAAAGAAGTAATTTAAAAAGGTGCACAAATTTTAAGTATGTCTGATTGCAGAAAGTTATTTATCAAATAATTTGCCACCTTTGTTAATTGCTTTTCTGCAGTTAAATGCAGATTAAACATTTTCTGCGGAACTCATACAGTTATATATTGACTACTGATCAATAAGAAGTTCTATTTTATGAAGTTATTTAGAAGACATTGTCAACTCTGCTGCCGGTTCCCTCTTCTATGCTACAAGTTATTTTCTGATTTAAATCCCTTCAAGATGTTCCTCAGTCATCCCTCACTCAGCACTAAGCAGTCAGCTCCTTTTTCCAAGTCTGCTTCTACTACTCTCTTATTATATGCAGAAACAAACATTCTAGTTTTCTTCTGTACACCCCTCACTGGGAGAGTTCCACAAAGCCCTTTCACTGCTCACCACGACTTCTCTTCCTGGCATTGTATACAAGAAGACTGTAAGCACTAAGCTGCCAGGATGCTGAGACCATTTTCTTTCACACTGACCAGCAGTTTCACACTCTATATGCACAGATCATTTATTTGCCTTTTACCTTATAAGTGTTTTCTAAGTTATACAGGGCATAGGCCACCTGTTTTGTCTTGGTGTTAACACAATGAGATCCTAGTCCTAAGCAAGAATGAACTGAAGCTGTGAGGTACTTTTATCAGGTAATGCAGTAATGAACTGCTCTGAAGGTTCCCACACAAGGCTTTCCAATCACTATCACCACAAAAATCACCACTAGTCTTAGTATAGCCTAGAAATTCTGTTGTAGATTGAGGCTGTACGTGTGTGTCCCACACACTCTGAAGAGCAGAATGTATTTGCCTGCAATTCTGTATTATTCCAGTGGTCCTCATTAGGAATTTAAAGTATCTGGAAAGGGATATGGCAGAGATAGAGATGGATGGTGGTTGGGACACTTATGCAGAGCTTACTTGGATGTTCTCATTTATTGATGCTATTGACTTCATATTTACTACTGGGACGAACAGGTGCGAAATAATGTTTGCAATGGGCTGTGAGTATCAGGTTGCACAGTGCCAGTCAGAGCTTTTCAACACCATTGAGGAGAAGGGTGGCTAACCACAGCAAGACAACAAAATAGGCAAAAAAAAAGAAAAAAAGAAAAAAAGCAATATAGACTTGGTATTAGTCCTTCTAATCATGTCCAGGGTCTTGCAAATATCCAGGATATATGCTGTCCAGGAACAGCAAATATCACCTGATGTTTTCTGACTCGTGCTCTTAGAAATACAAACTCAGATGCTGATATGCTAATCACTGACCTTCGAAGGTCCCTACAACAGCAACTACTGTTTTACTGACAGCTCAGATGGTCTTAAAAAGTCTCTGTCTCAAATGCTGTAATTATGGATGTAGAAAGTATTTGCAATATATTTCTGGCTTTTGTTAAAGGAAACCTCCAACCCAATGTTCCCCAAATGCCTTTAATAAAAGTTATCCCATCTTCATGCCTCCTATGAAAAAATGAAGATTAAAACTATGGTACAGATCAAAATTGCAACCTCATTAGTTTTCTATAGAGACTTCTTAAGAGGCTGAACATTCTTCTCAGTTTTTACCTTGCTCATGAGAATTTGAATCACAGAGGAATCACCACCATCATGTAGTGGCAGGACAAGCATATCTAAGCTTAATTCATATCCACTGCTATTCCACAAGCCCAATTCAGTTCACACAGAGTACACAAAACTAACTATTACCTCTTCCTTTTCTTGGAGCATATCTTTCCCCACAGTCTACTGGAATCTTACAAGCTTTGCAGGCTCTCATGAAGAATACTGCTGTGCCAATCAAACACACTGTTGATGTGTGATAGGACATTTAAGGTAGCAGCAGACATAAGAAAATACTACAATATATTTAAACAACAACAAAAAAATATGACAACCATGTGCATAACTATCACACAGAGACATTATTATCCTCTGTCATCAACACTGTGGGTGCAAAATGTCAATTATTTTTTTTAATCTCTCATGGGGAGATATCAGTGTTGACATGGTATATAGCTTACCTCCATATGATGAGGACAGACAGAAGAAATTTCCAACAGAATGGTAAAATAAAAAAAAAAACTTTGCTCTAAGTAAAGTAGATTAAAATTGTCTTGAAAAAGCATTTAAATAATTTAGAATACTTCAAAGTCTTTTAAAACTAAGGCCAAAGACCACTTTTGACATCTTGAAGAAGACTACCAGTAATTTTTTTGTAAAAAATAGTAAAGATATAAAAAGCAAACAGGAATGCTTATCTTATGTTGCTATAAAGCAGTAACTCAAAGTTGTCATTAACAAACAATCAGACTCTTTATGCAGTCAAATACTTCTACTTCAAATTAAGATAAAACAATTTCCTGCCCATTAAGACCTTTGGTTCCTTTGGCATGAATCTCTCTTTTTTAAAAAAAGAACTCTATGATAGCTGAACAAACACCCCCCAAATCAAACCCAAACCCACTCTCCCCATGGCTAAAAAAAAAAAGCAAAAAAACCAACCCAAAGAACCTCTGAAAACCAAAAGGAAGTTTGCAACCCACCAGGTTGGATGGGGTTTTGCAATCTGATCTAGACAAGGTTCCCTGCCCAGGGCATCCCCTGATCCCAACCCCAGTTGGAACCAGACAATCTTTAAGGTCCCTTCCAACCCAAACCCTTTTAAGACTCTCTGAAGATTTACCGATGGTCCACCAGACTGCTGAATGAGGCAAGCTGATCTTTTAGAGAGGTAACCACTTTTGGCAAAAGTCAAATGAGAAACTGATGACTTAAACCTCCAAATACACCATTTCTCTCTCAGTGGGAAGCATGACAACAAAGGAATGAAAAGCTATCTAAGTTAAACTCAAATTACATGAACATCTTTCCAAGAGGAGCTATTTTCAAGCTGGCTCTGCTGCCTTCCCTTGACTGATGGTTTTTACTTATGTTGTTTGCAGGTACAGAAGATGAAATGGTCTCCATCATGCAAAATATAATCTGACTCAGCAATCTATGAAGAAATGGATTCAGTTCTTTAGTATTTGCATTTACAGACATAAAAGGCTGATTTATTTATGAAACACTACTTACACAATGACCTCTGAAGGTTATCTCTTCCAACCCTTCCAGCAGACTTCCCAGGACCATGTCCAGAGAGCCTTTGAGTACATCTAAGGATGGAGATTCTACCACCTCACTTGTGCCTGTTCCCTTTCTTCCTGTCTCCAGATAATGCTGGAAAAAAACCTGGCCCTATCTTCTCTGTATCTTCCCTTCAAATATTTATGTATAAAAATGAGATCCTCCCTTAGCCTTCTCTAGGCTAAATTGTACAGCCTTTTGTGAAAAGGCTGAGCTGAATGAGAGGGTTTAAGAATTAAAAATTTTAAATTAGAAAAAAAACCCCTACGTCCTTCATTAAATTCTGGCTACTTCTCTACAATGGACAATATTTTATGGGTGACTTTATCTTTTCTCTGTCTTGATAGCCAATCTAGGAAAAGTTGAGGATCTAGAAAATGGTTTAAAAACAATAATAAAATAAGTGAGGTGAAAATGTGCACTTGTTTTCCCCGTGAAGAGCTAGTTATAGACAGAAAAAAAACACCTTAGTGAAAAATTGGCCAGTTCTTCCAGGCCAGGAAGCACTGCAGTATAGAAGATAAAATAACAACTTCAACACATCCTAGCTTGGACACCCAGTTATCAGGAGTGGGAAGAGAACATTTCAAGCATAGACTCATGAGAACTATATGGACACATGCATTTAAGGAATAGGGTGTGTGGGGGAAGAGAGGTGCTCAGAGAACACCTTATTCAAATGAGTTTTACTGCTCTTAAGATATTGTTTTGTTCTACTATTCGAATGCAAAATTATTTTAAAAGAAACAATTCCAGTAACATCAAAACTACATGTAGGTATTAGCTGAAAGAAAATAAAGATAAAATTACCTCCGTGGTTTTCCCATTAATCGCCTGATTTTCCCCCATTCTACTCTTGTCAACTTTCTGGTTTTCAAAGTTGGAAAAGATTCTTTCAGGCATATACAGAAGTCATTATCTCCTTCAAATAGTGGCCTGTTGAAACATAATTAGTCCTATGTTAACCACACTTGGCAAACTTTTGTCACGAGATTCCAAAAAACATCCATCATAAAAAATACACTGAAAAAATAGTATAAATTAGTCACATAAATGAGACACTTCTATTCAAAGAACAATTTTAACCTGAAATAAATTCAGGTGAAAACAAAATCAGGAAGTTTCCAGGACTATTGTTCTTTGAACCTTACTGTCACTGACATTTAAAAATGTTCCTCTCTCTAGTCACTACAGAGAAACACACGGAATTCACCCTGTTCTGTAATGTATATAAAGGCACCAAATAGAACTTCAGCAGAGCCAGCTCAGTGTCATGAGGATACTGCAACACACTGAAGGAAACCAGAGAGTGAAATATTGAGAATAAAGGGAAGGACAATGTGGTACTGAGAAACAGACAGACAGTACCTTTTTTCATCAATTCATTCAATTGTAACTCAGATTCTCAATAGAGGGTTCCAAAATACAGGAAATTGAACCAACTCATCATTCTCTACAGCTGCACAGGTGAGACTTCTATTGTATCATCCCACGACTCCATGGTGAAGCAGAGGATCAGTATGAGAGAAGTGACAGTTCAGAGAACAGACCCAAACAACTCACGAATTTCTCTCTGATGCTGTGACCCATCTCTACCTCTGTTCTATGATTGCCTTTTTCTTTGTAGTACCACATCCTTCTTAGGCTGAGGAGACAAGGGAGCAGCAACAGATATGCCCATCTAATAGAAGGTTAATCATTAAAGACTACGTGCCACTGAAAAGATCCCTCCTGGCGAGAACAAAAGGATAACTGCATCCTAGATAAAGCTGCTTTTCTCCACTCTTTGCAGGGCACTGGAGTTTGGAGAGGAATATACCCAAGCACAGAACAAAGAGGATCTTGGAAGCAACACTGCTTTCAGCTGAGTGTCTGGGGTGGCAGGAGAGAGGAAAGGTGCACAGATATAAGGAGACTCAGGCAAGAATGGAAGAGAACAGTTTTGCAGTAGGAGGATCTGCAGCTGCGGCATGAAGTGAAAAGGAAAACACAAAGAATGATCAATGAGGCTCAGGAAACAGACAAGGAGGAGCATACAACAGTTACATTTTATCCATATTTACTATTGCTAACATAAGACATCTGTATAAACAACAACTATTTTGCTTGGGGTTTTTTGTGGTTTGGTTTGTTTTTTTGTTTTTTTTTTTTAATTTTTTTATTTTGAGAAAGATAACCTGCATTTGATTGTTCTTACTAACACTTGTCCTTAAGGAGGCAAACTCTGAACCCACAGCATCCACAAGCTTAGAAGCTCTGGAAAATGGTGTAAGCAAGTCATAGGTGCACCTGCTTCTCAGGGCTTGTGATCACTGTAGTAGTAAGCAGCACTTCAGAAGTCTCTGCATGTACAAAATCAATGGGACTTCACAAAAATCAGTCCTCTGCAGCAGTGTACAGAGAATCCAAATGAAACAACTTCAATAATCTAATAACCGCAGATGACAGTCGTAGAAATAAAAATATTTCAAAAACTTACAGCAGACATGGCATTTTATTTCAATTTTGGATGCAATAATTTGATTAAAATATTCAGAGACTTGTACAGTGAGCCATATTTTGTCAGTTGACAGCTCTACAATTCAAACTTTTTTAAGCTTCTCATTAAGTCTGAATCATATCACTCCAAACAAGAGATATCAAAGTTTTTCTTCCAAAGATATGCAGTCTCTTAGTAAACCATATCTTAACATGGTCGTATCTTATGAGCATTACAAGCTGTTTTTGATTTGCAAGGCAAGGTTTTGGCAGAGGTGGGGGCTGCAGGGGTGGCTTCTTTGAGAAGCTGCTGGAAGCTTTTCCTATATCCAACAGAACCAATGCCACTTGGCTCCAAGCTGGACCCACCCTGGTCCAAGGCTGAACCAATCGGCGATGGTGGTCGAGCCTCTGAAATAACATAGCTAGGAAGGGAAAAACCCCTGTGCAATTGCAGCAGGACAGAGAAGTAGGAGTATCTGAGAGAAACAGCTCTGCAGACACCAAGCCAAGGTCAGGCAAGGAGGTGCTCCAGGCACCAGAGCAGAGATTCCTCTGCAAATCATGGTGAAGCAGCTGTGCCCCTGCAGCCCATGGAGGGCCCCATGCTGGAGCAGGTGGGTGCCCAAAGGCACTGTGAACCCATAGGAAGCCCACGCTGGGACAGGCTCCTGGCAGGACTTGTGGACCCATGGAGAAGAGCCCATACTGGAGCAGGTTTTCTGGCAGGACTTGTGCCTCTGTGGAGGACCCACACTGGAGTAGTCTATTCCTGAAGGAGTTCATCTCCTGGAAGGGGCCCACACTGGAGCAGTTTCTGAAGAACTGCAGCCCATGGGAAGGACTCACGTTGGAGAAATTTGTAAAGGACTGGCTCCCATGGGTGTGTGAGGATTCCTCCCCCAGAGGAGGAGGGAGCAGCAGAGACAATGTGTGATGACCTGACCACAAGCCCCATTCCCTGTCTCCCTGTGCTTATGGGGTGTAGGATGTAGAGAACTGGGAATATAAAGCTCGAGAAGAAGAGAGGTGTGGAGGGAGGGTGTTTTTAAGATTTGGTTTTATTTCTCATTTCCACACTCTGATTTGATTGGTAATAAATTAAACTAATTTCCCAAAATCAAGTCTGTTTTGCCCATGACAGTAACTGGTGTGGTCTCTCCCTGTGCTTATCTCAGCCTTTGACCCTCTCGTTACATGTTCTGTCCCATGTCCAGCTGAGAGTGGCTTTGATGAGCACCTGGTGTCTGGCCAAGGTCAACCCACCACACCTGCATACACTGATAACTATCAAAAAGGTTTTCAGAATTACCTGCTAAACTCAAATTCTAGTCTACTGACAGACCTCAAATTTCACAGACAATTCTTTAAGAATAAACTAAAAGTTCTTGGACTGTTGTAAAAATCATGATTAAAAATGTACCATAATAAAATTAATCCTAGAAATAAGTAGGGTTTGGGCTTTTTGTTTTGTTCATTTTTTNCCACAGCATCCACAAGCTTAGAAGCTCTGGAAAATGGTGTAAGCAAGTCATAGGTGCACCTGCTTCTCAGGGCTTGTGATCACTGTAGTAGTAAGCAGCACTTCAGAAGTCTCTGCATGTACAAAATCAATGGGACTTCACAAAAATCAGTCCTCTGCAGCAGTGTACAGAGAATCCAAATGAAACAACTTCAATAATCTAATAACCGCAGATGACAGTCGTAGAAATAAAAATATTTCAAAAACTTACAGCAGACATGGCATTTTATTTCAATTTTGGATGCAATAATTTGATTAAAATATTCAGAGACTTGTACAGTGAGCCATATTTTGTCAGTTGACAGCTCTACAATTCAAACTTTTTTAAGCTTCTCATTAAGTCTGAATCATATCACTCCAAACAAGAGATATCAAAGTTTTTCTTCCAAAGATATGCAGTCTCTTAGTAAACCATATCTTAACATGGTCGTATCTTATGAGCATTACAAGCTGTTTTTGATTTGCAAGGCAAGGTTTTGGCAGAGGTGGGGGCTGCAGGGGTGGCTTCTTTGAGAAGCTGCTGGAAGCTTTTCCTATATCCAACAGAACCAATGCCACTTGGCTCCAAGCTGGACCCACCCTGGTCCAAGGCTGAACCAATCGGCGATGGTGGTCGAGCCTCTGAAATAACATAGCTAGGAAGGGAAAAACCCCTGTGCAATTGCAGCAGGACAGAGAAGTAGGAGTATCTGAGAGAAACAGCTCTGCAGACACCAAGCCAAGGTCAGGCAAGGAGGTGCTCCAGGCACCAGAGCAGAGATTCCTCTGCAAATCATGGTGAAGCAGCTGTGCCCCTGCAGCCCATGGAGGGCCCCATGCTGGAGCAGGTGGGTGCCCAAAGGCACTGTGAACCCATAGGAAGCCCACGCTGGGACAGGCTCCTGGCAGGACTTGTGGACCCATGGAGAAGAGCCCATACTGGAGCAGGTTTTCTGGCAGGACTTGTGCCTCTGTGGAGGACCCACACTGGAGTAGTCTATTCCTGAAGGAGTTCATCTCCTGGAAGGGGCCCACACTGGAGCAGTTTCTGAAGAACTGCAGCCCATGGGAAGGACTCACGTTGGAGAAATTTGTAAAGGACTGGCTCCCATGGGTGTGTGAGGATTCCTCCCCCAGAGGAGGAGGGAGCAGCAGAGACAATGTGTGATGACCTGACCACAAGCCCCATTCCCTGTCTCCCTGTGCT
Source organism: Ifrita kowaldi (assembly GCA_013398055.1). Lineage (NCBI taxonomy): Eukaryota > Metazoa > Chordata > Aves > Passeriformes > Cinclosomatidae > Ifrita > Ifrita kowaldi. The sequence continues at coordinate 692,375 of VZRS01004388.1, read as the reverse complement.
TATGGGGTGTAGGATGTAGAGAACTGGGAATATAAAGCTCGAGAAGAAGAGAGGTGTGGAGGGAGGGTGTTTTTAAGATTTGGTTTTATTTCTCATTTCCACACTCTGATTTGATTGGTAATAAATTAAACTAATTTCCCAAAATCAAGTCTGTTTTGCCCATGACAGTAACTGGTGTGGTCTCTCCCTGTGCTTATCTCAGCCTTTGACCCTCTCGTTACATGTTCTGTCCCATGTCCAGCTGAGAGTGGCTTTGATGAGCACCTGGTGTCTGGCCAAGGTCAACCCACCACACCTGCATACACTGATAACTATCAAAAAGGTTTTCAGAATTACCTGCTAAACTCAAATTCTAGTCTACTGACAGACCTCAAATTTCACAGACAATTCTTTAAGAATAAACTAAAAGTTCTTGGACTGTTGTAAAAATCATGATTAAAAATGTACCATAATAAAATTAATCCTAGAAATAAGTAGGGTTTGGGCTTTTTGTTTTGTTCATTTTTTTTCAAGTAAGGGGGGAGAAAAGGCATGAAAAGACTACCTCTTTCAAAGGAATTAAATCCTAGAGATGATGAATTGAAAACTAACTAACATGGGCATGTAATTTTTCCACTTCTGATGAATACATGCCAAAATGTTGTTCTGTTGCTATGACTGCCTTCCTAGTTAAGGAAAAAAAGCTACAGCAATTGTGATTAAAATAGGAAGGAAAAACAGTAATTATTTTGTTTGTGCATTCTGGAAAATAATGCTTGTTAACTCTGAAGCCATTCTTTAGAATATTAAATAGTCATGTTTCATCTGTTAGTCAATCAGTGTAGATTGTAAGATTCCATTCATCAATAATGTTTCTTACATTTTAGAAATTAAATTGGTTCTTTTAAACAATTCACACCCCTGTGCTAGTGGCATTAAGAGAATAAGTGCTAAAAACTCCAAGGCACAAACTGCAGAAACAGTCTAGGAAATACATTAGGAGATCCAAGAAGGATGCTGATATCTGGACAATAGCTGAACAGTCACAGCCTGAAGCCCTGTTAGTGACCACAATAAAAACAGGATGATGGGGAAAAATATTTCATACCAACATTTACACCTTTTAGGAAAGCAGCACTTTAAGAAGAAGCAGTGTCCTTCCTATCTCCTCTGTATAATGCTGATCCAAGGGTTCAGAAAAGTCTAAGTGTTCTGATTACTTCCTGCTTCAGATGCATAGAGTATTATGAATAAAATCTAGTATCTGATAGAGGCAGAGGTGTTAAAAAGAAAATTATATCCATGAAGGAAGGCTTTCCATAGAAGACTTTCTAAAGCTGCTAGTTGCAAAGAACAAAGAGCACATACGTTGCTCATTAGAAAAGAGGAAAAAAACCCACCACCAACAAACAAAATAGTTATCAGTTACTAATCATTTAAGAATGAACTTTGGAGTATCTAACCAATATATGGAACTATGCAGCTCAATTTCAGAAAATTACTTGTTTCTATACTAATAAGAGATAATTATAGAAAGCAAACATACTTATCTATATTTGAATAGAACCATTCATATATGCACCACTTGTGAGCTTTGGGCAGTTTGAGCAGGTTACGAAGCCGTAAACCAATCTTCTGTGATACTTTCTTTTCTGGTGTGGACATTGTTGTACTAAACTTCTATGCAGTAAAAAAAAGAAACAGTTAAACACAGTCTAATATTTATCAGTATTCAAATAAAATAGTTTTTTCTGATAGAATTCTGCACATATTGTTTCATGACAATTCTTTTCTTGCAGATCTATAACGACCCTTACTACATCATATCAGCAATGCAATCAAACAGAACAGATAACAAATTTTAACAGGATCAATACAATCATCTCCATACAAAGCTCTTTTAACAGAAATACTTTCCAGCACTGAAAACTACATTATTGGTAACAACAGCATGGCACTAAAACACATACAGACTGCAAAACTCTGAGGCCCCACTGACTGTCTCAGGTGAGCATAATTGGTGTTGCAGCTCACACGGCAGCAACAGCACCTGCTCATTTGCACTAGAGCTTCTACTCTTGCTTACTCTTCTTAAGCTGAGGATGAAGCTAGCAGAGGAATGTAACAACCAAAGCTTTGAGCAGTGTCTGCTTAGAAAACTGCAAGAGAAACTAGCATGGACAGAAGCAATCAAGTTTTAACTACATTTGAAAGCTATTTGATAAATAACAGATAAGACACTATCTTAAATTGTTTGCATAATACATAGACCTGTGTTTAAACAAGACTATAAATAAAAAAAAAATCCTGTAATTTTGTTCCAAGGATAGCTGTCTTAACAGACAGAAAGAAAAACGTTTCTACAAAAAATAACAGCTTTTTCAGACTATTAGTTTAACTGGGTCCCCATGCCATCATCAATTGTTATCCTTCCCCAACCATCCAAAGTATTTTGGACTTTAGTAGCAGCAATAACAGGATGAAGCATAAGGTAGGCACCTTGCTGGCTCATGCTGTGCTAGATTCAGGTCCCCCTTCTCCCACGGGAACTCCAGGAAACAAAGCCTAGCAGGACAGCAAGATCTGTGAACTACAACAGCTGCAGTCCCTCACAAATATTTATCTATCAATCATTGGACCTCCTGAATCAGACATTTAAGCACAAAACAGCTGGGCTTAGAACATTACCAAGTCTTTCTACTCTTAAGAAATCATGGTAATGAAGAGAAACGTCACGGTTCTCACCTCTGGCAAAACGGACCCAGCTAAACGGTGAGTGCCAAGCTTTTCACACCAGACACTGCACAGCACAGTTCAGAAGGCAAATCAGACCAGTATTCATATAGCACTTTTTCAGTGAAGTAAATTCAGGCTCATATGGTGATGGCAGAGAAGTGATGTGGATGACAAAGGTACTACAGAGCCAATACACTGAGACTAAGAGATGTTGCCCTTTCTATCATAGTAAATAAGGGCTGACAAATTACAGCTGCTCTTTCGTGCTGTATCAAGGAGTGGACAATCAAGTGGAGGACAGTAAAACAAGCTCTCTGAACTGAGGACTTTAGCATTACAGAATCAAGAAGGTAAAGCTGGCCACGAATGCAGGCTACAAATCTAGAGCAAGTCCCTAACTTGTTGGGATACATTAAATTCTATAGCAGCCATCTCAACTATGTAATCAGTGCAAGAAACTTAGGCAGTTTTAAACTGAAGCTGAATAAATTTATGTTGATGACAGGAGATGATTGTTTGCAGGAACATGATGGGAAATTAGTCTGGAATTCTTTCTAGCTCTGTGTGTTCATGTCCAGGATCACAAAGGACAGGTACTCCCACAAACAAACTGAGGAAACCAGTTGTAAGGATTGAATTGTGGCTTACTTCTAGCAACAGTTTTCCTCACAAGAAGATTCATAAACCAAAAATGCAACTTGAAAAGCAAATATATTCCAATTTTCAACTAAAACAGATAGGCTTGTTCCCCTTTTTGGTAAAAATATCTCCATACATGTATGTAGATACCTGCGGAACCATTGCAACCTTCTGATTTCTTTTGGGTGACCTTGTGTTTATCTGTCTGTCATCTTCTTCACTGAAGAGTCGACTCCGTTTTGAATTTCTGAAGGGCTGTAAGAAACAAAATTAGGAATGAATTACAAGAAAAAACCCCAATTTTTCTGATCATGCAGAGAATACACAGTGAGAGGAATGAAATGCCTCTTCTCTTGTCACCTGTTGGTTTTCAGGCACACAGTACACAATCAATAGTGCCTCCTAGCACTTAGAGATCTAAGGACAGAGAAGGAGGAGTTCAAGATTCCAGGCTTTTCCAATGCTAACTATAACCATTACTATAGTGCTGGCCCAGTTTCACAGAAGTATTTAGAGCCTAACTCCCACGTGTTTCCATTAGAGTTAGGTGTCTAAACATTTGTGTATCTTAGCTTGCCTTGGTTATAAGTAGTACATCTGTTAAACAATTTATTTCGAATTTTGGATCAAAAAAAAGGTTTATTCAATCACTGTGTTTGTTTTGTATGCTCTCAGCTGCACAGAATTTTAGCAAGAATTTTCTAATAAAGTGATGTGTGTTTGTTGTTTTTTTAACTCACTGCAAGTATTTACATAGCAAAATGCTAAGCTTGAGTCTGAAGAAACTAAATCTTGAATAAGTTATGTGACAATCTCAGAAAAAAGAATTTAGAATTCATGCTAAGCGAAATTTACTTGTGTACTGCTATAGCTCAGAAAGAATTAGAAGGCTGACTAAAACCAAGAAATGGTATTGCAAAAGTGTCATGAAAAAAATTCATTTAGTTATTCCTCAACATCTGACCTTATGACAAAAGACTCCAGCTTTTAGTGAGGACAAAAGAGCAACCTGTGACTGGCTGTCAGTGCTGAGGGGAAGCAGCTTTTCCTTCTCCTTCCATGAAGGTTCTGTGGCCCAGCACAGGAGCCAGCCATGACTGAAATGGGGCTCCTTTACAGAACCCCAAGACTGCATCCCTCATGCTTCAAACTTCTTACAAAGGTGATGAGCAAAGGCAGACTAAATGCAGATTTGACTTCTTTCAGTGCAAGTGGTGAAAATACTACAAATTGATACAGGTATGAGATCTGTAACACTCACAACGTGAAGAATACCAATGACAAGTATGAGCCCTTCATAGGAGTCAGAGACAAAATAAACCAACACTAGTAAATAAAACTTAATTAACAAGCATTTGCACTTAAGAAAGACATTTAATACATTTGTGACTGGTTAACTGCTTGAAAAGAGATTTTCTATTAAATTAATCAGTGGTAGCTAAAGATCTGTCTGCCCCATGCCATCTGAATGTGGGGCTTTCCCAGGAAATGTGCCTCTCTTACTCTAAAGCATATATATTTTATAAAAAGAACTACACAAGTGTATTTAAGTAACAGAAGTGCTCTGTATGTGATAGACACCTAAGCACATGCAGCATACAGAAGAAAACATTCATTCCTGGTAGCTGTTACAAACCAGGAAAGACACACACTGGACAAAGGAACTGTATATTGACAAGGTAACCAAATCATCATGATCCAGACCAAGCAAACTGTTTTACAACCCTCAACAGAAACTGCCAAATTCTACTCCAAAGTTTGAACTATCCAAAATGAGACTGTGCCTCACACCAGAGTGAAATAACAAGTGTTGCAAAGAGGCATCATCCACGGTAGCTAAACAGGTCAGGCATTTTTGGAAAGATTTTTCAACCACTTGTACAGCATGTCATCAAAACTTTCAGCATTCAGTAAACTCAAACTACTCCATCACATCTCAGCAACATAGGTCACTGTCAAGATGTCAGACTATGCTCTGATCTTTCCCCCAGCTTTCTACAGAATACTGAGCTACATTCGGAGTTTAACACTGTATTTTTACCTCCTACAGCCACCATACCTAAAGATTGACAAAGTTTTTATACAGATGTTACAGCCAGTCACTTTGGGTCTTTAGCTCATGTGTTCTTCTAAGTTAGTAGTAAGGCTTGTTTCTGTGAGATCGTGGGCATTCCTGGGGAGCAGCTGAAAACTGTGATGTGAACTGCAGGATTTAAGGTCTTCACAAAGTTCTGGTCTCTGTCTAGAACTGCATTTTGTAGACCTTATGTTCTCCAGCATAAACACACAGCAACATGTGTGTATATATGAATCCTACCACAATAAATACCAAGGAGAAGATCACAGAACAAGAAACAAACAGTCAAGCAAAACCAAACCACAAGAGTGAAATGGTCAACTCAAACACCAGACATCCCATTGGAAGCTGCAGGCTCATTTCATATCCCCATCCCAAGGTTGTTCTTTATTGTAAGGTCTCCTATGAAAGTTCTCAGAATACACAAATTTCACTGACAGTCCTTTACTTTTATTAAAATCTGCCCCCCAGAAGGCACAATGATGGAAGTGCATTATGGCATTTTCCCTTCCTTTCCTTTATGCATCAGTTCTCAGCCACAACTAGAAGTGAGATATTTCATGAGATACAAAAATAGTTGACCAGAATCCGTGATTCCTAAGCTCAAGGTGGCAGATACAGTACAAATACTTCACACAGCATTTACTTTACAAAAAACAGAGAGGAAATTATTCTGACCTATCTTGAACGAGGTCAGCAATTTAACTTGTTTGATTATTCATTTATAAAATACGTTTTCATCTCATACGCAAACTGTGCAAAGTGCTTGTGAAGGACATAGTTTCACATTTGGACATTACAAAACTATAAATCTCAGCCTTTTTTTGTGATCCTTACATTTGAGTCACTGTATGGTATTTTACTAATCTTGAAGTTTTTTATTGCTTCTTACCATTTCCACTGCAGAACCAGCATTCTTGCTTTTCCAAATGTGTGTTTTCTGCAGAGAATTATATTTTTCATTCCACGAACTGGATAGACTTCCCTCTATTGTGAAGAAAGTACATCATTAATATACATATATGTGTGTGTGTGTTTTGATATAACTACTGTCCAAAAGCAAGTATAACATCATTGACTACTGAAATATTTTTTTACTTGCAACATCTTTGAATTCAGTAACAAACAGATTTTAGATTTCAGTGTTTTTATTAAATTGTTCTTAACGCTAATTCAAAAAAAACTGAAGGAGGTTTTTAGTACAAGGAGAAACACAAACAAGTATTTTTTACTTGTGACAACATTTATGTTTCTTGAAACCTCCTTTGCTGGAATCAGTTACTTCCACTGTCAGACTGACACACATCAACAGTTGTACTGTGGCTGTAACTGAAACCTGGGCAAAACAAAGCTCTACAAGATATAGACACCTTCTAGCTCTAGAAAATTATTAAGTGGGTGTACACCAAGTAAATAAAATTTTATGGCAACAAATCTGCATTAGCTACAACATATTCAACAGACCATGCCTTCTTCCTTGTGTAACAAAAGCCTTGTAATACATAAAGAAGCTTTAATTATTGGGCAAATTAGAAGTATTGAAAATTTGTATTTACGTTCATGAAGACAATTTCAAAGAAAAAACGTTAGCAGCAGGTTTTTTATTTAGCCCACAACTTGCTGACAGAGAACACAATGAAATTGTGAAATGCCTTCCTAATGTAAATTTTGTCATGTACAGTTCTCACTAAGAATCTTTCCCGTATCTCATCCTCAAGAGATGAAAGATTACCCCTATCTTCTCATCAAACTTGATGCCTAGGCAGTACTTTTGAAGAAAAAACACATTTCAGGAATTTCACTCAGAAGAGCAGTGTCTAAATACACCACAATATATGTAGTTTCAACTGCCAAAGATTATTATTCTACAGAACTACAAATACCTACAATTAACCCAATCATATTTCAACAAAAAACCCTGTGATTTTCTTGAACTTTCTGAAGCCAGAAACTAAGTACACGTGAAAGTCAGATTGGGTACAAGTAAATAACATATTAATTTCTTACCTTTCAAGCTCACAAGTGCTTTTGCTGAAGAACCTGCAATATATCAAAAAGCCCACATAAATCACAAGCTATTTCAAACCATACAACCTATGCAGAGTCTACTCATTCTTAATTAATTCTCAGGCAGAAAGTGGAATTTAATATTAAAATCTTTCACAGCTGAATGAGTGAACCCAGCACACCCTTCATGGCACTAAGCATAGCACTATATGTTTATTACCAATACATCTTGAAAGCATATTCACATTTTGGTTTTTTCCTTTAGTTTCACACCTACAAAACAACTTCAGATGTTAAACACTGATGTTTAACACAGTGAATTCTGAACAAGCTTTATGTCCAAACTACATTCTCCCGTGTGGCTGCTTGTTTGATGCAGATGCAAATGTATTTTACAACTGACAAGAAAACTAACGAACACCTTTTTGAGGTTTTTTTAATGATTTCTACCAGTTCAAAGTTCTTCAACGTCCAAGATTTCCAGGAAAGGAGTAGTTTATGCTCACAGGGAAGAAGATGGATAGCTAGTTGCCCCCTGGTGGTACCTCTTTGTTCAGAAAGGCAGCAGATTCAGATCTCATAAATGTAGACAGGATTGTTACTTGGCTCAAACTGTTCAAACAGTGTAATAAACACATAAAAATTTCACTGCTCCCCTTCCACTGCATCTGTAGGACCTCTGCAATGCTCCTGGGCTAGGAAAAACAAAACTGGGCCTGACTACACTGGGCCTTCATGCCTGGGAATTTTCAATGTGTCTCTAAGAATGAGCTGCTTCAAGCAACTGCATTAGCACAGGGGAAGATATTTCTGCATGACATTCATGCTTTTCTCTCAAATCAACTTTATCTTTCCAGTTATGTTCCTGTGTGACAACCACTTTTCCCTCTCACTTTCTCCACTCTCAGCTTCATCTTCTCTTGGAAACTGCTGCTCCAAGAACTTTCCAACTCCAAAGGTCCAGAAATTCCTTGAGGCTGCCTTTTATCTAGCTCCTTACCCCACTAACTTCACAGTGCCAGAGGTACTTGCCTCTAAGAGAATACATTCCAGAGAGTATCCCAGAGCCAAAAGAATTACTGTCCCTTCCCAGAGAACTGAGCCTTTTGGATTGGGTTGGGCCATCGAAGAGAATACAGGTGCAGCAACAGCAATAAAACCCCTAATCCCTTATGTTTTCACCATAGTATTTTGTTTTCTGCCATCTTATTATGCCATCTGTTAAAAAACCAAATTTCAATAAAAAAAAAAAAAAACAAGGAAAAGGAAACAAAGTTTCTATTTCTTTTCCCCTAAAAGATTAAAAAAAGAGTTTAAGATATGAAACAGAACTAGCTTTGACTCACTAGAGGTTTAGAGAGCCTCCACCCCAGTATCTCCCAAGATGTTCAAATCTACAACAGCCACCACATTTGGGATTACATGTCAAAACCATGGTGACACACCTGGGCTATACTGTCACCCCTCCTAAACATTTCTTTTCTGATGTATCACCTTTGTTGGGTTGGAGACCTGTCAGTGACTGGTACAGGAACATGATTCTATGATGATCTGTTTCACAGGTATCCTGTAACTAAGCTGTATACTAAAGGTATCACAATTTTTTAAATATATTTTATACTAAAAATCCAATACCCTATAGTGCTTGCATAAATACATGGGTAGCTTGATATCAGTCAAGAATGAGCAGCTCTGAATGGTAACATTAAGAACAGTGAAGAACTACTGTGTCCCCCAAATTTACATAAGGGGTGGTGGGAAATGTGTGCAGGGGTAAGTACACACAGTTTAAGAACATGGGGAAAGCACGTGTCATTGGGGATGGAGAGGCAGGAACAGGGTCATCAGGATTGTCAAATGGAGGAGATGCTGCCTTTCCAGAAGGGATCACTATTCTGAAATAATTTTCCTCTTTTTCTCACTATCTTGTTGATGTGAATCAAGTTCAATCAACCCAGTCCAGGGTGAGCGTGAACATTGTTAACAATGGAAAACAAACACTCGGCAAGGGGCAGCAAAGCTTCATCTGGGTGGTGTCAATCTCTCAGCTGAAGTGCTTGAGATGCTTTGCTAATCTCTAAGGGTTTTGCTTCACCCCTGAGGGTGATGATGGGCCAGCAGAAGGTTACTGTGCTACTTCCTAGCTTTACAAGATTAGCACTCCAAAACAGCATTAGTTGCCAAGGAGTTTTCCACATGGGATAGTTAATCTTCCATAAATGCATGTTAGAATAGGGCTGCTCATTTGTTTTCACTTGACCTGTAATTAATATTTCCAGGGCATCCTTATTTAGGAATGCAAGTGTCCAAATAAAATATTCCTGATCTATGGAAGTTCAAAAGTTAAACAAAGTGCAGAAAATTGACACCAACACTTCTGTAGCTTAAAGCTTTAGAATACATGTAGGATACCAAAATGACAATGGACATGTCCATAAGCTTCATTTTACCTCAAAGGTAAACAATATGACACAACATGGCTTTTCTTATCAAGTTCTTCTATATCGATTTTAGGGGCTACCTGCAACAACACCAAGCTCCAAGGAATATGGTAAATTTCCCTACTTTTTCCATTTAGTTGGGCAGTACTGTCAATACTATCAGGGCCACAAAACCAGAAACTAGGATGATGATCTAAGCAATAATGTGTTACAATAAAAAACAACCAACAGTTAATACAGATAGAAGCATTTCAAAAATTCTAAAAACTGCAAAGTGATGCAGGATAGGTTAAGTTTATTAAAACTATACAAAACTTTATTCAAAATAATGATTAGATTTATAATATACCATCATCACACTAAATGCCAGTAATCTTAAATACTCCTGTTCTGAATAACAAATATATAATCACAGACAGTCTTTTTAACCTGTGTTTTAATTATAAACAGAGATTAAAGTAGAATACACACACACACTTGAATGTAAATACCTATTATGACAATGACACAGATTTCATTTCCAGAAACACTTAAAAAACAAATGGGTGGAAAGGAAGAAATAAGGCCTATGAATCATACAGGTTATTACAACCAAAATCTACTTCCAGCTCCTCCAGGTTCAGAGGATCTTGGAGGTGACTTTGTTAACACTGAGAGTAAAAAAACCCTTAACCTAGGGAGGAAGTACAGGCAGCTCAGCACAGCAGTGGCTCAGGAATTAGGACGCCTGCTTTCAGGAGGCTACAGTGGCACATTGTTCCAGTGCAAACTGTAAACTGCCTTAGCGTTGTCTTAGTATCCTACTGAGTACTGCTCTGCACATGTTGTTAGTAAGTAAGTACAGTGTTCACACTTGACTAAGTCTGTAAAATTAGGAAAAGATTCAGCAGAGGTCTAGGAGATAAATTTCAAGATCTAAAGACGTGCCTTGTTGTGAGAAAGTTAAGACACTCCAAACTTGTTCATCCCAAAGAAGGTCAAGATCTGCACTGATCAAAGTATCTACAAAGGAAGATAATTCACATGGGTAAATAGCTCTGCAGCCGTTTTTTTTTTTTTTAAGGAAAGGCATAACTAGACCTATTTTGTGAAAGATTACATTGGATAACTCAGGTTAGCAATGAATGCACAGTTTAACAGATTTTATGTAACTATACCAACAAAAGGCATGTTGAGCTCCCTATAACTCAAAATCTTAAACCAAGTTCAATATATTTTTAAAGAGAAAATTGTCACTAAAAAGGAAGCTTGAAATTGATGCACAGAAATTCCAAACACAGGTATAGCAGCAGGTTTAATGAAGAATCTAAGATGATTATAATGGCCTTTCCTGGCTCTGAAAAAAACCAACCCAATGAGTCTGTAAAATATGTGCACCACAGATGTGCAATAAAAATAACCGTGTTCTAGATTATGAGGTATTAAATAGTATCATAACAGGAAGCTCATCAGTAACTAAGAGTCAGGAATGAATGTATCTATGTGTTTTGTAACACTTGCAAGCAATGATTTTCAGGAAGTCCAGATAAAACCAAATTGGTAAAAAGCCACCAAGGTTAAAATCACCCCAGGTCTGCCAAGCTTGGCACGACAAGGGCCCTCATGTTTTCACACCTGGCTGGCTTAGAAACCCACATGCTGCAGCAGCAGCAGCCAGCGCGGGTCCCTATGTATGGACAGCTCCTCCAGTCCTGAACTGCTGCTCCCTCTGAGCACACAGCCACCCCGAATCCTTCTTGTAGCCCCAGCCTCCTGCTCCCAGCTCAAGGGAGGACATACAGAGCACTGCAATAAAAAGAACTTAAAAAAACTTCCTCTATCTGCTCTAGAAGCCATATGAACCCTCAAAAAAGTATCAAAGTATTTCTGATGTGGAGATAGGCTTCCAGGCGTGGGAGAAAAGTGCAAAAGCTTTTACCCTTTTCAAAAACAAAAGACAGGTTTAAGTTTAAAGCCAAGCACCTACTGCCTCCCCTCATTTGAAAACACTTTAACTGAACAAAAGAGGAGTTTGACCACGATTCAATATGGGCAGCTGTGAATGACCTGAAGAACATTCTCAGTATTAAGATGAAGTAAAGCAGTTTAAATGCAGCTTCTCAACTGCTGATTTGAAAATCTAAACAGGAATGCACACAAGCATATTACGTTCGTGAAAGTGTCTTCAGTTTTTTAAATAATGAATTTATAACAGCTGATAATTTTGAAAATAAATGTTACAAGGAACCACAGGGATGTTCTATAGTTACTGATTCCACTAATGCATGGGCATAAAGAGGCATATCTAAATCAATATAGAAAATTCTAGGATCCAGATCAGCAGCTACATGATATAAAGCCTTTCGTCTCCAGATCGTTATGCTATTTTGTCTAAATTTGCACAGGTGAGCAGTTATTTTAACATTGGTTGCATGACTACCTCAAAAACCTATGTAATTAATCTACATTGCTGGCACTAAAAATGGTGTGACTAAAGAAACTCATGGAGAAGAAGGGAGAAACATGAGCCTTTATTATAGACTGAGTCATTAATCCTCCAAGAGATCATTCATCTACACAAGCACGGCACAAGTTGTTTCAGCAGAGGAAGCACCTCAAACAATTGGCCACTGCAAGGAAAGCTTATTCAGGAAAATTCTGAAAGCAAAAAACACACATCAGAGGGAAAAGTGGCTTTGGGGAGTTTTTAAAGCTTCCCCCAAACTTTGGGCTCATTGAAGAGGCAAACAAACAAACAAACAAACACTAACTTTTCACTTCAAGCATGAGTCATTATTTCCCTCATCTTATGAGCCCACTAATAAACTGGCATATGTGTATTTCCAAATCCTAATTTAACTACTGGATGGAAGTAGGTTTTCCAGCCATGTGAACCCTGCTACAGGACTTTTGTAGACAAAAACCACAATACCAAAGCCCTCTTTTTGAAACTGTGTTCTCATAACGGACAATACGCTGATACCATGGTAACATAAAATTTTAAAGGTAGGCAGCACAAATAATCCCAAAACTTATTAGTTGTCAGTACTGCATAGCAGCCATAAAACTATCCCTGAGCATTCTCCCAAATATGCAATCTCACACAGTTCTGCTGATTTTTTTGCCTCAAACATCCAGGCCACAGCAGTACTGGGCTCACGGCCCCTTGGGGCTGGAAAATGGAAGTGCCAGAGGTGTGCCACATACTCCTGCAGCTGTCTAGGAAAGCAGCAGAGGACCCATGAACCACAGCAAAAGGTTGTGCTGGGAGTAAAGACGACAATTTCTGCTTGAAGTGCTGCCCTTATGCTGCAGCCTCCCCCCATGTGATAAAAACCCATGCAGAAAGATCCTTATTCCCTTTCCCTTCTACCAGTCCTAAAACAAAAGACCCTGTGAACAGTACCAACCATGTCTCCCAATACATGGTATTTGGCAAAACACTGATTTCAGAATTTGTATCGTAATAGTTGAACCCTGACACCCATCACCCCTACAGTCCACCTCCCTTCTCCGATTCACCTGTCACTCGTTGGAGTTTGCCTACACAGAGCAGCACCGCACTCCGGTGCTTGGCAGCTGGCAGAGGCCCCGTGCCCGTGATCCCTGAGTTACCAAAGCACCCTCCTGTCAGAAATGGCATCTCCCTCTCCCTTTTACAGAGCAGGTTCCAGCATCCTCCTCCCTCAGACTGGCTTGTGCCAAAGGACGCACCAAGACGTGGCTCTGCCTGTGCTGTTCTCTGCAGAGCTCTGCCTCCAGCAGGACCAGGACAATCTTTAGTCACATCTGCACGTGCTGCCTGTTTTAGCAGAGCCTCACCTCAGCAGAAAGTTCATTTCACATCAGAGCCTCCCCTCAGCTTCACAGCACGAGCTTTAGAACCATGCAGCCCACAAATCAGATTGCTATTACCAGTAGCAGGAGACAGGGCAGCATTATGTATGCTCCAATACAATCCACTGTTTCCCTCTTCTGAGACACAGAGAAAAAGCCATCTGGTCTGCAGCAGTAAGGCTGCCCACCATTTACCTCCACTGCAAAGTTACCAGGAGATAAGAACAGGGAAAAAAAGGCACTGACTAAAATTAGTCACTCATTGGGCACCAACCCAACAGTCTGCAGAAACAAATTTTTTGTCTTCAAAATATAAATCAAACTATTAGTATTTGAAGTACTTCTGCAATTGGGACCTTTAACACTCTGGACTTTTTCAGCTAGAGGATTTGCCACAGATTTGTTCTTTTTTCACCTGCATCCCAAATTACTATATGCCTCTCCCCAGGCAGCACAGGAAAGGCCTCAAACTACAAGAAATGCACATAAACTTAGGCACCATTTCAGGCTGTCAGCATGAACCCTCTTACTGTTTTATATGGACAGAATGCCAGCTTTAGAGAAGATCAGCATAGTAATTTTATCAGATAAAACAAGCACATATCACAAGAGAGAACCATGTGCATTACATTCATCTCACTCCTGAGTTAAGGAACAGTCACTGCCCAGCTGCATTACAGAACCTGCCAGAGGGCAAGTAGGTGCTATTAGAATACTCTGGGACAAATTCCACTTCATCAGACATCCAATCTGAAAGTAAAACTGTGTGGTTCTCACCATACAGCAAAATGTCGATTTTCTTGTCACCCAGCTACGGTGTGTTTACCTATAATTCTTTTTATGTGAAAACTCAGTTATGGTCTACTACTTTACTAGAAACCAAGTTGGAGAAAATTCACAGGGGTGATACATAAATCGCAAAGTCTCTTAGTCATGAACTATTTTAACTTTTTTAGGAACTTATTTTTATACCGCAAGGAATATTCCAAAACCAATTTTGCAATGCATACTGTTATTATCCTTTATATATTAAGCTGCAGACTGAGAGCTGCATGAAGTCAGTGTAAAATTAGTCAGGACTAAGTTTACATCTTCATTTTAAGTATAGGACTGGAAATGAAAGAACTATGTGGGGCAGTAATTAGCATAATTTGAAAACATCCAGATTACCAAAGCTGGATGGAAGAGGAATGGAATCACAAGGCAAACACTCATCGAAACATTCACAGTTCCAGCAGTTCAGCAATGCTACAGAAAACATGAAGCTCCCTATCTGATGGAAAACGCCCAACTTGCACCAAACTTAGGTAAATACAAACCTGAAGGTCAAGGTCAGACAGCAGAAGCTTATTGCCTTCACAAACAACCACACTGCCTGCTTCACCTGCCAAACAGAAACTGTGACACTGACACTGCTGGCAAGGGTCTCCAGCATAGCCCAATCCTAAGGGAAACTGAGTCACACACTCTACTATGGTATCTGCTACAGGTGAAGTGACAGACCTGTCAAACCTTCCTGGTGTCACTGCAGGCAATATAAATGAGACAGAAGAAAAAGTTATTTTTCATACTTCATTAACTTCTTGAAACACACAGTGCTTTCTCTGGAAAATGGGCAAGGCAAATGGAGGAACAGTAACGTAAACATCGTCCATGCTAGTGAACAGGGAAAGTTCATTTAATAAGCAATAAACCACTGCTAATCATTAATTACAGTCGTGTCAATTGGTCCATGACTTGTATTAATCAGACTCCAAACGCAGCACAGCGTCCACTGTGTGACTGAGCTGCACCAAGTTGAGAGTGTCAGCTCTATCCATAATTTATGACAATCCTCCATAAATCTGTTCAGTTAACACAATGACACTGGCCATGTGGGCACATTAACCAATTTTTCTCCTGACAGTTGTTGGAGCTGTAACAAAGAGCCACACTGAGTAGCCAGAAGCAAGGTTTCCGCTCCGAGTCACCTCTCTCTGAGAGTGTTTGGATATGGAAAGAGTTGGTATCTTGATGAACTTGCATGATGCTGGACAAAACATTGTCACCAAAAGATGCCTACCCTGTTCTGTGCCCATCTACTGAAACTAGTAAATGCCCTAGTTTCAGCTTGGCAGGAGTTCAGAGTTTGTAAGAGGACATATCAAGATGGAATCTAGACACATTTTACATTGAATAATTTCCTTTTCTGTAACACTCAAGTATTTTGTGCATGAATCCACATATACAACAACACATGTCTGGTTTTTATCTGCACTAAGTTTTTATCTAATCCTTGTGCTCATTGAAAAGAACATTCACACAAACCTTATGGAGGTCACGGAATCACTGAGGGTAAAAAAGACCTGAGACCATCGAGTCCAGCCTTTAACCAAACACCATCATCTCAACTAGACCATGGCACTAAGTGCCACATCCAGTCTTTCCTTAAACACCTCCATGGACAGTGACTCCACCACCTCCCTGGGCAGTCCGTTCCAATGCCCAATCACCCCTCCAGTGAAGAAATTCCTCCTAACAATCAATCTAAACTTCCCCTGCTAAATCTTCAGATTATGCCCTCTCATTTGTTGCCTGGGAGAAGAGGCCAATCCCTACCTGGCTACACTCTCCTTTCAGGGAGCTGTAGAGTGTGAAAAGGTCTCTCCTGAGCCTCCCCTTCTCCAGGCTAACCACCCGCAGCCCCCTCAGCTGCTCTTCAAAAGACTCATGCTCCAGTCCATTCCCCAGCTCCATTGCCTTTTTCTGGACACGCTTCAGCACCTCCATGTCCTTCTAACAGCGAGGGGCCCAGAACTGGACACAGCACTCGAGGTGCAGATATAGAGATCTGTATGCATGAAAACACATGTTTACATACTGTCTTCCTGTACAGCCAGGTTTCTGCTGCCGACACACAACACAGGGTCTCTGAGCTCTTCCCTGCGCATTTATCAGTGCCCCCTAGGCACAGTGCGTGCACGCCCTGACCCCCAGCCCTGCGGAGCTGCTCGCACCGTGCACAGTACGGGATACGAATACACGAGCCCTCCTCGCCCCCATGGGCGACAGCCGGGTCCGGAGCGCCGGGCAGCTCACCCCTTCCCCGGGACAGGACGCTCC
>VZRS01004388.1:402831-673952 GCA_013398055.1 Ifrita kowaldi | reverse complement strand
AAACTGGCTTTGAACACCTCCAGGGCTGGGCTAGCCACAGCTGCTCTGGGCAACCCGTCTCAGTGTCTCACCAACTTCCCAGTAAAGACTTTGTTCCTAATATCTCACTTAATTTCCCCCTCTTTCAGTTTGTACCCATTACTCCTTGTCCTGTCACTACTTCAGTTCCTGACAGAGTCCCTCTCCGGCTTCCTTACAGCTCCCCTTCAGGTACTGGAAGGTTGCTGTGAGGTCTCCAGGCCTGAAGAGCCCCAACTTTCTCAGCCTGTCATCGCAGGGTAGGTGCTCCAGTCCTCTTATCGCTGCCATGATCCTCCTCTGGACTTGCTCCAACAGTTCCCTGTCCTTATGATGTAGGATGAGGGGGAACGGGCAGTTCAGGGTGGGGGGGAAGGGGGTAGAGGTGTTGGCTGTCACAAAAGGTCACCCCAAAGTAGCTGTGCTAGCTTTGAGTCTTTAAACAATCCCATTATATTATATTATATTATATTATATCCGTCCTCCTTCACTGAGTAGTAACTTTTTGCTAAACTGGGCCTATTCTACTTGTCCCTGCTTTTGTGTCTTTAAACAGTCCCCGTGTTATATCCATCCTCCTTCATTAACTAACAGCTTTTTGCTACACTGTGCCTATTTTCCTTGTCGTCGCTTTTCATAAACGACTGCAAAGGTGAGGCTCCAGGAGGAGTAAGGGATCACAACAATCCCAGCAGAGCCAGCCCTGGCCCCGCTGTCACGGTCCAAGGCACTCCTCCCGGGAGGTGGCTGAAATGCTCACTGAGCACAAGGCCTGAAGGTCAAGGTCTCGCTTGTTCTCACCCAGTGCCAGGGAAAGCCACCCTGACAGTGGGTGGCTGTTGCCTAACAAGCTCCTTGTCTTGTCCTGCCCTCCACCATCTCAGCCCTGAAAGTTTCTTCCAGCAGCAGCAGTGGGTCTTTTTTGTGTAGTTTTCTTAGATCTCTGGACCACAGTGATTTTTAAAGCTTCTGCATCAAAAAATATAAGCATGGAGATACTATCATAAACCAAAAGCACATTAATTGCTCATGGACCAGACTCTTTACGTAGGTTTGGCTTTGAGAACAGTATCTACCGCTACTTATACCAACCAAAATTCCTTTTTAAAATATATAAATAAATACAAAATTGCAAATTGAGCTTCAAAATAAAACAGTATATCTTAGTCAAGGCTAAGTCTGTGTCACATCTTAAACATATTGCCAAGAGCACAGTGGTGTAATGCAAAATGGATGCTATGCCTGGTTGTATGCAACTCTTTGAAAGCACCTAGGTGAAACCAAAGATTCTACAAAATACAGAAAATGCGTATCTTGAGACATGGAATGGAGTTTAATTTGTGTTCTTAATTTGCTAATGAACTCAGATGACTAGGCACTCTGGCAGGTTGAGAGGGGCAGGATATAGGTCATGTTATTAACCAATTTTAAATACATAAATAAATAAAATCAATGCTGCCCTTGTGCTCAAGGGGAAAAACGCCAATTTCTAAGTGAAGAAACAAACGGAGTGAAATGCTTTAGAGATTCCCCCCAGGGCTTTCTATGTATATTGTAGCAGAGCTAAAAAAAAAGAAAAAAAAGAAAAAAAAGAAAAAAAAGAAAAAAGAAAATACAAAGCCTAGCTTGCATTTCCAGCCCCCTTTTCAGGTCATTTTGAAAGGTTGTTTAAACAGCCTTCCCTCCCCGTAGCCCCCAAAGGGCCTAAGACACTTCAGTCAGAGCTTTCCATTCTGCACAGCTCCAAAGAAAGCTGCTACGGTGGACAGATGCAAAGCACTGTAGGCACAAAACTGAAGAAACTAATAACAAAACACAACTAAACAGTAAGCTGTGCTATTTCAAACACCAAACCCCCCCTCCCCCCCAAAACATTAAACCCTGCACGATTCTCCCCTTTTAATAAAACACCTCCACCACCAAAGAGGCCTGACATGGACCAGACCTTCCAGGCCCAGTTAAACAATGTGTTAATGACACTAATATTTCTCTGTGTTTCAGCTGTGCTCCCCTTGTTCCAAGGGCTGTATGTTAATGCTCAGCTAAGACTGGCGACACTGAGACTTCCACAGCTGACAGAAGACACGGATCACCAGCGAGGTTTTTGCTGCTGTGCTTTGTAAACCTTGTCATCAGGTCTGGCTGCGCTGAAAGCAGCGTTGCCCAGAGCCACCCTGATGCTACAGCTTTCCCTGAGCAAGGGCTTTGCAGGGGAGGGATGAGAAGTCTTCTACAACACAATCACATTTCGCAACAGTCCTTGAGTGAATTTCTACAGAGGAAAGAGGAAAAAGGAATCAAAGAAACTCAATGCCTTTCAGGGAGTCTTTGCAGACTGCGATAAAACTAAATGAGAAAGGTAAGAGAGATCTTCCCTCTCCCAAATGCCTGCTGCCAATCATCTCACAAATTAACAGGTGTGAAGGAAGAATTCAGCTCCCAACAGCATGATGATTATTATTCCTGCATTTCATTCCAACAGCTGCATTTGGAAAATATTTAACAGAAGCCATTAGCACTCACCGTGTTGAAAGGGTAACAACCAACACTTATTACAGTTCCTGGATAAAAGACCTTTTACATCTTGGCCTTTAATGAATGCTGCAGTATCTGTGTGTTCTGGTTTTTCATCTGTCCTGTGCTCGCTGTTTCCAAGTCACACAAACACGACCCCATTTGACAAACCCCAGCCAGGGCCATTTGTCAGTGTGCACACAAATACACAACATTTTCAGTGCATCCTTTTACCATCCTGGCAAATTTGCAGTTTGCACTTGGGTGACGTGGAAATGACACAACTCTTCCGACAGACAGGCTGAGTGACTGAGAACATCCTCGCTCGCTGCCAACAACCTGCCTTAGGTGCTGCTGACTCACCTGCCTGACATGGCTAGAGGGAGGTCTCTAAACTGGCTGCACTGCTGCCATTTGCTCTCACCAGGGTCACATTAGGCAACTGCTCCTAATGGTGTGCGCCAAAATGCTGCTGAGAGCACTTCCACGCTCCCATTGCTCCTCAGTTGCTGCAGATGATACTAAGACATGGGTTACACCCACCTACTGACCAACACATTCTGAGTCCTGTCAGCACGCAGCAAGTAGTGCTGCGTCCAGGGGACGGGAGACAGCTACGCTGTCATTTTCTCATCTCCCCAAACCAGGCCCTGGCAGCAGGAAGAAAAGCACAGACAGTTGGCAGAAGAGTGTGCTCTTTAGTCACTGAAGCACCTTCTTGTGAAGTCTGAGTCCTGCTGCATTAATCACATTATGAAATTAGACTTTGTAACGAAGGGGTGGGGGAAGCAGTAGTTTCCCCCTTTGAGCTGTTGGGAAGCCATTCCTTCTTCTCACCTTGCCTGTCCCTGTGTATCTCACTTCTGTGGAAGTGACCCGCAAGGCCCACAGGCCCACATGCTACCTTCACACCAGAACAAATGAAAATCATCACAGCAACTTGGCTGGGACCTACCTCTGCATTTCTTCTCACAGGTGCCACATCACCTCCAAAATGACCATTTCTGGAAAAGCAGCCTGGCATAAACTTGAAAGTCAAAGCACACACAAGCACCCATCTTGTTCAGATGCATGCACTCCACAACAGTGGAAACGATTTTTATGGGCATAACAGGAGCGTAAGAATAATGGGCTAAGTTAGGGGCCTCAACACATACATAAAAGCAATTCAGGCAAAACACTAAGTGGGATATAAATTGGCTACAATAACATTTCAGCAGACAATTATGTCATTATATTCCCAGAATTCACAGAGTGAGGTCTGTAACAGTCTTCCAGAAAGCAAGCTGAAGCAGAGATCTCAGTAGTTACAAACACTGCAGGCCTCATTTAAGAACAGAAGTACAATTATTTATGGTACTGAGAAAGTTTGATGTGTCCAGAGGTCTTTTTCGTATAGAAATTATTTGTTTGGGGTTCCCCGCTCCCCCCCTTTCCTCTGATTAGAAACTGAAGGGGGGCAGGGGTAGAATGTGCTTGTTTTCTGGCCTAAATACTAGGTTGGGCAACTTGTGCTCTAATTATTTTTTCCCAGCCACTTCTTTCCTGCATGAACTCAGGCAAGTCACAAAGAATTTTCACTGACTGCCAACCAGTAAGCCTAGGCTGGCTTTCTTCAGTTGACTGCATGGACTGTCGTAATGTTTGTGAGCCATTGTACAACAGGGCCTGCAGACATGCTAAATAAAGATAAAATGGTTAAATATTTATAAATTGCTGCTTTTGGTAGTTTAACATTTAGATCAGAAGCCATTCCTCAACACGCCTCCCCTGAAAAAAGCAGAGGATGTCATGGGACCTAATGTCTTGACAACTCATTCCTTTCAAGTGTTTTTGACAGAAATGGGGCTACCTATTCATCCAGCTCTGCTGTGTGCTCGTACTCCCAAAGCAGTGCCTTCAGTGGTTGTCACCATGCTGCTCTTCCCAGCCTGGCCCCAGGGAGAGGCTGTCCATCCGCTGGGTCCGGCGGCACCAGTGCCCGCTTCCAGGAGAGTGGATCTGCTTCACAGTCAGACAAGCTGGCAGCAGAAGCAGCACCAGTATTCACATCAGATTTCACTGCAGGATGGTCAGAGGGCTCTCCTACAATCCCCAAAGGGTACCTGCTGCCTCTTCAGAAAGGCCTGTATCTTTTCCTGCCATATTTGCGAGGTTAGGGACAGCTTGGGATGTACTTGCTTGTGCTGCAATTATAACTGAGCGCTACGTGCACAGCACAAAGCACTCCGTCTGCTGCTTGGGTTGGAGCAACAGGGAACTTTCAGTCACCTCTAGTACAGGCAGCAGAGGGAGCATCAAAATCAGCTGCCTTCTACTCCTGGTCCCAAACTGAACTGTTAACTGCTTTTTTTGAGGGGGAAAAATAATCATCTATCTCATAACTAAATTGAACAAGTTCTCATGTTCTCTTTCAGAGACTGACAA
The DNA here is from genome assembly GCA_013398055.1 of Ifrita kowaldi. Classification (NCBI taxonomy): domain Eukaryota; kingdom Metazoa; phylum Chordata; class Aves; order Passeriformes; family Cinclosomatidae; genus Ifrita; species Ifrita kowaldi. The sequence continues at coordinate 668,993 of VZRS01004388.1, read as the reverse complement.
GATCATACTTAAGAGACTGACCAAAAGGGTTTTTTGGAAGCAAAACAATGATTAGCCACTGGTTAAACAACTCAAGAGGCAGAAGACAGGCCACTCTCCTCACTTCCTCTTAAAATCCGTTATCACCAACCTCAATCAGTTTTTTCTGTTGAGCTGTCCTCAAGCCATACAACTTACCCAGTCCTTCCACATTTCCTTCTCTCCCTGACAGCAGCTTTGTTTTCCATCTATCACTTTTCATCCTCCTCTCCTTCAGGGGTCCTGGAAAGACCTGCACCATTAGCAACCACTTTGGCTTTGGACTCCTTTTACACCAGGCCCTGGGACACAACAACATTTTAGGAAACGGATCTGCTGTTTCCACACAGGTTGCTAAAGAGTGAAGCCAGAATCATCAGAATGGGCTTGGACTGTCCCCTTCCTGGGAATTAGCCATCACTTTCCCTACAGCCTCAGGGAAATCAGTAATTTTTTAAGAGAATGATCTGATGTTGCTCTATGGTTAAGTGCTCCCACATTGCCCAATGACTGACTGAAAGTGAGAAGTAACAAGCATCATGAAACATTGAAATTATCAGTTTGTACTGCTGTTCTGAGACAAGGATTTCAAGACCACTGACAGCGTAGCAACAAGACCTCACCCCAGGTCCTGATGAACAAAGCTTTAGCCCAAACTCAACTTAGTGCTTTGTTAGGATGTGAGTCTATAACAACCAACTTACATCATGTTGAAGGTAGGTATTTAAAGGAGGTTTATTTGGGCTAATACTAAATTCAAACAGCCACAAGCTCATTTTCCATGTTTACCACACCGACTGTTGACAGATGAAGTCTCAGTGGAAAGTCCAAATTTTAATTTCACTGTAACTTCCTGAAACATGACTACAGATTTCAATATTTGGCATTCGATCTTCGAGAGAGATACCATGTTTAAGAACATTCTACCAAATACATTTAAATTATGACTCAAAACCAAAACAATTTGGAAGTTTTGAAACATAAAGCTGTTAGTATGAAATTAGCTTTTATTCTTTTTTACCTCAAAATAAATGCACATTTATTGTTTATTCAAGTGAAAACTGAAAAAGAGTTTCTTAAACAAGGGGGAACCTTAAAAGAGCAAGTATCACAAACATGCTCAAGTTCCTTCTCCTGCTCTTGCCCAGCTCTGTTTGTCTAAGAACATCAGATTAATTTATTTTTTTCTTTCTTGTCAGTTTGGTCAGTTAAAAGAAACCATTAAAGCATCAGAATTAGAAGTGGAATAAAACAAAACCGGGTACTCGTTCTCATCAGAACTCAGGTCCATGTATTGCCACACTTTTTATATAAAACTTTCACTAAGTGTTGTACTAAATAGGATTTAGTAATCTCTTCTGCAGTTTAGCTCTTGATATCTTGGTAAGAGAAGTCAATGCATAAGCATGTCAGAAGTCAACGCTATAGTGTAACTACAGTATAACTCTAACAGGGCTTCTAAATACTGTTCACCAGAGTGATGTCTTATAGTTGAATTTCAGTTTCAACAGGTACTTCAGATTTACCTGAGCAACATCATACACAATGTATCTGGGAAGAATGTCAAGGAATAATTACAGTAGTTGATATTAATAACACAGAAAAACCTCAAAACACAATGAAACTTTACCTTTGAACTTACGTTACCATACAGATGCCTGTGTGATTAACCAGTTCTCAAATGACAAAACTTTAAATCTGACTTTTCCTTGAATCTGAAAATGTTTTATACAATAGTTAGGAACAAGCAATTAAGTCATGTGGAGAACTGTGCAGCAGGAATCCTGAGTGACAGGCAGTGAACACACTTAGGTAAGAGGCTGTGCCTCCTGAAATTTATTTTTGGTCAGAGCAACATACATCTCTCTTGCTATCTAAGCAGAGGAGCCATGTGGCCTAGATGAGGGCTGCAGTTTCAGACCCAGCATTTACAATTATAATTGCAGTTCTGTTGCTACCTTCCAGCACAAAGTCATTATGCCCTCTTAATTTCCCACTAGAAAACCCAAACTGGAATCACAGAGAAGAACTCTACAATGGTTGGCAGTGTTTGCACATTCTTATTTTTCCAGAGACAGTCCCAGCTCACCTATTTGTTTTGCAATGCTTTAGGCCTCAAAACTTACCTCTAATCCTGAAGAGTAAAACGAAATAAATACACATCATGTTACCTCAACTAGCTAATATCAACTGTATTATAGTTCATCATCTGACAGATGCTGTATTTAAGAAAACTCAAGATAAAACCAGTATTGCCGTGAGTTGTGTTGCCAATACTGCTTGTAGGAGGAAAACAGCTCACCAAGGCCAAAGGCAGTTTCTACAAATCCAGAGATTTAATTACTGGGTTACCTGGTTCACTGGTAATGAAGAGAGTGAGCTGGGGCTTTAGACATCACTTATTTGTATTCTTATGACCTCTTGTGGATTTAAAGCACTAATTGATTTGGAAGCACTTCTGCCTAGAAAGAGACTTACTGGCTGTATCTCTGATGGGCATTTGGGGCTTTTCTCAACACTTGCAGAGGTTTGGGAAATACAAAAGATGTGCTGAGAGAGTGCAAGACCACAGAGCTGGTTCCTCCACCTCCTGCTGGCCAAGCTGGCCTGCCACAGCACCATGAAGAAGAAACCAGACTGGAGTGATGTGAAACCACAGGCTGCATTCCCGTCCCCTGTCTCGGGGCGAGACACCACAGAGCAGTGTTGCCTGGCCACTGGTATGGAGTTCTGTTGGGGAACAGCTATTGGTGCGTGTATTGTTTCCTTTCTTTGCAGAATGACAATTTAAGTGCAACAACTGTAAAATCATCCTCCTTGCAGAAGAGATTGTCTGCAAATACTCCCCAAAGCAGATCTAAACCAAACAAAACACAGTGAGGCAAAACTCCCAACTGGCCTTAGCAAGGTCCTGCAAATGCAGCAACACTCAAACACCGTGTGCAGCCAATGTAACAGCAAAGGATACTCATTATACAGAAGACAGGTATCATTAATTCCTGTGGAGATCCCATTCCCTAAGGGAACCTCTACACCACCAAGGGTGGTAGTGGCTGTGGGATCAGGCGCCGTTTTGCCCAAGCCTAGAAAGGGAAAACAACATTAGTTGCAAATCTAGAAGGCAAACACAGACTTTGCACAAATAGAAAATGACCCAGCCAGCCAAATACTACTTCACATATACTTTCAAATCAAGTGCAGAAGTATCCTCAAAAGATACTACTACAAAGAATACAGTCTGTTTATTCAAGTCAGCATCGCCATCTTTATGGCAGTTGTACCCTGCTACATTAAAAATGAGAATTTTAGACTTTCAACTGTTAATTGTCTAATCTGTATGATCAAAGCTAAACCAGAACAGATTTGTAGCTCTCATATCCTAGCTCCATTAATGAAAACATGCACATCACGGGATTTTCAGACAAGTACAACAAACCAAGTCTTATGAACATTTTCAATATAAATCTGATTTGACATCCAGAAGTACCTAAGTAGTATGTATTGAAAAAGGTGCTAAATCACATTTTATTCTATTTTAGCCAACTGATTTTTTAAGCCTCTCAAAATGAATAGTTCAAGAAAAGCCACTCATTACTGAAGATACTGTTCTTCACTCTCCCATCTTGGTACAGAAGACGGTCATGATTACCACTTCTTTTGCCTGAATTAGACATCTAAGTCTTTTCTCTTATCTTCTTTTTCAATATATGACTTTTTTTGCAGACAAAAGTGTAATGAGAGCACTTGTTCCATCTGAACTTTTATTCTTAGCTTCTCCTTTCTGTCCAAGCTTCTAAGCCACTTTGAAAGCTAAACAATTATTTTTCTGATCTATTCATCTTTCTTCTAAAATACACAGTATTGTTACAATGAAAGCCAGTAAGAAGTTGGAGAATGCACTTTATATTTTCTCCAGTGTAACATCAAATGAAAGTTGCCTCCTGAACTTCAGGCACCATCAGTCTTAACACTCTGAGTGTATTAACTTCAGTCTTAGAACACCACATACACATCCTGATGCAACTGAAGGGCAACATTATGCAACTTCTTAAAGGAAGTACAGCTAAGAAGTGACTATAGTTCTCTTTGCTAAGCAGGGCGCCACAACCAAGTCTGCCATCAATTACAGATTACCAATGACAACTACTAATGCTTACCTTTGACACTGTGTTTTCCCTTGGGCAATTTTGTGATGTGGGAGGCATTCTTTAGCTCATACCTGGACAGCACAAAGAACACACAATAGCACTTTACATTCATCTTAAACTATTCTGTTGAAAACAAAAAATCACAAATTTTTCAGGCTTCAGTTTATGATGAGTTAGCGTGAAGTTAATCTAAATTCTAGTCTTCTGGAACTCAACAGCCCTTATTTGTCTTGGTTACTAATTTTAATGATGTTGGCATTCTGTATAAGATTCAGCTAGACCTGCAACAATAGCTCTTATTTTAAGAAAAAACAAATCTTGTTTCTGAAGAAAAAACACATGCTTTTTCTTCACACTGAAGAGAAGGCTTGCAATCTTAGCATCACCTTCTACGAGGATGTATTAAGCACATTTGGCAAATACTCTTCCTAAGAAGTTACTTACATATTTCCAAGGGCAACTTCTCCCAGTAGTACTAAACCTATGGGATCAGCTTGAGATGTGTGACAGTAGTTAGCACTCTTGGATACCATGTCTGCAAAATAGATGCCCTTCCCGAACATGTAGCCGGTCTGCAAGCAGAAAATAAATAAATGAATAAAATGGGGGCAATAACACAAAGGCAGCATTGAATCCACCTGGCTGGGCTCCCAGAAGAGCAAAGCTGCAACTCAAGCTCTCGTGGACACCAGTGTGCAACCCACTCGGGGGACACGATGTTGTCTGAATGCTGGCAGGTAACACAGGGCCCTCCCCACACAGAAATTCCCTTATTTAAGTTGTCCCTGCCCGTGGCCATCTCTGGGCACAGGGATGTAGGCATCCAGAGAAGCTGTTCCACCTACCACAGGAGCTTCAGGCGGAGCTATCCGCAGACCCTGCGAGAGGATGCCGGCGAAGTTGGTGGTGCGGGAGCCGTGCCACAGCAGCTGGCGGTTGTGGAGCTGCTTGAAGGGCTTGTAACGCTGGCTCTCTCCCTCACGCTCAATCCTGAAGATCTTCAGTTCAGAAGAGGATAGGAGGAAAAGAATAACCAAGCAAATAAACTGTTACCTTCGTGCAACTCATGAGAGGGGAGAAAAAAATACCATCCGATCTGCAATGTACATTGATCTGCTAGGGAAATTGATCAGGATGGGTTTTAGTGTTTGTGATTTGCTGTGTCATGCCAGCAAAAAAGAGGTAGTGGCAATCACGCAGTACTTGGTATTGATTACTTCTCCACCTTTTCTTCTGCATTTTCATGAGGCTCTGTTTTTCTGAAAAAATCATTCAATGAACTAAGGCTCAATTTCAGGTGATTACTCCTCCACCTTCCTTTTGAAGCAAATTAAATTAAAATAAAAACACCAAAGCAAAAACACCTCATTAAGCTTAGATTCATCTCTGCCTAGACTTTTGCTATTCTAATTAAAAGGACATGTTCTATCAAATCATCCCTCAACAGAGGAAACAGGGTAAGATACTCAAAAACATAAGGCAATTGCAAACAAGCAAGTCAGCTTGGGATAGTCCATCTTGCCAAAGTTACAGCCCAGTACTGCCCAGCTTACATCCATGACTTTGAGGTCATATGCATTGTGCGTAGCAGCATGAGTGTTCTTCACGTATTGTTTGATAATCTTGGCTTCTTCTGAATCTTTGTCAACAACCTGCAAAGAGGCAAATGAGAAGTCTCCTTAGCACACAAGCTAGAAGCCATCTTTTAACATGACAACATCCACCCTATGCTTGCAACTGCCTCCTTTAAACCTCCTCCACCATTTAGGTGGAAATACATTCCTAGCTAGAGAAGATGCACAGATATACAGACAGCCACAGAATGTCTGAGACAATGTTAGAAACTGAGATGATTTTCAATTCCACTACAAAAAGAAGGGTCAGCCAAGAACTGAGTCCAGTCAAGCTTTCAACACCTCCAAGAATAGAGCCTCTGTGGTCTTTCTGGGCAACCTTTTCCAGTGTTTGACCACTGCCAGAGTAAACAAATTAAAAAACCCAAAACAAACAACATCATCAACAAAAGCTTTTTCTTTTGTTTAAATACAAATTCCTGTATTTCAATTTGTGCCCATTGCCTCTTGTCACTGGAAGCCACTGAGGAAAGTTTGCCTCTGTCTTCTTTCCTTCCTTCTCCCATCAGGTATTCCTAGATATTGATACAACATCCCTTGAGCTTTCTTTTCTCCAGGTCAAAACAGCTCAGCCCTTTGTGCACCTGCTTGAACACATGCTCCAGTTCCTTAATCAGTCCAGTTACAGCTGAGGTGATTTGTTTTACTCCAAACTAACAGGACATCAGCTTATATTCACAGCCACTCATTGCCTTTTATTTCCTTTACCTTAATATCTGTTTTAAGTTTTTCATAGTTTATGTCAATTGGGTCTTTATCTCCATCTTCATTTCCACCTCTGAGAAGGCTGTAAGCAACCTCAATATCAAGCAAGTTGTCCAACATCTGCACTTTAGCCTGAAGGATTTAAATAGGTTAGGTTATGTTACTTAGGCCTTTGATATATTCAGAGCAAGTCTGGGATACCCCAAATTCAATATGTATGTGTATACATTTTATATGTATGACAATCACAGGCCACATGGTGCCATCTAATAACACAACAGCACTGTCTTTAAATGTATATATGATGCCTGAAGACCTAAGGTATCCTATATACACCCCAAAATATGTTAAAATATACACACATATATATACACATAACATCTCTATCTTCTAATACCTTATGCATATAATTATTTACACAGATATAGGCACATAAACAAAAAGATAATCTGAAGAAAAACGAAGTTCAACCTCATGAAAGCATGAGGTTAAACTCATTTTTCTTCAGAATATCTTCTTGTTTGTAAGGTTTGAACACTTACTTTAACCTTGTGCTTTTATGAGATTAAGTAAGTGTTAAGACCTCACATATTCTCTATGTTAGATGTCTGACATCAAGACCTGTTGCCTGCAAACAACACACAGTTTCCAGTCAGTACCTGAATGTATTCCAAGTTATTTAGGAGAGGTGGCTTCTTCATCCCAAAGTCATGAGGAATCAGAGTATAGAAGCGGTTGGAGAGGTCCAAAATCTGGGATTCTGAACCACTGTCAGAAACTGCCTAGACAAGACAACAAGCACAAAGAAAATTACTAAGACTAAGTCTCCATAGCAATAAAAACACACAAGATACTTAAGGACTAACACAGGAGCAGCAATACCAACAGTGCTCATGCTGAAACTCTCACAGGACTAAAAAGAGCAATTCTATTTAAGTGTCTTGCATGTAGCAAGTCACAGTATTTGCACAGAAATACACAAAATTGTGTACGAGAAAAATTCAGTTGGGATTATGTTTCTGGAGGGCAAAATAAAGTCTTCAGGACATGTAAGTGGTGCATATCCTTGTCAAGGTTCTGGTCTAACAACTGAAGAACTTCCTGTATCTATGCTTTGCCAGGGAGCCCTTGGCCAAAACAATGGGTTATGCTGGTACCTTTTTGCAATCTGTACAGGTAATACTAGGTAGTGATTCTGGAATGGTTCAGACCACAATGTGTAAATACAGCAACATTATCAAACCAGACCCTTGCCTGTGTCAACTTAACCTTTATTCGCGTCCTCTGACAGACTTCTCTGGGGTGGAAACCCCAGCTCACTACTACATCAAGGCACCAGCTTCATTTGCTCAACTGCCACTTAGGTTTGGTGCAGCCTAAAGTTTGTGCTACAAAAACGTGAAAGACACACGTACTGCCCACACTGGTACAACAGTGAAGAGAACTAACTGGTTACACATGGAAGCCATATCCTCTTCTCCAGAGAGAAAGAGAGAGAAAGCACAGATCTTTGTATGCACAGCTCAGCATTCACCCCACTGTGAGCCCAGAACAACTTCTGAATTCCCTTTTTGCTCTAACATCTCTTTCATGCTCACCTGCTGAACCTCATTCAGGATGGAGTATGCACTCTGGATCTGTCGCTTGCTCAGTTTTCCCAATGGCATCTTCTGCAAGTCAATCTGATAAAGATATAAATATTAAACCCAAATTTCACTACATTTAAACCACTGCAGCATTCCCTCTCTGGTTTCTAGAGAACTAATTTTTCCGTGCTAATAGGACTGACCACACAAAGAATGGAAACATTTTAGACTCTGTGGATTGAGGAATTACATCAGAAGGACACACCATTGAGAAGACATCCTATAACCAAAGGAATACTGCAATAGGAAGCTAAGCACACATGCTAGGGCAACACAAAAATAGGATATTAAGTGTCTGGCATGAAGTTTAATATTAACCTCATGTCAGATGCATTCCTTAAACACCTAAGTAACCATAGACTTAAGGCTGGCAAAGAAGCAAACTGAATGAAGCAATTCTTGTTCGTAAGATCATCTGTGTCTCTAGGTACAATCCAGACACCCTCATCCAACTTCACCCAAAAATTATCAAGGGTCAAATGCAAAGAGGCTGTGAGGTGCTTCATATTAATTTATGAAAAATGAGCCAAAACCCCTCAACTAAGTTAAAAGCAACGGTCTTGGTTGCCTGCATTTATCCACTGATTTAATTTAGATGTTGGTTTTCTTTGTGTACTGATGGATCTTGGGAGAGTACTGGAAATCCTTACATTGTTAAAGGACCATCTGAATGCAAAAACGCTCAACAAAAATCAAGGCCAGTGGAGTCTTTCAGAAAGATTATACTTACACCCTCTGGACTCTTGACAGTACTTACCATACACTCTTGCAGGTCAAACTAAGTTTTTACTGCAGTTGATGGATTTAAGATTTAGCTCATGGACAGAAGATCCTATGAAACCATGACTATCACATACTGTCTGGCTAAATCCCACATTATTTATCCACTATGGAGCTGGGAAACACAGCTGTATGCAAATCTTCTCTGCAAGATGAACCCAGAAGGCTCTTCTAAGCCACAGACACTGGAACGAAAGCCCTGAAGTGATTTTGCATGGAGATTTCCACCCTGTACTGGGCTTAGGAACTTTCACCCTCAGTGACAGCTAAGCACAGATAAAGCCAGATACCAAGAAAAGCCAAGATAGGCTGCAAGAGGGAAGACAGGCTTCAAAACTGATCATGTCCTGGGGACAAGAGAGGCACAAAGCCAAGATTAACAATCTAATGAAAACCAATCTGCAATAGATTTGTAGCTGCCAAACTTTTGGGGCCAATACTCTCGTGCTGAGTACCACCTGTACCAATCTGTATGATGTCATTATTAGTTGAAAAATCATGCAGGACACATGAAAGTAAAATGGGCCAATTAACTTGGATGTGCAGAATAGCTGCAGACACCTATAGTAATTGTAAGTTATATGAACTTGTAAACTAACACATATAATCACTAACACACAAACACTAACATTTAAAAAATAAAACAACCCCCAATCATGTGATTTAGGAGCTCAACTCCAACAGAACCTACAAATAGCCAAAGGGCTGGAATTTGTGTCTCCTATGACTCATGGGAGGTAGACAGAGTCCTGCAGAGCTAAGCTCTGGTTTAAAGCTAAACTGCATCCAAAGCTTTATCATTAGATGTGCCAAAAGAGCACAGCAGCCGAAGGGCTGGGCCAAAAACAACAGCACTGAAATTACTGCTAGCTGCACTGAGAGCAACGGGAAGAATTAGCTCCACATCACAGATGTGTGCACCAGGATTGTCACAAGAGGCAAGGGAGATGTTTGCCTTCCACCCAGGCAAGGGAGAGCACAGCAACAGAGTAGACTGAGTTCTCTAACACGCCATTTCATCTAAAACAATGACATAAGTAATTGTAATAATCTCCTGTATGCTTAGTGAGGTGAAATTCTTGGAAGATAGGTTAGAAGCAGGAAGATATAAGCATCAGATAAATCCATTGTCATGCAATGGGAAGACTAAGAATTTGCTACAGTTTTGGCAAAGCAAGAGGTGCCTGGATGGAACAAAATACTCAAGATCAGGCTGATTAAAAGAACTAAGCAGTCATTTCTGGAGGACGCATAGAAACTGCTAATCAGAAAAAATATTATCTCCTCTAACAGAAAACAGCTGTTCAGCAGCATCAGTGCAGGAAGATAAATCTAATAGGAAGACTGGCCCATCTGGAGTCTCAGTTCTGCTACAGATCTGCAGATGGTGTGAATTAACATAGTTTCAAGAGAGTTCTACAAAACCAAATGACATGAGATGATGATCAGTTCAGAGTCTTTAGCCAGTTAGAGTTACAAAAAATTATTCATATTTTACATGTTTACATAATTAACATACATGTTAACATAATTAACCCAAGGTACAACAAAATGTTGGGCAAGCCATCTGAAAGCTTTCAGGTAACCTGCAGAAAATGGTGCAAAGCTGCTCTGAAAGGTAGATACACCAAATAATGATATAGAGAGCAAAGAGCAGCAACTTAAATATCAAGTCTTTGGGCAGGATAACTAAGCTGGCTGAAGAAAACTGAAATTTGTTATTTAGAATTAGTTTGAATGGCTGCCTTAAAACAAACAGCAGGATCTCTGCACACCAGTAAAACAGTGCAAGGAGAGACAGATCATGCTACCAAACCACTCTCTGAAAGCTTGCTAGAAGGATGGATCAAGAAGTATGGAGGAAAGAAGAATGGATGAAAATAGAGTTTTATTAGAACAAATGAGAAATACAACCAAAACAATCTCAAGTCCACCCTGTGCAGAAGAGGATCTGGACTTTGATGAGACACTTCTATTAGTGTATGTATCAACTGGCAGCATTTCTCTAGGCTGAGTTGCATCTCATTTGCTACCTAAATCCATGGTATTTGTGCACTTCCCAGCCCCCAAATGTGGTTCCCTGCTTAGAAAAAAGGAGTGTCACCAGTGTCACACAACCAGCACATTGGTTATCTGTGTTAATACTTTAAGAGCATTCAGCAAACAGCAGTCACTATGCACATGTGACTGGAGAAAAACACAAACAAACAAAACCACAGGATGGTTACTGATCCCAGGACTGGCACACAATTCTCTCATAGGCTTGTTAAATTGAAGACATGGACAGACAAAGAATGCACCTGTGTTTTAAGAACTACATGTGCCATAACTAAGTTACTACTTCCAGGGCTTGGCATATTCCAGTCAGGCTCTTGCCTTTATTTTAAGACAGATCTAAAACTCACACCTGACCTTTGGGAAGTATGAAGCACCCTGGACTGCAAAGAACTTGCTTCTGTTTGTGCATGATGGAAAGTTAGAAGGGAGAAATGTGAATGTGTGTAGTCACCTCAAATTCCACCATTGCTTTCTTCATGCTCTCCACATCAAAGATCATCTTAATAAGATCTTGGATTGGCTTAGCAAGTTTTGATTTTGTCCCAGCACCTACTGTCAGTTTCCTGACAGCTTCTTCATCCTGGAAGGTAAAAATAGTATCAGAATTAGCAAAATCACAAAGGATAGAAGTAACAGGCTGGCTGCCATGGCAACAACTCAAAACCAATTTAGTGTGTGCATACTATGACTAGCCTGAAGTTCATGGGGAGCGTGGGACACTGCTCTGACATTCTGGAACAAAGTGGGCTTTAAAAACCACCTATTCAGTAATTTGGCAGATGTTATTTCAAGAGATGGCACTGTAAAATGCAAGCAGAAAGTAGAATTAAGGGAACAGGAACTCTCTTTGCATCTCTGCTTCACCTCAAGCAAGTACTAATTACTTTTTCTGCAAGTTTTCTCCTGCATAGAGACTTTCATAGGAAAAAATGACTGTTTACTTTGCTGCTTTTATGACAAAATAGATGTAATAACTAGTTTCACCAAGTTTTTGTAATAAAAACTGTCATAGATGTGTACAGGAATCATCAATTAGCCATAATACCATCTCAATGCCTTCATGGAGAGAGCATTACACAAATAAATCAGCCAGGTGCTTTGAGTAACACTGTATATTACACTGAAACAGACACTTTGCCACTGCAATATTCAAATTTCCAGAATTAAAGCCAAGCTTCGAGTGCTTTGCACTGGAAGATGACATCCATTAGTCTGGCCACAGAAAAACATGTCTTGAAAATATGTTCTCTGGCAACTTTATAGCTATTAACAACATTCAACTATTTAGTCTGAAAATAGTTCAGGTTACAGGTATGCCTTTAAATAAAACACACAAACCCCCACTGGAAAGAAGGAAGAGGATTCTTATTTAGCTTAGCTGTCTAAATAGCCAAATCTTACTGGCAGTGAATAATTTCTGTTTCTCAGCCTGCTCAGTATGTGCATTAAGTGAAATGTTGCATAGGAGTTGCTGCAGCATTTGGGAGGATTTTGGAGGCAGCAGACAGATGAGTAGAATCTATTTTAAAAATTGCATTTTCAGACAGAATGTATATGAACTGACTGCTGAATTAAATTCAAATTAATATCCTTAAAATTACAGAGTAAACAGGAACAAGCATTGAAGTGACATCAGATCTGATAACAGAAAACTCTTTTGTTTCCCAACAGGTCTATTTTAATGGATGGTGCTCCTTGATCTACAGCTCTCCCCTGTAGCAGAGAGAAGATGCAACAGCTGCACTTCATTCCCCTGGTTTGTTAAGTGCAAGTGATCCAAGAGCAAGCACAGAACAGAACAGCGACAGCAAGGAATCTCAGCAATGCTCCACCTGGGCTGGGGCATTTCAGGGTTACCTGTCCGTAATCTATTTCCAGTGGGTAGAATTTTTTGGGATATTTAGTGAAGTTCTTTGAATGCCAAGAATTGCCAGTTTTCTCCTCATACAAATTCAGGAACTGTTCGATGGCATCTTCTTTGGATGGCATCTGCTCCAGCTTGTTACTGCCGATCACAGTGCCCACACGGCCCCAGGATCTGAACACCCAGTATCTGGAGAAATGGAATGGGACAAAAGAACAGGCATCAGCTACTCCAGTGCTATCAGCCATTGGCATACCATTAATTTTATGGAACACACTCACTTATCTGTGATTGTGGGAAACCAACAGAGGAGTCACCATATGTCCAAGAACTGGTGTAAAAATGCCCAGTGTTAACACACCAGAACTACAGCCCTGAGGATGAATGGGTGCCCAGCAGGAAAAGAGAGGCTAACATCTCTTCAGTCCTAATGTTTTGCAAATACAAATCTTCAGACTATTGGGGTCATAGATTTGAAAAACAAAGACAACGCATCTTTAAGCCTCAGGCCCCAGAGTTCAGTATTTTAGAGAAACCAGAAGTAAATCAAGTATTTGTTTGTACTACTGACACTGCCTTGGGTGAGCTTCTGTAGTATTTATGGGGATGCAATCAATCAGCCTTTCCAGTATGTCAGGTATGAAATGCAGGCAACTGAAATCCCTCCACGTACTGAATCCCACACTTGATACAACCTCATACACACGAGGCAGCAACAAAAGCTTATTACAAACATGGTAAAGTGCAATAAATCTGGAGCTGAACCACAGTCGTTGCTACCCTGGATTTCTGTGTCACTTATGTGCTTGGCAGGAGCAGTTTCATTTTAAAGAACCCTCTCAATCTCTTCATCTAATCAGCAATGCAACCACTGGACACTCTGCCATGCACCCAATGAGACTGGAAAGCTAAACACACGATCAGCTCCTCACTATTTCATGCATTTTGTTATGCTTCAGGGCACACAATTCAGGATTACACTGCGGTGGAACAGCCAGAATCTGGTTTTGTTTCCCAAAGTTACAGCTCCGCAATTAGAAGACAAAATTAACTTAGAGAATATGGGGGGAAAAGAACCCCACCTAAGGTTTTGTCAAGACCACAAAGAATGTCTCCATGTAGAGCAGAGATTTCTCCATGGATGGCTTGTTTGGTAGGTTTGGAGGAGTTCTTTTAGTTTGGGTTTTTTTGTTTGTATTGTAGTGGGGTTTTTTTTCAAGTAACTATACCAATCCGTTATCTCCCCAAAGACATTTTACTCATACTTGGCTTTTACAGTGTCAAAAATCCAGTATTTATTAGAAAAAAGTGAACAAAAGTATTTCAAGGGAAAACTAAACTCACCTGTTCTCTCTGTCATCCTCTAGCAGCTGCAGTTTATAATAGGAATTTGTTCCTTTCACAATATCTACTAGGCCCAGGGTTGCACTGAAAATTTTCCCACCTTTTTCAAAGACATGAGCAGAATCCTCCAAACCTGCAGAGAAGAAACAAATTAGAACACAGAGGAGGAGGTTACTGTTTTAGCTCCTTCCTGCATTTGCACTCATCCAAGTGTTTCAGGCAGCAGTGTGATTTAACAAAAATACTGCAAAAACACTGACCACACAGCTCATTCAAAACTACTTGGAGCATGTTTTCCTTTTAATGAATTGTGAGCACACACCTTTAGATAAACTGGAGTGAACATCAACCCTAACTAGAGGGGAAAAAAATTGCAACCTTTGATAGAGGATGATCTAAATTCTAAGATCTAACACTGCATGACCAGCTGAAGGAATCCTCAGGAGAGATGCAGCTCTGCAGGCGTCACATTAGCAAATGGACTGAAAACCAAAGGCTGGCCTTGGATGCAGTACAAATTGTCAGAACATCCATGCACCACAGGCTTGGAGAGCAGCATCAGTACATGCTCATGCCAAACCTGTGTCCTCTGCTGGCTGGGCCTTTATTCACTCCATTGACAGGAGATCCTAAAGCTGAACAAGGCGCACACCTTAGTTTAAGTGGTCCTTCTGAAAGCTGCACTAGAAAATCCTGGAATATCCAGCACCAGATGTCAATCAATATGCTTCCTTTGACAGCAACGAAAAAGGTTTAAAAATTCATGCTCCTTTATGGAACCCTCATCCTTTCACAGAAAAAAACATTTTGCAAACCATCACGCATCCTGAAGACTGTGGGTGGTGCAGGCACAGGCACTGTTATCACTCACCAGAATCAGGGTCTACTGCTGCTCCACCCTTCACTGTTAGCTTCATTTTCTTTTCAGACTTGCTAGGTCCTGCAGTGAAAGACAGTTAATTTTTTTCTTAGGTGAGCAACACAGTCTGACTTGAATCAACCTTAAGATTCTCAATTTGCGTAATTATCACCCTAAGGTGAATCAGATTCCCAGTATATGAGCACACTGACTTCAATGGCTTTTTTTTACCTAGTTCTAGCAGCTTAATTACAGTCCCCACCCCAGCAAGTAAATGAGAAATTAGATTTCCCCAGATTCTCTCTATCTATTTCTTTTCTCCTGGCCCCAAGGGGTGGACTGTATCATTTTTTCACCTGCACTGCAGACAAACACAACCACAAATGTGAAAGTGGGATTTAAAAACCTCACAGGGCACAGGGAGTGTTTGGATTCCCTGGGGATGCTATTGTGGTGAGACAGCCTGGCAATAACACACCCAAACTGTATGACAGAAACCTCCACTTGGAGGACACAGAGAACAGGTTCTGAAGGGAAGTGAGCAAATGTGATGGTTTCATTCACCATCCAAGGTTAATAATGCAAGCTGTCTATGGCATTGGTGAGCAGTGCCACCAGGATTTTTCCTCCTCTGTTAAAAAGACTCAGTGCTCTGGATCCCAGTATTTTCTCACTTGCCAACATCCCCTGGGTAGAGTCTGTCATTTTGGTGTCCCAGTACACTGGAGCTGCAACACTGACCCAAACTGGCAGAGAAGTTGATGTGTTATGAGGAAGGGACTGGACTGATGGCAGGGAGCCTGGGCAGACTGAAGTTGGGGAAACAAGAGCCAGCTCAGGAGACAGTTTCATGTTTACTTAAAGCTAGTCTTGCCCTGAGATCCATTATATAAACTTATCATGAGAAAAAGGGCAAAAAATTCAAGAAAAGAGTAAGGACAGACCATACCATACCCAGGTTTGCTTTGTGCATGCACATTTCTGAACATGTCTGTGGAGAAACGACTGCTTTGCTCCTCACCTTGTTCTTCTTTGACCTTCCCAGTGCTCTTTGTACTCGGGGGCTTGCTGCTCTTCCCATCCACAGCCATTTCCTCGTGCTCCATTTTCACCTCTGCACCCCAAGGTGAAAGCGCATGGAGAGACACAAGCTCCTGGAAGTCCTTGCTGGAAGATTTCACATCCTGAAGAAACGCCTCTGAGACCACACGGACTTTGGCTTCCTTCACTTCTTCCATCTTCTTGCTCATTTTCTCCACATCCTCTGCCGAGGCAGGATGAGAAAGGGAGAAAAAAAATGCATCAGTGAGGTTTTAGACCTCAGCTTCTCCCTCTGGCCATGATTCAGGCTCTGTAACACTTTATCTGAACACAGTTCCACTACATTTTGTATTCACCATGTTCTTTGGAGAGCCAAGTCCCTCTTTGGTTCAAAGCTGCAGCTTGGGCTAGAGCAGGAACACTCCTGTTTCACCTGGCTGGTACAGCTCTCCCCTTCCTGGAGCTCGGCTGGAACTGGACTTTCTGATGGATGGGAGCAGATCTCCCACCTCAGCAGTCAGTTTGCACAACTCCAACACAGAACAAGAGCAGGCTCTAAGCTGCCAGCAGAGCAAACAAGTGCCCTCAGGCACCCACAGTCAGCTCTGGGGATTCTCCAAGGCAAGCATGGACACAGTCTCCAGCACTCCTCATCCCAACAAAGGCAGCTTGCACACCACCACGGTCAGCACACAAACTCCAGCTGCCACTGACCCAATAGAGCCTTAAGGCACAGCCTGCCGGGTTAACTTGCTGGCTAAGCAAAACTCAAACAGCACACATCTGTCTTTACTTTTCCAAGCACACTCAGGCCATGTGCGCACACAAAACACTCCCCCTAATCCAAACACTGATCCCCAGACAGCTCTGAGGACAAGTGTCCTCTGTAATCTGCTCAGCTCTGAACCAGAGCCACCAGTAACCAAGGCATGGCTGCTCACTCTGTGTGCTGATGCACAGGGTGGCCTTGTTAGCTGTTGTCGTCATCTTTCCTCCCAGGTCCTCCACAATGCTCTTCACCTCCTCCTTGTTCTTTGACAGCTTCCCAACAACCAGGATCTTCATGTTGGTCAGTGGTTTGTCTAAAGGTTTGGAAATGACACGTTAGCAACAGGCACAGAGTCCCCTGGACAAACAGCAAGCACAAAGGGACAGCATCCCCCCCTCTCGGTACAATCGGCTCAGCTGGCAGGGAGATGAGGGGCCAAGCAGGTCTGACCTGTGCTAAGCAAGCAGGAGGGAGTTCCCCTTCCCAGAGGAAAGGCAACAAAGCTCTGCAGCTGCCAACAAACAGAAGGGATGGAAGACAGGGAAATGGTATGTAGGTATATTTGCCCTTTTCTTGGTTTGTTTTGTTAAGTAAAAAGAATCAGTCTGCTTTCAGAACTGTGCTACTAGGGACTGTGCTCTGCTTCCCTTTTCTTTTGATGCCTGGATAGCATGGGAGAAACTCACTGTCACATGAAAGCTCCTGCCTTTTCAAAAGGAAATCTTTTTTTGAGGGGCTGCAGAGAGAATTATCCCTCAAGCAACACTTTCCTGTCTTGATCTTACAGACAGTACAAGGGTCTATCATGCAAAGTCAGGAGCAAACTGGCAACCATCTGAGGCTCCATCATGTTGTGTTAACATTGCAATTCAGGTTGGTCCAGGACATGGCAAGTGTCTAAGAGCATATTTGCACTGCTAAAAGATAAATGCTATCAACTCTGATTGACCAGCTGAGGGTTGTGCTTCCTCTTCTCCCCTCAACTCAGATTAGTTTGGTTGTTAGCAAACAAAGCAACCTGGCTTTAAATCTAGTTAACCTTTTGAGGTTACTTTCAGAGGACTCTGGGGCTGGAATCAATTTGCTAATCAGAAACAAGACTTGGGTTACTTTGTCTTCATTGCTAAAATTATATGATCTGGCTAAAGTTAAATGCAGAATTACTCCCACCTTTTTAACCAAGCAACAAATAATGCTCTGCACCCAAAACTATGGCCAGAACTAGAAAGACTGAATAAGAAAGTAGTTCTTAACAGACAGGCTTTATCACCAAAGCATGCAACTCATTCCAGCAACCTACAGGGAGTTTAAGTCCAGCCTTTTGCCAGTTTGTGGGCTGGCATATTTTGCATAAAGAGAGACAGGGATTGGTAAGCCAAATCTCAGTAATGATTTAGAAACAAAACAAACCCCTGAATAACCCTCTTGCCCTTAAAACCTGAAAATATGTGGAATATCTGGCATTATGGACGTCCCTGGATGGTCCCCAAGAAACCAAGCAAGGCAGCATTTTGAAGCAGGTCTCCCCGAGACATAATTTGCAACATCAGTCATTACATTTCTGATTCTGCATACACATCATTTCCTCACAATCAAGAAGCACTCAAAATGATCTGTGAGTAAACAACAGGACCTCAAGCCCATGACCCCAAGCAACCCAGCATATCACGGCCTGCCTGTGCTAGGAAGATGAAGCACATGAGACACTTTTTTACCAGGAGAGCTCTGCCTGCTTGAGGGCAGAACAGTGGGACTGTTCAGGGTGGCATGGCTGGCTGGGTATGGCAGCCTGAACATCATCCTGAGCTCCACCAACCCATGCCCAGGCAGACACCTACCTCTGGGTGCAGACACTGTCTCTGACAAACGAGCAGATGCGGAGGGAGGAGGTGCCGAGTTCACAGCTGCAGCATCTGGAGGGAACAGCCTGTCCTGCTTCTTACATTTAAATTTCTTCAGGTAAGGAATTTCCCGAAACTCCTGTGGGACGGAAGCATCACCAGAGTTTAAAACCAGTAAGTATTATTATAAAATTTAAAGGATAAATTGAGCAGTAGCCAGATGTTGGCATTTACTGCACATCTCGGAAATTATTTTCGAGATATTCACACTAAGCTGGACAAAACTTCACTTTACTGACTGAGAAAACAAAGCTGGAAGAGGGTAAATGATGAATTTCAAATCAAATCAGCAACATCTCTTTCAATTTAGTGTTGCTGGAAAAAATACAATTTATGCATTAGCTCCTGGAGGGATGTGGCTGTGACAGGACTTCCCTGCGGTCACAGCTGCTCAGCGCTGCAGCACACTCTGCTCTCTGGCATCCAGCACTGACTGCTGCTTGTTCAATCAGTTCAGAAATGTGCTTCAGAACATCAAATATGCAGTGAATACCCACCTTTGGGATTACCCAGTCTTTCCTGTTGGGAGTCTGCGTTTTAGCAACGCACTTGGTCCAGGCAGTGATATCCCCTGAACAGTAATAAGCGTCACTCTTGAACACAAACTGCCCCTTGCACTGCTCACAGGGCAGCAGAGCTCCAAATGCCATCCCATCTGCTACTCGGTCCAAGATCTAAAGCAACAAAGAACACAGAGCAGGTCAGGGCAGGAGGAGGCTGGAAGCACACGCACTGTGTTACCCTGGGCTGCACAAGAACACAGCTGCCAGGCTGCTGGCACGCAGGCACAGACATTTCCAGCACATCACACACACTCTGAACATAAACCAAGCCTCCCACCCGCACTGATGGATATATAATGCCTCAGAGGCATGGCACAAGGGTTCTCCTGCTCACACTCCTGGCTCAGTCTCTCCTCTCGAGGAGGAGGGAGGTGATTCTCCCCCTCTGCTACGCTCTCATGAGACCCCACCTGGAAAACTGCGTCCAGATCTGGGGCTCCCACCAGAACAAGGACATGGACACGCAGAAGTAAGGCCAGAGGAAGGCCGCAAAAATGACCAGAGGGTTTGAGCATGTCTCCTGTGAAGACAAGCTGAGGGATTGTGCAGCCTGGAGAAAAGAAGGCTCCAGGGAGACTTTGTAGGACCTTCCAGAACCTAAACAGGGTCTACAAGAGAGCGGTGAAGCACTTTTTACAAGGCCATGTAGTGACAGGACAATGGCTTGTAACTGAAAGAAGGTTAGTTTAGATTGGATTTTAGGAACAAATTCTTCACTCTGAGAGTGGTGAGGCAGTGGAATAGGTTGCCCAGAGGAACTGTGGATTCTCCATCCTTAGAAGTGTTCAAGACTGGGTTGGATGGGGCCTTGAGCAACCTGATCTAGGGGGTGGCATCCCTGCCCAATCCCTGGCAGGGGGACTGGAAAGAGGTGATCTTTAGAGTCCAGTCTGATCTAACCCATTCTATAACCCTGTGGTTCAGGAGAACATACCTACCACAGAGCACCTGATCAGGCTGCCATGCCAGAACAGCCAGGGAGGAGACCAGCTACTGCATCTGAGCACATGAGTAGATAGGTGGGAATGTGGGCTCAGACAAGTCCAGGTTTTCCTGCCTAAGAGTATTCCATGATGATTTTGAGTCTAGACACTTCCCACACTCCAGCCCACACTCCTTTAAAGAATCTTGATAAATACAAATACTTAAAGCAGCATGTGGCTCTGAAACAGAGCAGAGTTTCACAAATTACATAGACTGAAATGGACTCTTTTTAGAAAAGAAACTGAGAAAGAATTTGTACAGTTTTTGCTTCATTTTGCATAATTTAACAGTTGAGGGAGGCAATGTGAAGTGCCTTAACTAACCTGCTCATGAAGAGCCAGCACCAAAAAAAAATACAGACCACTTTGAGAACAGCAGAATAAAAGCACTACACCACGACTAAGGTGCTGAATTCAGCATCCCTCACCACCACACCGCCCTTCACAAGCAAGTGTAACAGCAGTACCAGAGTCCTGGCACAGAAGGACTGGGCTTTGCACCAAATTTGTTTCTTAAGTGTTATGTTAGAAATATTCTCCAGACTCATGGACCTTGCAGCACTATTGGGTCAGGTCAGCTTCACTGGTTCCAAGACCCCGCACACACACAGAGCAACTACAACCAACTCACGGCATTCTCCCCAGAGGGGACCTCCTGCTTGTTGGCAATCAGCAGCTCCTTCAGGTCATTAGTGGAGCAGACCTTCCTCAGCTCATCCTTGATGCCCCAGATCAGCTCTGTCTGCTCCTGTTGATAAAACCCAGCAGCTTAGACAGCAATTGACTGCAAGTAGTTAAGAACACTCCTAAAACTGCAGTATGTACACAAGGTTTTAGCAAGTCCATGTTATCTTAAACACAGATTGTGAGATTAAGAGCTCCAAGAACCAGTAACTTTACCAAAAGGGAGAGTCACACATTTTACCAAACACCTAAAACAGATCCTTAAAATCACACCCTTCAAATGTCAGTGCCCTTACTTGGAAAGCTCTCAACATTCTTTGCAAATTTCACCTACCTAGCTGACACTGAGAACAGTGGAAATGTAGCTGCATTTGAGCCTTACATCAAAAACAAAAACCAGAAATGCTGACTGCCACTGCTCCTTTTTTAAGACAACTAAGCATTAGAGGATCTTCTAGCAGATCAGACACCTGCAGCAATGTGGAGGAGCATGCACACATTCTTTTGGGCCTTTCTACAAAACTTGAAAGGGTTAGGAAGCAAAGAAGTATCCTAAAATATCTCAGATAGTTGCTGAATGTTATCCACTGGCTACAGTCAAAACGTAGTCTACTCTAGAAGAAGTGGTTGACTGGGTTAAATGGTTTAATTTTCAGTGATAATGACCATGCTTGATGAAATGCTGTTAAAAAAAGTGAACCCAAAGCTGATCCACAAAATGCCTCTACCTGTCCTAAATATCTCCACTGCAGCAGCAAAACCTTAAAAACATCTCAGCTAGGATTTTTGAAAATTAAAGTGCTGTCAACGCAACAAAAAAGGAAACTTCTGTTCAAAGCCAGACACGCCGTTTCTCTACAGCTCCATCATGACTTCAACTGCAGCAAAAGGAGCTTCTTAGTTTTTTTTCTTGGGAACTTTCAATAAATACAAAATTCCCGAAGCTCTACCGGGAATTCTTCCCACAATATTCTAGAAAGTGAAAGGTAGAAAGCAGTGATCTATCACAATTTTTACCCAAGAACTGAACACATCTCCCCAGAGTGTGAAAAAGATTTGATTTTTCAGTGATCTAGTAGTGCACTTTATCTCTGATTAATTTTTACAATGAGCTATTTATTGTTTTCCAAACTTTTCTGCAACAGTGCTCGGACTCCAAGCTCCAGCCACCACAGCCAGATGACATAGCAAGGAGCACAGAAGCAGCCTCTCAGAAAAAAGGCATTTAACCTAATCTATTTAAATCCAATAAGCACAAGCCCTAGAGAACATCCTTCCTGTCTTTCAAGAGAAAGGGGCAGGGTGAATTGCCTTCAGCAAAGCCTCAGTGACAGGGCACCTCCTGTGCCAGGACACAAGGACCGTCTGTGCTGCAACTGCTCTCTCTGGGTACAGGGTACTGCCTTCTCTAGAGGCTACAGCTCTTCAGTGAGTGCCTGACACTGCACTCTTCCAACAAAGCAGTTCTTAGCTTGTGAGCAGCTAAAACTCACCTTCAGCTGTTTTTCCTGCTTTGATTCTTTCTCTTTTTCTTTTTTCTGCTTCTTTTTCGCAGTCACGTTTCCATCTACCTCTTCTCCTTTTCTCTTTCTAATAGAGAAAAACAAAACAAACCCACACACACATGAAAGGAAGTTCTTGAAATGGCTGTCCAGCAGTTACCAGAGCTCAGATTACTGACTGCCGATATCTGCAGAGGCTTGAATATCCTCAGTGTTGGCAGGCAAACCCATTTTTCAAATTCCTCAGTGCTAGATTATAGACATGCACTTGGCTCTGCAATGTGAGCTGTCTCAGTCAGGTCAGTTACACTTAAGAGGTTTTCCACAGGGTAACCATACAGTGTGGGAGAAGAGCACATGAAAGACTGCAACATTCTCAGGCATATTCATCTACACCTCTGTTAGTCACATCAAAGGCACACCTAATGATCACTGAACAGCTCTCCAAATGTGGAGAGGTGTAACAATGCAGGTTAAAATACCACAGTGCCTTTCAGCTGAATCAAGCTTGATCAGCTTAGACAGTCCATACTGAATTAAAGGACAGCAAATATGGTAACTTTAAAGAGCTAGCACACTGGGAAACTAGGTATTTCCCATCTAGTTTCTCTTCTGACTGGAATTAAGTCAGGCCTCTGAAATCAAACAGGTGCAAGTTTCCGCTTGGAAAATGCTTCCAGGCTCGCAGTGGTTTTGTGATGTACTGTTGGGAGTTGTGTGTGTGTAAATTTATTGCTATTTGCTAGGCCTTACAGCTGAAGGGAGAAGTTAGAGAAGACACTGCTCAAGAAAGACTAGGAAAAGAAAGCCAAATAAAAACTGGGGGATTTTGGCAGACTCCAACATGACAAGGGACGTCTGAAGAAGAAAATTTACGTTTCCAGGGTCATGTCATCCCCTTTGTCTGCCTGGAGTGTGTGTTCTCCTTGTGAGGACACCAAGGGAAATTTTGCCCCAGCTGAGGGTAGGACAGGCCTGCAACTTGAGGCAGAGCATGAACACAGCTTGGATCTCACTTCATTTTGACAGAGCTGCTTTCTGTTACGAAACATCAGCCAGGGTTTCTTTTTAAGAAAGCCTCTCTCAGCTTTATAAGCTCTGGCTGATGGTTAAGTCATGAAGTTGACATTCTCGATTGCTCTCCTACTTACGATTTTAAACAGTTCACTTTCTAGGACTTTGCTCCCATTAAGACTAACTCTGTATGACAGCTATAAAGCTGCTGCAGGAGGATGTCAAGAGGTACTCTCCTCCCAGAGACTCCTGCATGAGATGTGTACGTTCTAGTAACTCTCCTGGCCATAAAATTGGGCTAACTGCTCATTTTATTTGCAGTGGCCACAACAGCCCATCATTAGCACCTCTGACCAAACCATAGTTCAGAGCACTTTGAGGGGCTGGTTTTGCAGAAGAGCTCATCTTCCAGCTGTGCCCCTGCCAGGGGCCATCAGTGAGCAGGGGCTATGCTGTACACACATCCCCCTGCCCCGTGGAAACAGACACACTGTGCTGCCAGCCACTGCTTGAGAAAAACTCCATCCTGTGTTCTGAATCAGGCAAGCGGCAACCAGCGTGGCAGGACTGGCTCCAGCACGCACAGAGCAGTGCCTCCAAAAGTCCCCAGGCCAAGCATGTCCTCTCTCCTCCTCAGCTGCAGCCCCTGCAGGGAGCAAGACCAGAGCATCCACTGAGCCCCACCAAGAGGGTTATGATCTCCTTAAGTCTTAACAGAGCCAGGGGTACACAACAGAATCTGTAAAAAACTTATCAGCCTGAGTACAAGGCGTTCTGCTGCACCTTCCCAAACCAGGGGTTTAATGATGCAAGTGCTTAGGAAGGGTGCCCAGCCCTGCAGAGTCAGCTGACACACAGGCTGCCTCCAGCAAGCCAGCACTCACTCCCACAATGTAACTTGTCTCCTGGTCTCCAAAAGGAGCAAATCCAGCACAGCAGCCGCTGGAAGGCCATCACTCTGCTGAGAGACCCTGTGACCCAGGGAAAGCGTCCAAATTCCAGCAGCAACTCACACTTTTGGCAGCTTCTCCTCCCAGGCAAGGGGACAGCAGTTGCTCTTGCAGACAGAGTGATTACTGTACCTGCTCCAGCCACTGGAGCAAACCACAGAGCGGGAGGGATCATCCCAGCTGCAGGGAGGCAGAAAGCTGCTGGTCACCACCTTCTCTTTTGTGCCTGGCTATGCCCAAGGCTAAAGCAAACACTAATCATCTTGTATTGCCTGAAGAAGGGAATGGCAAAGCTGAATTCATCCTGCACCTTCCCAAAACAGCACATTTTAGAACAAACAGTAAAATACACACTCACTGACACATATCAAGAAGACACACACAAGGATCTTCCATCCTTGGGCCCCCAATACTTCGTGTTGCTCACAGCAGTGGGGTGGAGCTGTGCACAGCCTTTCTCCTGCTGGGGAAGGGACAGTCTTACACCTCTGACAGGTACAGATCAATAGCTTGCCTGGAAGGACTGGTACTTCCCCAGCAATGCAAACCACTTCTCACCTTCATGAAGGACACACAAGATTTATTCCAGCTTCAGAGAAGATGAAGAGGGAAGTGAACTGTCCCACTCTAGCCTGGCCCTTCCTGACCATCTATTCTATTTTTCACGTTCCCCTCTTCCCCTCCCTACAATGAAAAGGTGGAAAGGACAGTCACAGCAACCCTGGATAAAGCAAGCAGCCCACGCAGCAGGAACAAGAATTCCCCTTTTCACCTCCTCCCAGTAAAGCACTGCCAGACCGTTGGTGACCTGAGCACTTAGCATTTGCCTCAGGCAACCTCTGCAGCTAATCCAGTGGTGCATGACATCTCCAGAGTGACACTTTGCTCCTGTCCTGGGCAGCAATTCCATCTAAACAAGCGAGGCAGAAAATACAGGAAGTATTGCAGCTCAGAGCAGGAGGGCAGAACACACACTACTGAAGAAATACTGTCAAAAGGAGCTCACAAGCTGCTACTGCATTTCCTACCCCAGCATACAGGCATTCACTCCACAGAGAAGCTGCAGGCAAGGACACAAGAGCCTCCTTTCCCAGGTCTGCAGAGTGCTGGTGCTTAGACAGGACAGCCCATAGCCCAAGGGAGGGTTGCATGTCTCACCCAGAACTGGCTGAGGAAAGGAGCCAGGATCCTTGCAGTAAATCTTCCCATGTTTGGCCTTCACAAGGATTTTCCAACTTATTCTTGGTAGCCCTGCTCAGCACCTCACCTCTCCCATCTGGAAAAGGCACGTCACAATGCCACTCTTACACAAAGGCCTCACAGGGCAGTCCCAAAGTCTGAGATTCTCCTCGGAGTATGGGCTGGACATGCAGTAGCAGCACCTGAATTTGGATGTGTCACATCTGAATTGCACAGACTTCTGAGACAAAATATAATTTGAACACAGCACAATTAGAAATATCTATAAAGATCATTTTGGGAATCTCACAACAGACAATTTCTGCAAGAGGCTGTAGTTTCTGTTGTTAATTTCTGTTATCTGATCGAATGCACAAGGTGAGTTATCTGAGGTAACTGCATCTCATTCAAGTTTCTGGAGTGTTCTTCTTTTGGCTTCTCCATAACTCCTGTGCTTTCTTGGCAGCCAAATCACCAGATAGCTAGCACACCAAACCTCTCCACTCATGCTGTTATTTACACCTTGCTCATGCAGTTTGTTTGACAGACAACTATTTTTCCAATTGACCCTTACCACCCTTGGCTCCAGCACGCAGCCCAAACAGCACAAGGTAGTGGAGCCTAAGAGCCAGCCAGAACCTTCATGGTTGAGAGGCTTGTTCAGGCAGTGCTGAGAAAGCAGGAAAGATGAGACATCCTGCTGCTTTTCTGGTGTGAGGTCCTGGTTCCCATTACTCTACATCACCAGCACAAGCTTTTTTCCACTGCAATTCTAGGCTTTTATTTACACAGTGACTTGGCAAACTACTTTGTGGCCTTTCTTCACAAAGCCTTCATATTTTGCATCGACAGACAAGAGAAGCACTTACACAGTCAGATCTCTAGAGCTTTGCTGAGGACATGGGAGAAAACTACAAATAACTCTATTAAACTCACTGTTCTAGGACAAAGCAGAACTCACANAGTCAGGACAGACAAGAGAAGCACTTACACAGTCAGATCTCTAGAGCTTTGCTGAGGACATGGGAGAAAACTACAAATAACTCTATTAAACTCACTGTTCTAGGACAAAGCAGAACTCACATCTCAGCACAAAAAGCAAAGGACTACTTGAAAAGCTCTAAGTGCATTAAAATACTGCACTTCTGCTTACACCAAGCAATGCACACAGAGGTAAAACCCCTGCATGGAAAGACAGCAGGCTGCCCAACAGATGCACACAGCTCCTCTTGGTCTCTGCCAGTTCAGTTGAGCGAGGTGAACAGAACAGAATCTGACAGGGCTCTGGCCAAAGCCTCCACCCTGTGGCACTGCAGGACCCTCCCCACAGTACCCACACCACTGCCAAATGCTTCTGGAGCAGTGGCTTGCCAAGCAACTGCACACCACACACATCAGCTGCACATCTGAAGGACCAATACTGACAAAGACTGCACAGATTTGACATGGCCACAGCTTCTCAGAACAAACATCAGCCTCACTGGACATTTTCACGGCGAATCCTTGCAAAAGCAAAGCTGAATTCAGTCTAAAATGTACACAGAGGAGCCCAGTGTTTTCCAATGACAAGATCTTTTTTATTTGTAGGATCCTGATATACCTTATGTTCCTTCCTCCATAGGGACAATGCAACACTGGTTTGTGTTATGAAGCATGACTCTAGGCAAAGTCATTTCAAGAACAAGTAACAAAAGCCTTCATTAACAAAGAAAGATTCACAAAGCTAGCAAGTCACCTGGAAACACTTCTCTGTCAGTACAAGTTCTGTCAAGAGCTTCCACTGAAAATCTCAGTGCTAGGCAATGAAATTTCAGACCTACTATAACAGATTCAGCAAACAAAAGCATCCAAGTGTAAGCACTACATGGCCAATAAAGATAAACACCATTATCAGATTCAGTGCCTGCCACAGATCAGCAGCTCACAGACAAGAGATGTCAAATCAATTCTCTAACAAGTGGCTTGAGCAGAGAAACCATCGCTGATAACAGTATCACACAAGGAGATGCAGAGCCCAGTATCCATTTGTACTACACAGGCATTATTTTATGGTTGAAAGCCCTACATCAGCCCTCCAAGGCACAGCTGCAGGTCTCTGCATTTCCTCAAGGCAGTCACAGGGGGCAACTGGACTGCATGTTCCCAGGGACAGGGAATGTCTGTTATCATCTGCCTGAGGTC
This sequence comes from Ifrita kowaldi, assembly GCA_013398055.1. Taxonomy (NCBI): domain Eukaryota; kingdom Metazoa; phylum Chordata; class Aves; order Passeriformes; family Cinclosomatidae; genus Ifrita; species Ifrita kowaldi. The sequence goes on along the minus strand of VZRS01004388.1, from coordinate 641,170 downwards.
ACAGGAAGGACCAAACCCTCCTACTACCAATGTTCTTCTAAGAGAGACAACAACGTCCCATAACATTTACCATGGATGTCTTTAAAGGCAATGGCTCCTCCAGACAACACAGTTTCTTACACTAACCACCTACCCTTCACTCTTGGTAGCTGGAAGCTGCTTCTTCAGAGTTTCTTTATCTTCAGCTTTCAAGATGCTGAAGCCCAGCAGCTGGGTGGCCCCGTAGGCCGGGAGGAAGCCCAGCTCTGCGCGGCGGCTCACAAAGCAGTCCGGGTGGTACCAGTTATCTATCATTCCCAGCTGCGGCTTTTCAGGATGCACCATCTTCTTGGAAATCCGGATCTGGCCCTGAGGTAGATTAAAGTGACACAAGAGCAATTGTGAGGCCATTCTGGAAGGAGCAGGATGTTAACAAGTTACCAACGTGATGCTTCCTAAACATCTGTAAAACAGTAACAGTTCCTCTATCAAAGTCTGCAACTTTTGTTCAAGCCCTCTCACTACGGCTCCTATGCTTTCTTCATTACTCTTGCTAGGTTGAAAAAGTCACCTTTTTAGGTAGTTTTCTGTTCAAAATCCACTCAAACTGGGTAATCCTGTTGTCTTTATTCCAACTTCCAGTACGCTTTACCAAGTGAAACTCATATGAACAAGCCTCATAAAAGCAAATCTAAAAATTAACTTTATGTCCCTACCACTCAAACATCAATGCTGATATGATTTTACCCTGTCTTACTGCAAATTACTTTACAGAAGTCCAACAAGTAGTTGGTTTGCAGCCCAGCAACAAGCAGGAAAAGCTGCAGTTAGTGGTGTTTGTCTTGCCACAGAAATGCTGGTGAGCAGCGTTCCCAGCCTGCTCCAAGACCCAAGTGAAAGGAGGGATCACCAGGCTTGAAGCCCAAGCTACCATGCCTGAGGGATGCCTTTACTGTCAGCTGTCCGGGACACAGCTGCTCCTCAGACAGAGAAATGCAGCTCTGCAAGTGCTTTCCATATGCGGGACAGAGAGGAAGCAATTATAAAAGCCACTGTTTGAATTAAAACTGGTGAGAGAAAAGATGAAATGGAGAACTTTTTTACCTTTTCTATCTTCTGCTCACAGCCTTTGCAAGTACTTCTGTTAGACTTGGCATATTCTGCAGCAAAGTCATTTAGGCTCTTCTCAGCCTTACCACCTCCTTCCTGTTCCCCTCCTTTTCCTGGAGAACAAAGCAAATACAGAGTTTGGCTTTAATATGCATTCCCTTATTCTCTGTCCCAGATTGTAAGCAGTCTGCATTAATAAACCTCTGGTGTTCCAGTCACTCATTTGTCCAGAATTTGAATACAGAGCAAGACAAGCAGTCCATGCTCAAAAGCACCAAAGGGCCACCATAACCATGCACTGCACTGAAGGTACCATAAAAACAACGTACTACAACAGCATCTGTTAACATTAAAGAACTGAAAACTAAATACACCAACCATGATAACAAGAAATGTTTTTCAATATATCTGCTAACTGACTTGGCTTTTTCCCCTCACTGATTTAACATTCTGGATGACACTGTCAGCATCCTAGCCCTGAAGTGAGGAGCCACCTCAACAATTCTTCTGACATCACCTGCTGAAGGGACATGGACATCAAATCACCATAATAACAGCCCAACAAAAGAGAGCACAGTTCCAGCTGAACTCCAAACACCATGAGTAATTCCACCTTACCTCCTCCAGGCCCACCAGTTTCAATGGCTTTCTTGATTTTCTCCTGATCTTCCCACCGAAGCTCAGGGAAGCCATCGATGTCCGTGTGGGACACGATTCGAGCCCGCTTCCAGAAGCAGCTGTAGTGGTGCCAGTGAGGGACTTTGCCATCAAACATGGGTGACTAGCAAAAAAGCACATTAGGCCAGGATGAAATAATTCAAGCAGAATCAAGGGGAAAACCAAAACAAAACAAAGCCGAAGATAAAAAGGAGTATCTGGGTAAACACATGTGATTTCTTTTTTATTTTCCTTTAGATCAAGAGACGGATACTATTTAGGACAAAGTCTAAGAAGAAAATCTAGTAAGACAGACAAGCTGCTGGAGAGATGTCCCAAAAGGGATAGACATGGAAGGAGCATTTAGCTAGCTTAACCAGTTCATCGCCCTGCTGCTCAGCCCATCTGTTTTACTGAAAAAAAAAGGTCACAGCCTCACACAGCCCCTGTCAGACTGTGCAGCACCAGAAGCTGCTGGCCTCACTCCACAATCCTTTTGAGAGCCAATTCTCAAGCAAACTGTCCATATCCTAGAGAACCCATGTCAGACACAAGATAAAAAGGGCAGCTCCAAGGACTGTAGCCTGAAGAAATGCCTGAGTGGCCTGTAGGAGGTAGAGACAAAATTCAAGGGAAACACCAGAGCCCAAATAAAGTCAGAGGTCGAGAGCAGGCCACAAAGATGATCAGAGGGTTGGAGAACCTCTCCTGTGAAGACAGGCTGAGAGATTTTGGGATGTTCAGAATAGAGAAGAGAAGGCTCCAGGGAGACCTTATAGCACTTCCCAGTACCTGAAGTGGGCCTACAAGAAAGCTGGAGAGAGGAGTTTTCACAAGTGCTTGTAGTGATAGGGTGATGAGGGCAGTGAGGCCCTGGGAAAGGCTGCCCAGAGCCCCATCCCTGGAAGTGTTCAAGGCCAGGTTGGATGGGGCTCTGAACAACCTGGTCTAGTGGGGGACACCCCTGCCCACAGCAGGGCATTGGAACCAGATGATCTTCAGGGTCCCTTCCAGACCAAACTATTCCATGATTCTGTGATGAGGACAGAAGCATCTCCCAAGTCCTCCTTGAAGTGCAGCTCCAGAGTGCCCTGCCCCACACCAAGCACTTGTTTTCCAAGTGCTCCTCTTGTTTAAAACTCAGACACAACAGGTACCATCCTGGCATTGCTCCAGTTACCCACCAGGCAAAATAACCTTACAGTGGTTTGGCTCCAAATAACACACACAAACAGCTGCTGTACTAATAATACTCAGTGCTGTACAATTATTATCACTGATGATACAGAACTAACAACCTAGGAAAGCCTTCCATGTGTCACTCACTAACAGGAGGGAGCCAAAAACAACAGCAGAGTTTCGTGAATGAGCAGGAAGGAAAAGGAAAGGGCTTCGAAGACCACAGCATGGAACCAGGAGAGCTGGGAGCCCTAACTACAACCAACCATCTACCCAAACTGTAAGAGGACATTTTTACTTCCAGATGGACTCTCCCCACAAGCCAGGATTTGGATTACCCAGTTACTCTCACAGCACCACAGCAGCCACCCTGCAGTTGCTCTCAACGTGTCTGTAAGTCACATGCAATTTTGGCACTGAAAGTTGAACACATCTGAGCTTTTATCTAGAGTTTTCCCTGGAGGACTCCTCAGGGCTGTTCCCAACACAAAGGCTTTTGGGGCACAAGGCACTGGGGTGTACAAAAGAGAGCAGAGCTGGCTCAGTCTTTAAGACAACCATACAAGCAGTGAGTAATCTCCTCTACATGGAGTTTTAGACTCTTTTCTCTCTGTGGAAAATGAAACCTCCGGGCAAGCTAGGCCTCGTTTACACAACTTCTCCCAGCTCACCTATCTCTAGACCATAGTTTCCTAAACAAACTGAGAAAAAAAGAGACTGATTTGCTTTCATATTGCACATTCAGATAACAGAAACCACTCGGTTCCAGCTGGAAGCAAAAGGCAAAGCTGGTGCTGGTTCTGCAGGGCCTGGGCACCCGCTCTGTGCCAAGCACCCAGAATCCCACCGTCATTCAGAGCTCTTCACTTGAAGAACCAAAACAAAAGGGGCGGGGGGGTTACAGCAAACACAGCCAAGGACTTGGTCTGGGCCTCCCTTTAATTTCTCCAGCACAATTTGCAGAAATGCTCGATGCACTGACGCTGGCACAGAGGCTGCTCTGCAGGGGATTTTCCCAGGAAAAAGCAAGGGGCCCGCGTGCTCTGGTGAAATTCACGCATTTACAGTGTGATGCTCAGCAGCAGGGTGTGCTCTGCTGGTACAAAAACTGGCAGTGGGCAGAGGAAAGAGCAAGCAAATTCAAGAGGTCGTGGGGGAAATAAATAAAAACACAAGCGTTTGGTGTAAGACCGGCAGTTTTGGGGAAACGTCTGGCAATGAAAAGCAGTGGCTCTGTGAGGAATGTCATGGTCCCCAGGAGATCGCTCCATAAAACAAACCCCAGAGAACCAGAACATAACCCCCGGTCCCCGTGCTGAGGAAGGGCAACACGTCTCGCATCAGCCTCAACTGCTGGGCAAGACAGGAAGGGATAACAAAGTGAGGAAGCCGAGGAGCAGCAGCCGGAGCAGGGGAGGAGGAGCAGCTCCAGCGAGCGGCGGAGGGCAGCCGGAGAGACAAAAGGAGAGGCAGCAGGAACACGTGCGAGCAAACGCTGCAGCTTGGCACCGCACGGTCCCACATCTTTCCCAGGGGAAGGAGGCTCTGGGGAACAAAGGCAGAGACAGGTATTTCCCCTCCGGGGCAGCAGCTTTGCCTCCAACCCCGGCAGACCTGCCAGCCCCGCCCGGCAGCCAGCAGGCCCCCGCAGCCCGGGCGAGGGGGGACCGGGCCCTTCCTCCCCACCCCGTACAAGCGGTGCTTCTCCCGGGGGCACAAGCGAGGCAAGTCCCCGGCTGCTTGCGCGGCCGGCAGCCACAGCACCCCTCCATCCGCAGGGCTTTGCGCTGGCGTTCGCACGCCACGTCCTTGCTCGCCTTCCCTAGATACACGCATATGCCTATGCTTACCTTCCACAGCAACACCCCCGAACTCAGCCCGCCCCCAGCACGCTGCAGGTGCCCCCTCCCATCTGCCCTGCTGCAGCCAGGGGGGAGAAAGTACCCCCCTCCCGGGAGAGCGGCGATTCCCTCCGCATCCTCCCGCAGCAGGGCGGGATGCCGGGTCCGTGCACAGCTCCCAGCCCCCCAATGCAGGACGGCGCTCTTCCTTCCAAAGGAAAGCCGAGCAGTCTCTTCCCCAAAAGGCAAAACACAGCGTGAGGGCAGCGGAGAGCAAACCGTGCCCTCGCAGCCCGCTCGCCCATTGCGGTTCAGCTGTTTCACGCCTGCCATGTGCCAGCCAGCTCTGCGAGACCACCCGGGCCCGGCCGCTCATCCTGCGGCCGCCGGGGCTGCCCCAGGCCTCTCGCACCTTCCGGGCCGCAGTTCCTCTGTCTCGTATGCAAAGCGCCCACCCGAGCGGGGATTCCCCGGCCCCGACACCGAGGGCCGCGAGTGGCAGACGCTTCTCGGGGCACGGAAAAGCCGAGCCGCGGAGCTCGCCTCGCCCTCCGGACGGCAACAAAGCGCCTCTGTGCGCGCCCCCGGCCCCACCATGCCACCGAACGGTGAACTTTGCATCGCTTCACCTCCAGCCGCCCCTGCAGCCCAGGGGTGCGGGGGAAGCGGCTGCCCCCGCCCCGGGGAACGCTGCGGGCAGGGCTGCCCCGGGCACCGGCGCTACAGCGGACACGGCAGCGAGCGAACGCGCCTCTGCTAAAAATAGGCTGCGCTCGCCCCCGCGGCAGCCAAAGGTGCGGCCGAGCGGCTCCGGAGCACCGCGGCGGGCGGAGGGAGCGGAGCCCCGGGCTGGCCCCGCCGCCGGCGGTACCGAGCGNCCGCGCCCCCGCCCGCGGCAGCGCCAGCCGAGCGCCGAGCGCGCGCCCCCGCCTCGCCGGCCGGGCGGATCTACCGCTCGGGCATCGATTGAGCGCGCCTGGAGGTTCCTCCAGTGTATCAATGGGAGGCGGGCGCGGCGGCGCGTCTCGTGGTGCGGGGCCGCGCTGCCCCGTGCGGGCCGCGGGTTCGAGTCCCGCCGCCACCCTCCGCATCCCCCTGCATCCCTGTCCCGTACCCCGCACAGAGCGGGCTCCCGCGTCCTGGGAGAATCTGAGCTCAGCAGTTTCCCGCAGATAAATATTAGCCCCGTGATGCCGTTCCCGGGCAGGCGTTCCGGTGGTGCTCAGCGACAGGACGAGGAGCGATGGCCATAAACTAAAACACAAGAAGTTCCAACCCCACATGAGGAAGAAATTCTTTACATGAGGGTGGTAGAGCACTGGACCAGGCTGCCCAGGGAGGTCGTGGAGTCCCTTTCTGGACACAGTCAAACCCCACCTGGACTCTTTCCTGCGTCACCTGCTCCAGGTGACCCTGCCTTGGCCGGGGTTTGGACTGGATGATCGCCAGAGGTCCCTTCCAACCCTGGCAATTCTGTGATTCTGTTTCCTCCAGCCCCTGGAAATAACAGTGGGGCTGCTGACAAAATCAAAGAGCACTTCGATAAAAAATCTGGGATTATTTTCTATGTCACAGTAGATAATTATCCTCTACTATCAGCAGAGGGCATTGGCTCTGCAGCTTCCCTGGAGAAAGGAAGAGGAGAGCACTGAAGTTACTCCAAACCCTTGCCAAATAATTGTCATTAATTTTATAGAGATTCTGAAAACAGGGGTCAACTAAGGCAGGATGTGCAGCCCCGGGTGGGCTTCAGGCAGCTCGCAGGTGTCACTCAGAGATGCGCACCAGCATCTCAGCAAACCTGAGATGTTGACACACCTTTTACCCCCGTGCTGCCCATCTCCAGGCTGTCACACGAACGCAGAGTTTGCCTTCACAGCGAGCCCCCCCACAGCCTCCGGACTCCGTGTGGAAAGGATGGGTCGTGGGTACGTCGCTGGGGATTTGGGGAAGGAGGAAAAGAAGTCTCTGCGAAGCACTAGATGGTGCTGCGAACACACAGTCAGACATCCAGCTGCTCCATGCAGCGGAATCTTTGCTCTTGCAAATTACTCCTTCCAGGAGTTCTTGGCCCAGACACCAGTGGTTCAGAGGCAGATCAGTGCATTTGGTCCCACCCTGGGGAAAAATGAGGAGAAAACCCATGAGAGTTCATCTGGATGACCTGATGGGTTGCCCCTCACACTGCCTGGCATGTTTGCCAAGGGGTTTGCCCTGTTTGAACGTGACCAGCAGAGAAGTGTGGAGTGGCATTCATCCAGATCAGCAAAACTGCTGACACTCTGCTCCATCCAAGGGCATCCAAGAGGAAAGCAAATAACAAACAATTAAGGGTTGACTCAGAAGAGTTGTCCTAAGTAAAGTCAATGACCTGTTTCACCCTGATCCTGCCTCTGCCAGGAGCTGACATAAGAAAGGCCAAACAAGCACTACTTGATCTCCCAAATATTTCCCAGCCTCACGAGATTTGTGGCTCAGGGATTTCCTGCGTGCCGTCATCCTGGGGGGAATTTTTCTTCCAAGAATTTGTCCAGTTTCTCTGAAAAAATCTCTTGTTTCTATGTTATTTGTTTATAGTGTTTGAGCAAAAGAGAAATGGCTGCTTGTGGGGTTTCCTCTGGCTGGGGCTACTTTCACTCCTAAGAAAGGCAGCCCTGTCCAAACACCAAAATGCTCCTCCACAGCTTGCAGCCTAGACACTTGCAGAGGATCTGGAAGGTGTCATGTAGACCCATACACGGACATTCACAGGCATGCAAGCATGAAAACAAGCAAAGAAAGTGACTGTAACAAATGGCTGTTCAAAGCTTACCCTTTCTTTTTTTGGGGTTGTGAATGCATACTACATTAATACTATTCAAAATGGGGTTTAGTGGATTTTCTTTTACGAAAGGGGTAGGTGGTTCTTCTGTACAAGTGAGCTCAAACACTGCTTGAAAGGATCAGGCTCAAAGCTCTGGGCACTTTACCTTTTCAGCCTTATTTTGAGAATTCTACAGGAGTTTGTCTGGCTACAACCAGCGTGTTGCTTTGAAACAGGAATGCCTGCATAGCAGGAATTACATTGTTATGGTCCTTATTGCAGTGTAATTTCCTCTATAGGCAAAGTGTCGTCCTGATTTGTGGTGTCAAGAGTTGCCAATCATATTAGTCCCTTTCATAAATCTATTGATCTCAACAGAGCTGCCTCACTCTGTGTCTTCCCAAGTGTGACGTGTGGATCACAGCACATCCCTTCCCTCTCCTGGGGCAGTGGGGGACCAGTGAGTCAGTGCTAACACAAGCAGCTCTGAGGATACCCAGTATTGTTACAAAACAGGGAATGCTTTGGCAGCAGCTAGGAGAAGGGGCCACTTTCCTGGGGAATCACCCCTTTAGGTAAATCCAGTTTTTCCAGAGCCCTCATATTTAGCTGCTGGGTTTTACCAGAGCCTGCATGCAGCAGGAGCAAGAGCAGTTAAAGAAGAAAATATTTTTATGATCCCTCACAGGCTGTCTACATCCCTTTCTAACAACATTCCCGTCTCAGCAGACTGATGACTTTTGAGATCCTGTTGGATGACAAGTGCTGCACCAACACATGAGACCAATGGTTTGTTTTTCCTCTCAGTTACCAGAGTAGAGCTCGTGGTTATCCTCAGAGATGTTTTGCTTATCTCCATATACTGACACTGAGATGCCAGACCGGCTGCTGGTGCTTTCAGAGCAGCACTTCCCAGGAAAACCAGCCCACATCACCCACATGCCCATGAGTTCCCATAGCTCACTGTGCTGAGGACAGGAGCCTAGGTGAGGAAGGGGGTATAATCAAAGGGTCTGATTTGCAGGCTTCATCATAAATGTCAGGATATTTGGAATTTTCTTAAAGCCTCTGTTTCTGGAATGTCACCTCTAGGATGCCCCCAGCAATTTCTGTTCTCCAGAGGCAAACCCCACAAAAACAGTAAAGAGGAAAACCACGGCCCAGGAATCCCCAGCTCTGGCAGTTTTGAGTGTCTCAGACGGTGAAATCCAGTGCCGAGCATTCGGGTGCCTGGCTTGTAACTACAGGGCACCATAAAGAATTGTATTTTCTTTTCTGGGCCATTTTGCATTAGATTCCTCTGAAAGGCAGGGGGAAGTAGGTCAAACTCCTGGTACCAGGAAGACCTAACTTATCTCTTCAGTGTCACAGGACCAAATGCTTCCCCTCAGATTGTGCTGACAGAACCCTGAGCACTAAATCTTCCAGACCGTGTTGCTTTGGGCTCCACTTCTGACACATGCTTGAGATGTCTCCCTGCAAGATTTCCACACTGCTAAGCATCTCACAAAGGGTGAGAAAATGTGGGACATATATAGGGAACAGGATCGCTCACAGCCTGTAGGGGAGTCAGAACTGTTCTTGCTCAAGCCTGGATTTGTTGCTGCAGGAGACTTTATATTATCTGGCCTTTGATATCAGACAGCTCAAGAGTTTTGTAACAAAAACCCTTTCAGTGCTAGATTGTCCTGTCTATATTGATGACCCACTTTTTTCATGCCACTGCATATAATCAAATGTGGCTGGGAGGACCCTGTTTGCATCCAGGCAAGAGGCTACAGGCAACCCCTGCTGTGGCTCAGCTGTGCCTTCTTGCTTATGCAAGTGATCATCTCACTGGCATCCCTGAGACTACACCAGTGGGAAAGGGATGAGAGATTGTGCACCCCCCCCATCTAACTGAGCATCTTATTGTCTGTTCCTTCCATGGAATAAATCAGAGGGCTTGTTGTCCTGTCTGGGCGTTCTAAAGTATGTTTTGAATAGCTTAATAACTTCCCATGGCTCCTCTCTCTTAGATGATCATTAACATATGCAATCTCTTTAGCTGAATGTAGAGTGTTCCTGCAGGGCAGAGGTGAAGTTTTGGTGCCCAGAGCTGGCCTCCTTCTCAGCCCTCCTGAGCAATTTTGCATTACAGACCAGCACAGAGCTCTGTGTGAAGCTGCCCTGAAGGTCCCTCCATTCTTTAGAAAGCTGCCTTAAGTAAACCTGTTTTTTTAGCTTTCCAGATGCCCAGGAAAATAGATGTAGGAAAAGGCAGGGAAGGAGGTGTGATTTAATTCAGTGGTGTGACTTACATATCCTGAGTCTGGGGAAGATAATATTCCAAAGCCAGTGGCAGAGCCAAGTGCAGCCACAGTACTTGCCATAGTTAGTACCTGGGTGCTTGCCAGGCTTTGAGGTTATTCACTCTGACATTATCCCCACATAGGAAAGACTGTGCCATTATCCCTGTTTTACTGTCCCCATGTGGCAAGTGAGACACAAATCACTATGTGATGAAATTAGAGAGTGGGAAATTAAAAAAGGGTAAAAGGAAATTTGTTCTCGTGGAAGGTTAATTAAACCAGAACCTACAGCCAAAGGCAGATTTTGTGGCAAACTAATGCTGAAAGGAGTTGTTTAGAGCTCTCCTAACTGCAAATGTTAAAAGGGACATAAAACAGTGAGCTTTGGAGATAAAGTCCATACCTAATTTATGATGACCATGAGGAGACATAACATGGGGAGGAGATGATCTTCAGTCTCACCATGGGTCCTTCCTTGGAAATGCTCAGCCCAGTGAGCTGGAGACAGAGGAACACTTGCTGAATGGGCAGCTGTGGTCCATTCTTGATTTCTGCTGCCTGCCAACAAGAATAAGAAATCACACCCAAGGAAAAAGCAGAGTCTCCCAAATCCTGGGCTAATCCCACAGCCATTCGGTCAGCCTTGGGCAGAGTTCATGAAAAATGATGGCAAACTCCCTCATGGGCTACCTTGCTACCTTTTTTGTGTGGATACTGCCTACCTGAGTTCTCCCACCTGAGTTCCCAAGCACCATCTTTCCCCTTTGTAGTGCAGTGGGACTGTTAGGAATCCTGCCTGTGTGGTTGCCACTTGTAAAAAGCTCTGCTGCCAAAGGAAGTAAGCACCAGCTGCAGCATTGAAAATGTTCAAGAGCAGAAACAAGGAGATTTGGAAAGTTCATGCTCAGAGACCTGTGTGTGCCAATCCCAAGCTACAGCCTTGTGGAGGAGTTTAATTAAGGATGGCAGCTTCCCCATCTGAAGCTCTAATCCCCAATATGTGTTGTCTCCACATAGGCTCGAAGCCAAGCTGTGACTCCTGACTAGAGCACCCCAGGGCAGATGGCCACATCCCTGGGGTGGCAGATACCTGCCCTACCTGTGCCAGCAGTCTGGGTATCCTCTGGCCCAGAACAGCTGCCAAAATACATATTGGGCAGCACAAGATACCAGCTGGAGAGTCTGCATATGGTACCCAGTTGGGGTCCTTGAAAATGAATAAAGAAAAGCAAAACAGAAGAGCCAGAGGGCTAAAAGGGACAGAGCAGGCAATGAAACTCTCAGTAGTGTTGTGCTAATGGGGTACAGAAGAAAATGCCATTTCTGCAGTCCAGCAGGTGCTCTGTGGTAGATGGAGGCTGCACAGGCCCTTTGCACAGACACCACCAGCCTCTAAAACAAATCCACCTTTGAAATGGGGATTTCTTACAGCATTCTGTCAAAGAGCAGTGAAACTGCACAGGGAATTGAAACATGTCCAACTAGTGACCCAGCTAGTCCCCATAACTTATTCAAAATCTAAATCCCATCTGATTTTGATGGACACAGACAGCTGAGACCTTGCTTTCCCAGCCTAGCTGAAGACAGACTTTGCTTTGCTTGTACCCACACTGGCTCCTTTCGTCAGGCAAAGGCCTGAGGCATTTGTTTGGGTGCTCTGCAGCTCTGCCCAGGTGAGCAGCAGGATGCTTTTTCTGGTCTTTGAGCATCCATTATGTGACTGATTGCAGTAATTCATCAAGTGCAACAAATGAGTGGTGACAGTGGAGGCTACACTACCCTGTAATTCATCTCCCTTGCCTCTTGATGAGAAGGTTTCCTGTTACACTGGGCAGACCCGTCCTCATCACTCTCCTTACATCTCTCTCATTCTCAGTTTCCTTCAGACAGAAATGTGTCCAGTCCCAGAAACTGTGAATGTCCTTTTTCCTCAGTTGCAAAAAATCTGCAAGGTGCTTCTTGCCTATAGAGCCCGGGGTTTAGCTAAGAGCTCAGCAATGGTTACACTATTTGGAAGAGCTGAATACTTCTGCCTGAGCCATAACTTGCTAGAAAACGTCAATCTAGCTCCTCTGTAATCCATTGCTTTCAGAAAACTCTGAACTGCTGGTAAATACTCTAACGAGGAGCACTGACCACTTATCTAATAAAGTTTCTGAAGTATGTCTCAGCTCTATTACAGTCACACATTTTATCTTGGCATTCTTCTTCTGAATTGTATACTCTTGTTAGGGAATCTTAGTCTTCCTTTGTGACTAGTAACTGTTAGGGGATATCCCGATTAAAGGGTGATTGGTTTCTTTGTCCTAATAAAAATACACTTTTTAAGGGCATCTGATGCATTCAAAAATACTCAAAATATTCAGTCCCTAACACAGGCAGCTTGTATTTATTCAGGTTTCTAATTCTAAAGATCCCGTTTACAGAATGGATGGCAGGGAGAGGGATGGCCCAGAGAGGGAGGGCTGGCAGCAGAACGCAGGAGTCCTGGTGTCTGCTCTCCTCCTCCTGGAGAACAATGTCAACACTGAGGACCCACGCTCCAGTGTTGCTCTAATTAGAGCAAAGCAGCTACAATCAGATTAACTTTGTTTGCGCTGTTTGTAGACAAACGATGCATAAAACACACCACAGAGCTAAAGCACACAGGGCACTGGTAATAGATGGCATAAAATAAAGCAAGCAGTGACGAAAGTGACTGCTTGATAAACACATCAGCCCGGCCAAAGGCAACACACCTCAGAGGAAGATGTTTGTTTTCGGTAAAGCTGCAGCAATCCCTCCAGCTACCAAGTGAACTTTACAGAGTATTAGCAGTGCTGGAAACTGGAGTCCTCTTTTCACCCAGAATAAAACTCCACAAGGGCAGTACAAGGCCAGTATTGCCACTCATGCATCTTGTTTCTGGGCACACTGACCTCTTGGTGGGGGTGGGAGGGGATGCACCTCTTCACTGAGGTTGCAGGCAGCCAGAACTGCTGTGCTGTGGGTGCTGAGAGGTGGAACATCCCTCCTGTGAGAGAGCTGAGATCGGGTACCCACTTGGGGACGGCTTAGCACACGTTCAGCTGCTGGCAGCTAATTTTAGATACAATCAACTTTCAGCTACCTACGGGGAGCTTAAATGTCCCTGACTTCCCCCAGCACTGCTGGCTAAGGTCCAGCGCTGTGGAGGGTGATGCAGAGGACAGGCAGCTCTTGCCCTCCTTGACGTGCTGGCTGCTGCTGCTGCAGGGAAACCACCTTTGGCATTTCCCAAAGCAGAAGGCTCCAAGTTTGCTCACCAGGTCTTGTCTACAGGTACTTTGTCTCATCCCTGCTTTAGCTCTCTCCAAATAAGGGAGTTATTCCCACCTGCCCCAGGGTCAGCTTTGGCAGAGGCCTCATTGCTATTCTCAGCCTCCTCTGGTCACGTCTCCTCTGCTGGTCCCACGGTCTTCTGTTACATTTCACAAACTGCTTTTGGAAAGAGCCGTCCTCCTTTACAGTGTCAGCTAAATGCAGGGACCAGTAATCATCCATTTCGCTAAAGGACCGACAAATCAATGACCTCTGGGACAGATCCTGGAGTCCTGTGGTCTTCCTTCTATCAAGGCTGCACGTGTAGCTGCTAATTTGTTGTCCTATGCATGCCTATCTCCGTGGCTGCTCATTAAGTGAGACCCATTACTGTTACCGCCTGCGGCAAGAAATGCTCAGACCCCCCACTGAACTGAGAGTCTCGAGGAATAAATGGGATGTGATAACTTTCATTATCTCCTTTTCAAACATCAAGAATTCAGTGACCAAAACCAGCAGGGGATGTCTAGCAAGGAACTTGCATTTCCTAGCCGAGGGAAAGCTTATCAAAATCAATTATCTAGGGCATGAAATAGTTGTGGTTCTCCCAAAGGAAAATACTGTTTAGCTTAATTGTTCTGCAACTAGTCTTAATTAGTTATCATGAGTCATATTTGTATTCACATCCCCAGGAACCAAAATAGGCCAGATTATGACACTGTATGCTTCTCAGGACAAAGTAGGAAAAAAAAAAAAAAAGAAAAGAAAAGTATAGCAGCACTTTGGTTTCCACCAGCTTTTGTATGGCATAACTTTCATAGTGCATCTCTCAGAGGTCAGAGCTTCCTGGCCCTGCTGCTGAAACAAGCCCACCCTAGTCCTGATGCAGAAATGTCTCTGAGCTCACTCAAGTGCACGAGTCTTCTATGCCTGCCTAGAGTCAAACACACACTTAACAAGCCTGTTGGATCCTTAAACCCGACACCCAGGAGATATTTCCTTCCTATCTGTGCATTACACGCTGTCTGTCAAGGTGGCTCAAGCACCCAAAGGTGTGAGCTGCAGCAGAAGAGAGTGACTGCAGCTCTTCAGACACTTGAGAGTACAGTTCCCTAGAGACCTCTTACTCACAGTTCCTTAAGGTTTCCTGTTTCACAGACATCACTCTCATGATCCCACACTGCTGCCATTGCCATCAGGTGACCAATGCAGGAAGCCAAATCCAGAGCTGCCCTTGAAGGCTGAGCACAGTGACAGAATTGCAGCCTTTTACTCCGGCTTTGGCTTTGACTCATCACACCTGCCAGTTTGAAAGGGGATCTGCATTCCTGAGGGGATCAGCACTTAACATCACATATCAAATCCACCTGGAAGGACAAAGGGACATCTCAGACATGACCACCACAAAGTGTTGGGGCACTTACAGGCTTTTTCAAAAGCAATTTGGACAATTGATTTGGAAACTTGTCTGGAGAGGTTTCCTTTTGGCCCTTCTTGGTGACAAATCTAGTCTGAATTTCTTAATCTGTGCAAAGGTGTGAACGATGTTTGACTCTCAGATCAATCATGATTTTTGTACATTTTTTGATCCTCAGTGAACCAATCATCTGAGCCAGTAGCTCAGACTAACTCTGCTGGAGTCATAATTTCTGAAGTCTCAGTCTGGATATGCATTCTGCAACTCTGCCCATCTTTTTTTGATGTGACACAAACTCTGTTAATTGGGAGTGTTTAGAGAAGGTGGAGCCAGACCCTTTGGAGAGGTGTACAACAGAGGGATGAAAGGCAATAGATTTGAAACAAAAAAGAGCTTGTGGTTTTGATAGAAGGAAAGAAGGACTATCCTGAGTGTGATGAAGCAATTCAACAGAGAGGCTGTGGGATCTCGGTCCCTGGAGATAATTCAAAATTCAGCTGAATGAAGCCCTGAGCATCCTGCTGTTGCTGGACTAGATTTGAGCAGAGGCCAGCAGTGCTCCCTTTCTGTTCACCCCAGCCTGTGACTCTGTTATGAAGCCTGTTAGCAGCACATTGGAAAAAAAGTAATAATTTCCAGGTTTTTTTTTAATGGAGCAGTAATTCTTGTGTTCCTGGTGAAGAACTGATGGGGTAATACAGCATTTGATATGACACTGAGGAGAAAGACATAAACCACATATAAGCCTAGAGACCAAATCCTATCAGCAGCTGAGCACATGCATTGAGCTTAATGGAATTTGAGGCTGTCCATCATTTTGTAATATCAATTTTTAAGAGAGAGAATCAGTATGAGATCCTCTTCACACTAATGGGCATGGCAAAATGTCCAGCAGGTCCAGTGAATGCAAGCAGGGATGGATGCCTCAATTTTCAAGCTCAGCACACACGTTGTGGTAGAGTCTGATAAAGATGTGTGCAAAGTGCTTCACCCCATCCCTTTTTATAGCTAAAACCAGAAAGCCCTCACAGAAAGGTGACATTGTGGCTTTCTGAAGGGAGGCTGAAATTGCAACCATTTCCCTTCACTTCCCTCCCTGGTGGCCTCAGCTGTTCTGGGTGGCTTTCTGACTTCCAGTGACTTGCACAGCAAAACTTATTTTCATGCCGGGCTTCAAAACCTACTCAAGCTTTTCTTCTTCATGGGGAAAGACACAAACACCAGATTGTCTCTTTTCTATCAAGGAACATGCAGTGCCAGAGGATGAAGCCCCAGATTCTTTATTCTTGATTGAGGCTAATTAGTGTAATTAGAAAAGAAAATCCACCGGCTATTTGAAACAGAAATTGCCTGAACTCAGAGCCACAGCAGCATTGCCCGAAGGAACTGGACTGCCTGATACAAATGCTTGTTTGGACATTTCATTCTTGGGTGAGGAGGAAAGCCCATTGAAGGCACCTTCTTCAGCTTGCTTTAGAAGCAGCAGAACTCTAATCTTTTAAGAAGATACAAAAAATCCCCACACTTGGAGAAAGTATGGTTCTGCCCTTTTGAGCCTGACCCGTGCCCTGATGAATTACCTATGGATGCTGTGCTCTGTGTGTAACCAAAGCACCACTGGCTGCACTAAAACAAGAGCTCCTGCTTCTCCTCCTAGGGAATCTTGTCCACACAATGGAGTTCTAATACAACATTCCTCCTACGTTAGATGCAATGCTTTTTGCAGTAAGAAATGATCACCTCTGACTTTTAGAAATGGGGGATTCAGTGTCAGCAATGTGAAACAGTGAAAGAGCAAGATGCTACAGTGAAACATAGCAGCAGATAAGGAAGAGGATGACTAGGAGGAGGGTGAAAAGGAACAGAATAGAAACACAGAAAAAAGAGGAGGAGAACTATGAAGGACAGTGTAAGATCCAGAGCTGGGCTGCAGAGTAGCACTTTCCCCACATCTTAGAGATAAATATGAGTCTGGGGCTCAGGCTCTAGTACCTCCTTGAGTTCTGAGATCTCCTCAAGATCTGAGACCTACATTTATGGCCGGTGACTGGTTTTACAGTAGGTCAAGACAAGCTCCACAGCTCACTACAGCTCGACTGTAGTGAAGGGTGCCTGTGAGCACAGACAGAAAGCTTGTGGCCTGAACACAATTCTTCTCATGTAGAGAGATACTTTTTCTGTGGCATGAAGCTAAATTCCATTGCTTAATGGTAAAGATCAAATGGATTTGTACTGAACAGAAGGGAGAGGTATTGCATAAGGACTTGTTCCTGTGTTCTTTGATTAGCCTGCCTATTAGCCTTTATCCCAGACTCTTGGAAGCACCAGCTTTCTATCAAAAGGAAATGTCACTACTTTAACTAATATACTTTTTTATTTCCTTTGCAAGAAGCTCTAATTAACTTTTTTTCAGTTCAGTACAGCTTTAAAAAGCATATTTAATGTCAGGCATTAAAGTTTCCATATTGGCTTGCAAAGGAAATCTTGACTCACAGAGACTCTCATCAAGAGAAATAAAAGGCAGACTATGCTTCCCTTCCCTACCATGCAGAAGAAAGAACTTGTCTTGGTGTAGCTCTGCTAACCTATTGCATAGGTGATTTTATGACTGCAAAGAGCTTTTTCCATCCAGTCCTTCCTGAAGGGCTCTGAGTGATGGGAGAGCTGCCTCCAGCACCCACTACCTGCAGCATCCTCATGCTCCACTCAAAGAAACATTGAATCTGGCAGGCCTGTGGCCCTCCCCTGTCCAGAAGTCAGGGAAAGCTGCCAATTGCATGCAATCAATGTTTTGCATTTTTACCCAGATGAATAATTCCCCAGCTTTACAGATCATGCAAGAGGCATTAAGATTGCATTGCAATACTGAATGCCAGGGCCTCTGAAACAAACAGAGGACTTAAAATTCTAGCAAATCTGTTGAACACTTGTTTAATTTTGTGTCTCTGCTTAAACTCCTCGACTGCAGACTTCAAGTGTAAGCATATGCTTTGTGAAAAAGCAATTCCAGTATTTGCAGAATCAGGGCCATCTGAGGCACTGTTCTTATTCCATAACAGTGCATGTAATCTCCAGATCCCAGCCACCCCATGGCAGCCTGATGGCTGCTGCAAGACCTGTTTAAGAAACATTGTTCTTAACCATTATTATGGTTATTATTAACAACACAATGTCGTTTATAGGAAGGCACAGACTGCCACATGCCAGGAAACTCAAATGGATTTTATCGAGGACTACATTCAACAGCAAGAGTTTGCCAGATGGGAATAGATCCCACTCACCTACCGATTATCTTGTCCACCTCCACGCTATTCAGGGAGAGGTCTGAGACTGTGAGCTGAAAGAAGCTATAGTAATGCAGAGCACTATCAGGCAACATAGGTGAACAGTCAAGTTTTTCTCAGAATGGGGGCACACAAATGTTAACAGGAAGCCCCAAGGTTTTACCCCTTTCCCAGCCCTGCCTCAGGGTGAATTGGTATTGAAGTGCGGAGATTCCCATCTGAGCTCACATTTTTTTAACAGAGCAAACACTGCTTTTGTCTAAGGGAATGTCTGATCCTTTCTGGTAATCTACTAAACCATTTACTGCCTGTGCAGATCAGTGGAACGAACATTTGAATACAGTTAATTGCTAAAAATAGCCCCATTTTCAGCAGCAGAGGAGCTGGCAGTTCTTTCAAGCCACGTTAAAAATACTGCTTGAGTATGACTTGAGCAGACATGCTGCTGCCTGTGCGTGCTGCCAGAGTGAGTGGGACTGGCTTGTCCCCACTCGGGATTTCCTCCAACACGTGACACAGCTCGTGGGTCCCACGGCTCAGAAGCAGGTGAGCTCCGAGGTCTAAAAAGGTGACTGAAGTGGCAACCACACACCTCGTGCCTGTGGCTTCCTCTTTGCAGCTCTGCATGTTTTCCAGTTTCAGGACATATCTCTGACTGTTAGGCCAGGTTGGATGGAGCACTGAGCAACCTGGTCTAGTGGGAGGTGTCCCTGCCTGTGGCAGAGGGGTTGGAACTGGATGATCTTCAAGGTCCCTTCCAGCCCAAACCATTCCATGGTTCTAACACCAGGTTGCAATGAGCAAACTGTTACTTATTAGGTGCGAACCTTCTGGTTCCTTTGGTGTGCAAGCCTGGGGATCTGAAGCCAGAAAAATGATGGCTTGCTGATGGCTTGCTGACATCTGCTAATGAGGAGGAGCAGCAAATCACATATGCTGAGAAGTCCAGGCAGCCAGTAATCTCTCTGGGCTGGGTGCTCTCCACTGATAAGGGAAAAAGGCTGTGATAAACCAACGACTGACATTGTTGCAGGGGACATTTTGGTTATAACAAAGTTTAATAAATATGTGGAAGGTCTTCCGATTTTAGAGGCTAGAGTGTTAATTTTCTAAACAATACCCCACTTCTAATCTAAAATCAAAAGATCACTGTATTTTTTGGGTAGAAAGAAGTGTTAGGAGCATGCAATTTTCAACCAACATTAGCAGAAAGCCTTTGAAAAAAGCTGGTTTCTGCTACTCAGGGTGATGGAACTCGTGCAAAAAGTGCAAGTGCTGTGTTTTTAAATCCAAACCGGTTACGTAGCTGTGTTTCAGTTCCGACTCCTGTTTCTGAAGTTACTCCTAAGTCATCCTTGGCTGCTCCAATTTGCCAGCCAAAGAGACACAAAATGTTCCACGTCCCAGTGGCTGTTAATTAGATTTAATTTTGCTTTGCTGCCTCTGAGAAGTACAGGATTGTAGGCAGCAAGGTGATACTGACTCTGGGTTCTCCGTGTGAAGCACGAGCTGGAGTTGTTTCCCCCAGCTTGTGCTATTTCCCAAAGGTGCATGGAAAGTGCTTGGTGGGACCTAGCAAAGAGCAAAAGCCCCAGACAGGCCAATAAAACTCAGTGGCCCAAAGGAATAGTGTGGCCTTCAAAACTGAACTATAAATTTTTTTTTAAAAAATCCTTTTTTTCTTTTTTTTTTTTTTCATTCTACATTTTTACTTTTTACTTTTTTACATTTTTATTTCACCCCGAATTCGGTGTTTTCTGGTTTTCACTGTTTCTGCCAGGTGTAAATTTGATATCATTGCAATCCAACATTTAACTAGACAGTAAAGCTTCAGGAGAAAAAAGTGAACAATTTACAAATCTATGCTACATTAACCAAGAAAGGAATTCCTTATCTTCCATTCAGTACAAGTTCCAGCTGAGCATTCATGTTTTATGGGACAAAAAAAAAGCCATTTTAAGAGATACTGTCTTATAAATAAAGACCAGATCCAACGTTTGGAGGGAGGGAAAGGAATAAAAAAGGCTGCTGTAGATGAACCTAAAGCCAGAAAGAAACCAGACTCACTAAAGCTCAGACTGGATGTGATGAGGTGACACACTGCTGCACAGCCACTCGCTGGAATCACATGGGAACTTTTTGAGTGGGGGATGTGCCCTCAATGCTGGGACTGCGGCCAGCTGCAGCTGCTCCTGCTGCCCTCCCAGACATCCCACCGTGAGGAACACGTGCAGTGCATGCCTTGAGTGCAGGACTGGAGGAGGAATGGCTCTGACAAAGCAGGGAGCCTTCCTGGGGAGGAATTTCTGCGAAAAAGCTGGCCAAAGTCACAGAGACGCCGTGTTTCTAACGGCGATGGGCTAAACTTCAGAGGGCAGACAAACAGCATGTGTTTCAAAGTCAGAAACCCTAACAATTCAACAGGGAAGCCAGCAAGCTCACAAGGGAGTTTGCTGAGCGGTAGTAAAAGGGGTTTGGGAGTCAGGGAGCAAGGGCCCCCCTCTGACCCTGCGCCAAGGATGAGCTCCAGTGTTGTAGGCGCATCTCTCTTCCACCCCGTGAGGATGAGCCTGGCCTAGCAGCAGTATCTGCTTCTTGTAAGGATTCTTGAAATATTCCTATTCCTTGCGTTGTTCCCAGCAAATCCAATACACTCTGCCTGGTAAACTTCCTCACGTGAGTTGAAATGACATACTGCTCACTAATTAAACCCAATGATACTTGTTGCTGCTAGCTGAATGCAGCAGCCGCCCAGCCTAGATGCTGCAAGAACACAAACAATCCCCGCTCCTGCCTCAAGAACTGCTTCTCCTGATTTAATATGCAAAAATGCCAAGATTTAAATATTAAAACCCAGGAGATTAATTCAGTGGTGTTACACTGAAATTGTATAGCTGGCAAAAATTAACTCTGCCTCCCCATTGCTGTACAGTGACTGTGCACACTCTCTCCCTCCCCTACTGCCCCTTCCACACTCTGGCAGGGTAGCAGCCTTTCCTTTTCTGGTCATATCCCAGACACATGGCAGTGGTGCCAGGAATTTAACACTCCCATTGCTGCCACATAGATGCAAAACTTTCATAAACGTGTTTGGGCTGACCAGCTCCCTTAGCCGCCCCTGAGCCAAGAGTATGGGCACATCTACGGTGTTTGGGACTGAATAAACCTCTCCCAATTCAGATGGGGGCTGACAGAGCTCAAGAGCCCTGTCCCAGCACTGTCATGTGCTTTAGGGCACAGGCAGATGAGCTTTCTCCTAAAATAACACACATGCATCATGCACGTACACATTAAGCATCCCTCAGTGTTTCCCCTCAGCTGAGATTCATTTTGTCCATATTGCCTAATTCCTTCTCCCTAAAAATACTCACCCTTTCCAAGCCCATCCCATGTGCTGCAGGCTACTGAGCCCCAATGCCCTGGCAGTGTGCAGCACCAGCAGAGCTCTGGTCCTGCCACCCTTTAGGACTCTGACATTGCCTCTCTCTGCACGGCTGGGGGAGCTCTCTGAGGATCAGGGGGTTTGTTTTGCTTGCTGAACAGCACACTACGCCCTCACAAAGGACTTTCGTTAGTTAATTGAAAGAAATGTGACGATTACAGAAGATTCCATTAATAAATTAACACATTCCATCAAAGGATCTCAAAACATTTCTGTCAACATGTACTTCATCTCACATCAGCTGAGCAAGGCGAAAATCAATAGGATCTCCTTTGCAGAGAGGAAAACCGAAGCCAGGAGCCCACTGACAAAAGTCAGGACCCCCCAGGCCTCTGTCACTTGCTCCATCTTCTGGCTGGGTGACTTCTCCTAGTGACAAATCCATTGCATATGTGCTATAGGAGATGACAACGTTATATAAGTACGAAGTAGTAGGATTATGGGTGTGGGGGAGAAAGATCTCCTGGGGAGAGGGGACATTTTGCATCAATCACTCCCTCCCCCACAGCCACCCACCAGCTGCAGGGATTTTTCAAAGCACTAAAGATGATACTGTTTGGTACATTTTAATCAGCTTCTTACCCCATGGAACTACGGTGGAAACGTTGCTTAAAAAAAAATCAGACGCACAGCAATTAGGGGCTGTGTAACCTGCAAAGGAGCTGCACTTACATGACAGCATGTCCACTCCAAACACCACAGCTACTGCCTGATACCTCATCTCACCCTGCTGGACAAGAGCTGAGTCAACTACTAGGACTGCAATTAAAAAGTGACAGCAGTTTGAGTGCAAAGTAAAGCAGAAAAGCCTGGAAAAGAGCTGTGGCTGGGGGAGATAAGATGCTGGGATACACATTTTGCCGAGGGAAGTGACAAAAACCAGACTGTCCAAGAAGGAAGAAAGTGTGCTGGAAATGGGCTATAGGAATGATGATCTGATCCCAGTTTGACACACCAGAAAAATCCTTGGTGCTAGAGGTCAAAGTTGTGAGCCATTGTCTTCTTTGAAAGAACAGTGAAGATCTCTGTCCCTGTCCTCATTTTCCTCTCAAACCTTCAAATCTTTGTTTTCCTGTCCCGAGCCACAGAGATGGAGAGAAGGGAAGGTGCTGAGGCAGCTCCCTGGGCCAGAAGGGAGCAGCACCCGGGGACCTCTGTTGTCACAGTGGCCATGGCCAAGTCTGCACTAAACAGTAGCCTCTGGGCTACTGCTCCTCTTTGTTTGTGTCAGAGTGGTGCCTGAAAGCCCTGTCCCTAGAGGGGAGAACACTGAGAGAGTAGAAGAGGACTAGAAAAGCTGAAATCAGGGAGGGAAGTCTGGCCTGCTGCATGCCGTAGCAATCCCTTCTGGGCCACAAATCTATCATCTCTAATTTTAACAAACCGCCTGAATCTGACAGGCATGGAACAGGATATCATCTAGACTAGCTGTGGGACCACAAAAATGTATTTCATTTCTCTCATTCATTGCACAACCAGAAGAATAAAAAAAATACCCTAACAGGCATCCAGACCCTCCACCCTGTCTCAGATCACCACCTGAGCCTGGACACTTTGCTGCAGCCTACTCAACTCCCTGTTTGGTCCATTGGGATGCACAGCTGTTGTTTAGGGGTACTACAGATTGTAAATCCGTCTGGAGAGGTGCACATTATTTCTCTATGGAATTCATCCCCTACAAGCCTCGTGAAGTGCACCTTAGCCATAGTACTGTGCAGTTTGGCGCTCATTTTACCCCCTGTCTCCATGCTGGCCCACAGGAACGGTACAGTGCCCAGGGAGGGCTTCTACAAGCTGGAGGACACACTCCTTAAACAGCAGCCAGACTGGATGCTGCAGGGCCAGATAAATGTTGTGAGCAGGGATGCTGTGGGGCAGGACAAATGCAGCACCTGCAGGGTGCTCGAGGACCCACCACGGAAAACACTGCTGGGGAAAGGTGCTTTGGAGAGCACAGGCTCGGTGTAAGGTTCTCCATGTGGATTCATCCCATCCAAGACATCCAACTGAAGTATTTCAGGTGAAGACTAATACCACTAGGCTCCTCCTCAGCTTACCCCTGAGCACAATTTTGTCCATGTGGGACCACCTCAGGATGCCTCAGAATTCTGCTTGCTCACCTGAGCTGGGTGTGGAGGAGAAAGATCTAGCATGATTGATTTATGCCTATAACCCCTATGGGCAGTTGTGTGGGTGAAAAAAGGAGGGATCTCACCCCAACAAACACATCCTCAGGAGCCAGAACCAGATTTGGGTAACTGCACACACTCACGCTGTGCCTCAGTGTGATCCATGGAGCTGAGCCCACCCTGCAAACTCAGCTGTGGACCTGCAGCAAGCACCAACCTTATGCCCCAACAGAAGTCCAGCAAGAGACCAAGCTTCCAGCATCTCCTCCCCTTTGCCAAATATGCTGTGAGGGGAGGAAGCAGACTCAGCAACAGGCTCAGTCCATCTGCTCCTCGTGGTTTGGTGCTGCAAAATTAGGAAAACATCCTCCCTGCCCCTGCCAACAGCACAGAGCAAAGGGGAGGTGGCGAGGGATGGAACACAGGCATGTGGGTGCCAGCCCTGCTAACCACAGAGGGGAGGCTTCCTGACCTGTGGAAGAGAAAAGGAGTCAGCCTGGAGTGACATCCAGAGTGCATGCATGCACTCTGGCATCAGAAAGTCTTCCCAGAGTCCTCTGACAGCACAAACGGCAGAGCAAGAGCGAAGCACAGACCTCATGACTCCGTGACAGGACTTGAGAGCAGCAGCCGACTGAAGGGAGCAGGAGTTGCAAGGCAGGGGCTGGTCCCAGCACAGGCCTGTCGTGCCAGGACACAGGGATGCAGAGGAGCTTCTCTCTGTGCCATTCCCAGACACATCTGTGCTGTTAATAGGTCAGGAAACCTCTCCCAAGGACCACTCAGAGCAACATGTACCTCTGCTCCTGGCACAGATACCTATTGATCCCCCAGCCAGCCGTGGTGAGAGCAGCAAAGGTCCAAGTGCTCTGCTTCTCTGAGAGGCAGCAAAGTGAACACAGAAATGATGCAGATAAACCTCACAGCCCATGCTAAGATGGAGTGAGAAGCCAGGGCAACAAGGAGGGCAAGAGAGTGGCTCCTGCTGTCATCCCTGGGGCTGGACACAAGTCACAGGCCCTGATTCCATGGTGAGGCACAGAAATGCATACAACAAAACACTGTCCCTCTCCAGCGCCTGCTCAGTGCTCTGTGCCACATATTGGTGCTGTGGTTTTGCCAGTCTGGGAGCTGGACTGCTCTGCCCTCTCAGCCATCACGGTGCAGCACGGCACTCCCTCCAGCAGCTCAGCCCTTCTGGCTTTACCCCCACATCTCATCTGCTCCCCCACCCTGCCCGTGACTGAGCTGTTATTAATGGACTTGAAAACCCGCCAAGAAAATCTCCTGGCCCAGATTTTGCCTGCCCTTTGTCCTTCTGCTGATTAACTCCAAAAAGCCTTCTGAGAAACTTGCAGCTGTTGAAATGCACATCTTGCACAGCAAGACGAAATCTGTCTTTTTTCTTTCTTAGCAAATGCTTACTTTTAGTAAATGAAAGAGTAATCTAGAAAATGCTTGACTGCTAGGCACACTCTTCCTCAGCGTATCAGTTTACACTGCACAGAAAGCTGTTATTAACTGATAATAATTCAGTTAAGATCAAGTGCTTGAGATCTCACAGCACAGTTGCCAGCAAACGGGCAAAAGCAAGTCTCATTTATCCATCTGTTGTAGGGAGCATAAAAGGGAAAGTCTCCTTTGCTTCAAGACAGGGAAGCCTGCAAGTCAGACATGTAGAAAATATCCTGACGCTTCCGTCCAGCTGGTGAGACCTTTTGTGTTTGGGCTGGTAGGAAAATGGCCAAAGGAACACATAACTTGCAAAAGGGTGCTTAAAGGTCAAATAAAACTTGAGCGTGACCAGGCATAGCCTAAAAAAGTCTTGAACCTTAAATCAGATTCTGATTAGAACTGGCTGAAAGTTGAGATGAAGTTCTAACATGTGGGGATTCTCAAATGCCCGTGGCTCATCACCACTCCTACAGTGATCAATCTCTCTTTGATAAGAGGCCAAGGCTAGGCCACTGGACATTATGTGTTCTGTTCCAAACTATTCACTGGATCAGAAGTAAGCCCTGGAGCACCTTCAGTGGCACTGCCTGTGCTCTGTGCTCAGTTCTATCTGCAGGTCTCACTTCCCTGCTGTGCCTGCACTTGGATTTTATTTTCTTTCCCCTTCCAGGCTTGTGGGGCCATGGGGTTTATAATACAGAGCTGTTCTGCTCCTGGCCAAAACCAGCAGCATGGAAAACAGCTGTAGGCTGCTCTGCATTTAGGCTGTATTGATTAAGCTACAATCTCTGCAGGAAGGGGAAAAAATTGTGTTTGGTGAATGCACCTGAAGCCCTCCTGGAAGGCTCTGATAGGGTCGGGGTTCAAGCACTGTAGGGAAAATCTTGAACAGTGTTACCCTTCACTCCTTACAGGAGGGCAGTGACATTTCAGCTTGGTGCCCAGGTGATGAGCCCTCCCACATCAGGAGGCTGGTGGTGTAAAACAGTTGGGTACTGGGTGAGGCAGTGGGAAAGACAGACAGACGGCAGCAGACAGCTCTCTTAATACTAGTCTTCCTGCTGTGTCCTTACAGGACATTTTTTTTGCATTTACTGCCTCTCTATGCCTCACTCACTTTTTCTTCCAGTTTCCAGCAGTCCTGACTGTTGTTCCACCCCAGAATGCCTCCCTTCACCCCCACCAGGGAACAAATTTAGTGCACATTTTTTAAAACAGGAGACCTCCACCGAGGGCTGTCTGCTCAGACCTGGCTGTCCTAGCCCCATCCCCATCCCTCAGGCACCTCCAGTGCTTGTTCCCCAGCAGCTGGGGTACCTCCTCAAAGCCATCACAGCCACTTGCCATGGTCCAAGTGCCAGTCCATGGCCTCGGATCCACCCAGGTATCCATCTAAATCTTACAAGGAAGAGTCCATGTGACTTTTATCAGAGATTTTGTAATTATATAAGGCCATTAAAATATCAACAATGGACAAACCCAAACCAAACCAACAAACAAAATCCTCAACCTCCCTTTCATTTTTTTTAGGGTCCCTTACAGTGCAGCCTCAGGCCGAAGCTTTGTCACCATGGCTATTTCCCTTCTCTAGCTGACAAAATGCCCCAAACTTTCCTGTGCCTGAAAAGACCTGCCCTTGTAAGTTATTTTCCACCACTTGTCAGTAGACAGTGACAAATCTTCCTTCCCCATAGGTCTTCTCTCACAGCTGCCAGCTGCTCTCTTTCCTGGATGGACACCAAACTTACCCACTCAGGTATTGCTGTTCACAGGTGTGACAGGAGTTTGTCAAGTCCCAACAGGGCTGAAGCAACCTCAGGGAGTTCAGCTCCTGTTCTCACCTCTTCCCTCTCTCTCATCCCTGTTGAGACCAGCTTCCTTGGGCAGTGGCATGGAGAACATAATATTAAATCTGAGCCCAAGGGGATGAGGTGAGCAAGAGGAAAATGGGGACCAGAATTGTCTTTGCTGGGGCCTGAGGCTCAAAGGTGGCACCACTGGAAGAGCTGGAGAACTGCTAATTGAGGAGTTTCTGGACAAGGGATTTGAGACTAATGCTGTAATAAAGGTTAGCATTTCCCAATCTATCACAAGGGAAAGGAAAAGCCCTTTGAGGCTTCGGTTTCTGTCCCCTCCACCCTTGTACTCCCCAGGAGAATCAGTGTTTGTGGGTTTTTAGCTCCTTGCACTGGCCCTGACTTCTTTTTCAGTGAGCTGGGAAGGTTTTCCTAGCTCCTTGCACGTGGGGATGGTCATTTGTGGTGGGTGAAGAGATGTTTACTGTCTTTGATGGATTACTCCCCCACAGACAGCAGTAACAGCACTCTCCTAATTGTTAAAGCAGCCATCCATACCAGCTGGCTTTCCGAGGCACAAACCAGCCACGCAGCTCTGCTCCCCACACCCTCTGCAAATGACTGAGCAAATAAAACTGTTTCATATGGTTGGTCCCCAGAGAGTGACAAATCTGCCCCTTTGTGCCATCACACAGCAGGAGGGAGTTGGAAGTTACAAACATGTGGGTGGTTTCCACCCATGCCAAGAGAGAAGGGGAAATGCCAGTCTGCCCCTGGAGTGATTAATCCTGCAAATGAACTAGCATTTGCTTCATCCTAAACAAGGATGAGTTTTCTTTAATTAACATTGATTTCCATTAAAGCCGATGGCTCAGATTAAACCTGAGAGCTCATTCACCAACTCCTTTGTCTCTGTGGAAGGAAGCAGGTGGCACATTTGTGCCACTCTGAAGGACTGAAGAGGCCTCAAAGATCTGCAAAGGGCTGGCACATCCCTCCCGTAAGAGGCTGGCATAGGGACTAAGGGCTGCATAGGTAGATTCTGCACTGAATTTTAGGTGCTTACCTGACTAAGGTCTTCCTGTGAACCTCACAGCAACTATTAAAGCCTTCCCAGGCAGCTGAGCTTTGAGAATCACAAAACTGTCAGGCCTTTCAATCTGGATCCAGCTTGGTGTTTTTATAGTGCCCTCTCACGTCACTGATGCAGGTGTGACAGGACACATCTGTGTCGGGGGAAGTGCTTCATCCAGCCCTCCTTGGTCCCAAATCCTGCAACATCTCTTGGATCCCAGGGGCTACACCAGGAGCAGGCATAAAACAGAGAAATGACTCAGAAGTGAATAGTATT
The DNA here is from genome assembly GCA_013398055.1 of Ifrita kowaldi. NCBI lineage: Eukaryota > Metazoa > Chordata > Aves > Passeriformes > Cinclosomatidae > Ifrita > Ifrita kowaldi. The sequence goes on along the minus strand of VZRS01004388.1, from coordinate 613,157 downwards.
GCAGAGAAATTGAGGGGATGGAAGGGTGTGTGCATGTGGAAAAAAAAGCAGAAGGAATTGCAATAGATAAAGAAAGACCCACCTTTGATTAGCAGGCACACTCCCAGTGAAGTAATTGGGAATGAATCTGAGCCATTGCACACCTTCACCTATGATCTTGCAAAAGAGAAAGAGAATGAAGTTTGAATTGAAAGAAAAGAAAGCTGCCACAAAAAACCCTACACCACCATTTGGTCGCACTTGGGACACTTGATGAAAATATTTCCTTCTGAATTATCGAAGCAAGAGCATGGAGCAGCAAGAAATAATCACAAAACGAAACGAGACTGAAGATTAAATCTGTGTGTCTGAGAGGCAACGCTGTCATCTGGCCAAGTCACAGCACCCCAGCTCTCAGTGACAGAGCTTAGCCAAAAGCTGCAAGTGAAAGGCTTGTCAGGGCAGAACATCTTGTTTTATTAGAAACAGGGTCTTTACAAAGTCTGAGGAAAAGAAAACACAAGATTTGAGGTGGAGTTTTAGATGTCTCACCTTTCAAAATACTGGGCATGCAGAAGCCTCTGCTGCACAGTGACAGGCTCCATCTTCGCTTCAGCATATGTTCATGGGCATGAATATCTTTAGGGCAGCAAATTAACCTGATATCTTCCTGGATGTCTGTTTAACTGAAGCATGTCTAAAAAACTAATATTTGACTGGAAAAGCGGTGGATTCAACATAGAAGGAAATCATCAGGAATAAATGTGAGGACGTCTTTGTATTTCTTGCTAAGTAACACACACACGAGAAAAAAAGGATCAAACTTTCCTTCAGCAGCCTGTTGCTGTGTTGGCTTTTCTGTCACTTTCTACTGACAAATGCTATAAATTATTTTCCAGTGTAATACACAGAATAATAAAGTTCTTTCAAATGCTTCATGTAACTAGGAGAGATGAGAGAAAAGGAAGCTATATTTTGATATCTGTCTCAGGCAACTGCCACCCATTAACTTAGCCCCTTCATGACTTAATTCCTTTATCCTCACAACTTCTCAGTGAGGGCAGACTGTGCTGCTCTCCATCCCAAGGGCCCCCAAGGAACCGTGGCATAGAGAGACAAGGGGCTCTCTACATTTTGCGGTCTGATTCCCACCAGGATAACACAAGGCAAAGTAGTACTCAGAAACAAACAAACAAACAAACAAACAATTTCTCCTCATCACTGTGAGGAAAGAAAACAGCAGGATCCAGTCTGCATTCTACTGGAATAGCTCAGTGTTGAACTCCCCTGCTCTCCAAGTCAGTGACTTTATGCTGGCTTGCTTAACCAAGACAGGTCCAAGGTCAGGGTCAGATGTGAATCCGAATACAGAATTTCAGGCCTGCTTTGGTTTATTTGAGCTGGCTGATCTATTCCAGTGTTTTAGGAAGAGCTGGTCCCCTCAGTTCTGGTAGGAAAGGAAATAGCTTCCAAAGGTTTCCTCCCATCATGTAAATAAGCTGCAGTAGCTGATGGAAGCAGCATGATTGCTACTCTATTTAATTTCAGTACATGTAATACATGTCCCTGTTGGTTACTCAGAGCATGTACAGTGCTCTATGCACCTAGCAGAGTATGAGCAGAATCTATGATTATTAGTCCCCAGATATATGCTTAGTTTAGTCATTTGCTCAATTATAATGCCTGGGTATTTGCTTGAATGAAGAAGTGAATGACTTTGGCTTCCTTAATTCATTCTTCATTCACTTCTCAGTGTTCAAGAAAATTAAATTCTTGGTGTATATACTTGCACAGGCACAATAAGTTTTAAATTAACTCACCCAAGGGAATCAGACCCAGGGCAAATATGTGAATTCCATGATCAACACAAATGGAACAGAATTACCCCTATATTCAGCACTGGTGAGGCCATACCTGGAATATGGGGCTTATTTTTGGACCCCTCACTACGAGAAAGACATTGACACACTGGAGCATGTCCAGAGAAGGGCAACAAAGCTGGTGAAGGAGAACAAGTCTTAGAAGGAGTGTCTGAGGGAACTGGGGTTGGTTAGCCTGGAGAAAAGGAGGTTCAGGGGAGCCCTTATCACTGTCTGCAACTGCCTGAAAGGAGGGTGGAACCTGGTGGGGTCGGTCTCTTCTCCCCGCTAACAAGTGACCGGATGAGTGGACATGGCCTCAAATTGTGCCAGGGGAGGTTTAGATCGGATATTAAGAAAAAATTCTTCACAGAAAGCATTGAAACAGGCTACCTACAGAAGAGGTGGAGTTACCATCCTTGGAAGTGTTAAAAAAATGTGTGGCTCTGGCACTTGATAAAATGGTTTGGTGGTGAATGTGATGGTGGTGCTGGGTTAACAGTTGGACTTGATGATCCTAGAGGTCTTTTCCAACCTTTACAGTTCTATGATTCTACCTCTGGACCACCATGTCCTTTCAACTCTGGCCCCTCTGAAATCCAGAGCTGACAAACCACCTGGTGATCAAGAATCATACTAGGAGAATATTCACACACATAATATACACAAATATTAAAGAAATGAATAAAATCAATTAATCAATCATAGGCAGGAAGAAAAAGCTAGGTTTATGTAGAAGGTGAGATTTGACTTAATAAGAAACCAACTGTGTAATCACACCAAACTACGTAATGAAATCTTTCCTGATTCATACAGCTTTTACCTGTACTTCCCAGAAGTTAATAACTCTTTCCAGAAATATGTGTTACCATTGCATTCTAGTGCAGTTTGCATTATTTATTTTAATTATATTTCCCATTAAGAAAAAAAAAAAATTAATGAATGCCTCATTTCACTTGCCCACAGAGCACCTGAAGAGGGTGAACATTTCCCTGTTTATGTCTCCATTTTCTTTTCCCAGCTTGTCATTATGCTGACTGAGGAGGCTCAGACTCCCTTTGCCAAAGCTACCCCTTAGGTCTCAGAAGATAAAGGGTTGCAGTGACTGCTGCTCCAAGCTGGCAGTCTGTCAGCAAGAGAACTCGAGTCCCATTCCCAGTCACAAATAACAGTTATTTAATTAGGTTCTCCCCTTTCCCCAAGAATTATCCAGCTCATCCAGAAAAGGCCATTTTGCTTGTGATAACCTCATGCAAATAATCTCAGCTTCCATAGCATCATTTCTCCCTCGCTTCTGGGAAAAGGTCAGGGTAGGAAATATAACAGGAAAACTGTTCCCAGCACATTCCCACTGCTTGGTCCCTCAGCTCCATAGTCCATGCTAACTGACTTCTCCTGTGATGAGTAATTGTTTGGAGGTGTCACTGCAAAAATGATCTACACTTAAGGCATGGCTTGCTGCAGACATGATTTATTCTTTCAGAATCACCTTGTTATTATTGCAATTAAATTGTTCCTTCCCTACAAACGCAGTGGTAGTTGAAGGTTTTCTGCAAGCGTTTCTGTAGGCAATCTTAGCATAACAAAAGGACATTCATTCGAGAGCTGCATGTTTCCATCAGACTTTAATCTCCTGAAAATGAATTTTCAAGGCATGTTTCCAGCACGGCTCTCTTTAACCAGAGAGCTGCTAGGGGAAGTAAAAGGCCTTTGCAGGTAAGTCAGTAGTTATTCACAGGAGCTGACACTCACTTCTTTTAAAGCAAAATGTTTGACGATTTGAGTCACATAGAATATTTTTGATTAGGAAAAGAAATTAAGGAAAAAAAAAACTCCAAAAGCAAAATAAAGTAAAATCCAAAGAGAATCCCGAGGAGACCTGAAATCATAGCCTGTCTCCCAACTGGTCTCAGCTCAGAGCTGTCCTTGCTCCATTCCTTTTCCCAGCCTATTGCCACCTTGAACCAGTGAAAATCTGTTCCTCCTTCTCTGTGGAGCTGGAGTCTCTGCCAGATTTGCTAGCTGAACTTAATTTCTCTGTGGCCAAATAAATGCCAGAGCTGGGACAAGGAAAGCAACAGGACCATGCAGGTGCTGAGGGAAGAACATTCCCTTCCCTAGCTGGCAGCTGTTAGATCATTGGTGGGAAACTGCGCTCCAAAGTGCCCTCCACACGTTCCTACCCTTCCCTCTCTCCAGGGCCCTACTCAACTACCTTAGCCAGGAATTAGGCTCTGCTGACTTCAAGAACCTTCCCAGCTGAAAAAAACAGTCACCTGTACAGGTCTTTAATGATGCTCTTCCAAGTCCATCTCCCTATGTTCCTTATGTGCTCAGCCCTAATCACGAATTTATGCCCTTGTACCTGATGACCTGGGGGTTATTTTTGGTAAGATTAAAAGGCCACTTGTTCATGGATATTTCCTAACGTGATGATGGCCATGTTCTAGTGTCTGAAAGAAATCATGCACTGTCTCCACAGCAAGATCTTCAGGAGGAGCAGCCAACTTACCCCAGCTGCCTGCCAGGCTCCTCATCCAGCCACCAGGCACCCATCCCTTGTTTTAGGGACACCTTCACGGGCAGGGAACAACCACAGCCTGTCAGGGGGTTACACTGCAAGGTGACACTGTGATGGGCACGTGGCTGGACTCTTCAGCAACATGCAAACAGGAGCCCAGGACTGCCTGGCTCCTCCTTTTCTTGGGAAAGGAGAATTTCCCAGCACTCTGCTCATTCTCTGTGGTGGTTATGGGAGGTAGCTGGGCTAAGAACCACAGTTGTTGCAGAGCTGCTCTGATAAGGACCTTTCTATCTGTTTTCCTTACTTGATTAAATTGAGTAACAAAAGAGTCCTCACCTTTTCCAGACAGACAAAGGTCACCGAGGCTCCAGGGTCACAGCCAGGTCTTTGCTGCTTTCTGAATGTATGATCTCTTCCTTGGAAGTCTGACACAGCTGTATAAAACAGAGGAATAGGTGCTATACTTTTATAGCACAAGGGTTTAATTAAAACTAATGTTTATGAGGTACTTTGGGAATAAATGTGATATATGTGTAAATTTGATTATTTTATTAGACTTTCACATGGTACTAACATTGCTATTTACTGACATTATTTTTCCTAGGCTATTTTCAGCAGCATTTTCCATACATAACTTGAATTTATTCTCTCTTTGCCTTTTTAAATTATTCCTACAGAAAAGGCTGAGGGCTTAATGAGAAATTTGAATGGTACCTGTGTATTTTATCTCAGGTGGCAGATCTGACACCTCTGAGTTAGTGCAGTGTTCTGTATTACAGTCTGCTAGCGAGGGCTGTGAGGTCTTGTCAGATCTCATAAACCAAACAAGGTCGATCCTTGGATGGAAACCTTAGAAGAATGCCCACATGCCACATGAAGTAGTATTTCACCTTCTGAATCATCACTCTTGCCCCTGAGTCATTTCTACAGCAGGAGTTCAGCTAGGTGGCTGGGGTTCTTTGCTGAGTTTTTATAGTTACTACAATTCAAAATACATTCAGAGGGAGTCTTTGCCATCTGTGGTCATTAAAGAGCTCAGAATTATTACCCCACGAAGAACTAAACTATGTATATAAGTATTTTTCTCAGGTAGCAGGCTGTACTTTATCTTAGAAAACCCTGCCAGCAATTTCACTCGGATTCAGTAGTTTTGTCCTTTTGTCTGCCTGCAACAGTACCAAACCTACAGGTTTTATTTTCTATTTATTGGGAATAACCACTATTATGAGAGAACCAAATGCTGACCCATCCAGCAGCCTGCTGGAGTTTCTAGAGAGTGTGGAAGGGAGCTGCAGGTGCTCGATAAACCTCTGAATCGGGCCCCAAAGGAGTGGGAGCTCTGGAGGCAGCTGAGCACTGCAGAACACTCCGAGCTCCTTCTCCCCCCCGAGAGCAATTAAGAGCAGGAGAATGTGCCTTCAGAAATCCACACTTGCACACCTAGAGGGGTGCTGAAGCAGCCAGTGCTTGGGCTCTCTGCACACGCTCCTGGCATTCCCAGGGTTTGAAGAGGTGATGCATACTGAAAACAGGCTGAGTCCTTAGGGGCCCTGCTCTTAGCACAGAGGTGTGCTTGGACTGCCAAATTAGAACATGTGCAATTTCATGTCTGGGTCTCCAAAACACCCACGTAACCCCCTTTTGCACCCAGAATCTGGGTTTAGGAATCATCTTTATTTTTCCACATTATTAGCTTAAACAGTCCTAGTTGCCTTTGTTGCTTTGCAAAGATTAATGCCAAATTCAGCCACAAATATTATTTTTTATTGCCTTAGAACAACAAATGGCAGCCTTCTCTAGGTGTTTCTATAAGCCCTAAGAGACATGTTCTCCACAGTCCCTTCAATGCTTTGATGGGAAGAATTACATTTTCCTGTACAGAGCCATTTATAATTTATTTTTAATTTGTGTGTGTGGTACAGTTGTGTCTGGGGAGCCTGCTACTGCAGCACATGTAATTTAATATTTCAGGAAGATTAGGATAAAAAATGGCTTGTAGAAACTCTATGACAGCTTCATTACTTAGTTCTCCTAACCATGAAAGTTAACCCAGGCTTCTGGCTTCCCTCCATAGATACAATGGCTTTCTTGTTTTGTTTTGTTTCTAATTCCATCAGGGGCCTTCCCTTATTGACTTGCAGCTTCCTTCAGTGACAGCTACGTGACCTTTCTCAGGTGTGAGAGCGTATCAGCGTAGATGTAAAACGTAAGATATTTCTTCAGTAAAAATTGGTGATCAAAACCACACTTGGAATAGTGACTGCTTATTTATCATACTTTCCCTGAAGAGCCTCGAAGTGCTATCAGTGAAAAGCCTGAGAAAGCTGTGTTGTCAAAAACTTGTGAGACTGAGAAAACATAATTGCTTCGTTATGTAAGAACGGTTTGTTGTCGCTTCTGTTGCCTTGCTGTCTAACAGAGACAATGCTGGTGGTTTTAGCTTCTCAGCTCAGCTTTGGCACTATAAATTGTTCACCAAGATCTTTTTATTTACTTTTCTACCCATCTGACTTGAATGGTGTCATCAGATGGATGCTTGAGATCACACTAAAGGGGTTTAAAAGTTAGCCTGAACCAGAGATGTCTGCTGCACTGCAACAAACAGTAACCAGCTGCATGCACACACATCCTCTATTCCAACACGACAGAAAATGACTACAGGTAAGGCACTTTCAGCAGGTCACTACAAAAATCAGGAGTGTATCATGAACAGTTATTGCCAGAAGAAGCTGGGAGCAGGGAGAATAACTTTTTATCCACCTGATAACACCCAAACGATGCCCTTTTCAGCAAAATGTGGGCTTGGGATTGGGACAAAGGAAATTTAGGTATGTCTTGCAGATTTATGCCAAAATTAGATCCATACTGACTTAAACTGTTTGGGAATTCTTACTAGCCTCTGTCCTGTCTATGTACTTAGAATGAAGCACCCAAATCTTAACGGTTCCCTAGAAATTAATGGGATAATAATCATGTTTTGACTTCTAAAGATCTGTTGGTCCCAAGCTGAGAAAAAGAAATTGCCAGCTCACATCTCTCCATGAGCCTGGAATGAAAAAATAACAAGGATGATGGCTCACCATCTGTTCAGCAATTGCTGTGGAAAGGTTGGAGGATCTCAGTCCAGTTCCTAGCTGATGTCTATCGACAGCATCCGTGCCCACTGAGGGTGTGCTCACCCGTGTTCACTCAGCTGTGTGGAGAAGGCAGGACTCAACACCAGCACTGCCTACACACTGCTCTTGCACATGTACACCCAAATCCCTCCTTGGAGGGGCAAATTCAGTTTTAAACTGCCTGAATCCCCATGTCCTGCTGACACAAGGAAGAGCATTACAGCAATTTGGACCAAACACGAGCCACGCAGCAGACTGTTCCAGGCCCCCACTGATGTGTGTTACACCCCCTTAATTATGCCCATGACAAGGCACTTACAGGGAAAGCCCTCTAATATATTATTCCCATTCTGGCAACCTATTAACACCACAGATGAGAATTTTTCTGCTGGATGCATTCTCTCACTCCAGCTACATGTTCCTTTGCTGCATCTGTAAGCTCTATCAACTTTTGAAACGTTTCAATTTCTCTTTAGAAAGACAGTGCACCTGCAAATCTTAGATCATACAGGGGTCTGCATTCAGAGCTTCACCAGTCTGCTGTCTACAGCAAACTGAAAAAAAGGCTGTTAATTTAAAACTACACCACAGGATATGCCTTCCAGATGAGTTACTTCATATTTGATTGAGCGTTTGCTTTTCTCACCTACAAGGTTTTGATTGCCACTAATCTTGCTGGATGTAGTGTCCTGGCTCAAGCTGTCTCAGACTTCAGCACAGACTTTCTGCAGTCAAAGGCTTTACAGGAAAACTGTGCTGAGAGGTGTGCTCACAAACACAGATACTTTTGCCTGGACTAATTTCACAGGCAGATGAAGTGCTCAGCTTCAGTCTTCCAGCCTTGGGGAGACCATCAGGCCTGTGTAGATGTCCCTGGACCTGTCCTTGTTGGAAATACTGTGAGGGGAGCTGGCTTTATCCTCCCTTGGCACATATTCCAGCCAACCTAGAGGTGTGTGCAGTGGGGAAATGGCTCATCTTTGCCTGATGAGAGAATAGATAACAGAAGAGAGCCAAGGAATGGTGAGGGGGCAATAAAAAAACTGGCAATGTATCCTCTTTCTGAACAGAGAGGCAGCTTGTATGTGACCAGGAAGAGATAAGTCATAAACTGTAGAAAGAGATAAGAGGGAGAATGAATGGGAACCACTGCTGTCCTTGAGTTACACAGACTGGCAGGGGAACACAAGCAGCTCCTCTCCTTTGAGCACCCCATGGGCATCACTAACAACAGACACATCTCAGGATCTACAAAATCTACCCTTTTCTTTCCCTCAGATACGCAACAGGATGCTGTTAGTCTTGGAAGATGCACTGAGACAGAAAGACTGGAAGTTCACGACTCACTGGCAGCTCGTGGCTGGAGATGTATCCTGAAGAATCACTATTGATTTTCTGTGTTCTCCTGCCCTCCTCTAGGCATAATTTCTTGGCCACTACCCAGGGACAGGATGCTGAGCCAGATGGACCTTTACTCTAAGCAAATGTGGCCTTTCTGATGTTCCCGTGTAAAGTATGACAAACTGGCACTTACAAAAAGCAGTAAAATTTTTAATTTATTGCTGACAAAAACATCAGTTTAATATCCATTATCTCCATCCTTAAAAGTCCCAGTACATGCTTCTTGTTTTATAATGAAAACAATACTCAATAAAAGCAAAAGTACTCAGAGATATGCTATTTACTCGCTCCTTCATCAGCTATTGCTCCTAAATTTTCTGATCCTCTTCTAGTTTTTGAGATTAAAACCACAAGAAAACGTAAACTGATATCGCAATAAAGAGCCACCAGAAGAACAACTCCTGCCAACCTCTGTGAAAAGTTTGGAGAACAGCCTGGTCAGCTGCTTTCCTTGGATTGTACAATCTTACTGGGAACATGGATAGCTTGTTTTCCTCTGAGAGCTCCATGAGGGTATAAAATCACAGAGAAGGATGTCTATAATGGTTGAACATTACTGGTAAACTTTTTTCCCTAGAACAGCCCTGTACAGTTAAAAGCTGCCACTCGAACACTTGTAGTTTCAATCTTTATGACATCTTTTGCAAGACTTTTGTGGATTTTTAAAGCTACTTTTTTTGAGGAAAAGCATCTGAAGTTACATCCTCATTATTGCTTTGAAAGAAAATAACTAATGAATGACAGGTACCTCACAAGGACAACTACTCAAGCTCAGAACAGACTAAGAATTACCTGCTTGGGAATGTGGTGGGTCACAGCACAGGATAACACAAGGCAGACTGCAGGCTGTCCACTGTAAGGAATAGTAAAAACACGCCCTCCCTCTCATCTCTGGGTTCATTAATTTCATAAGCAGGTGGGACAACGCTAAATCACAGCTTCAGTACAGACACTTGATAGAAGTGAACACGCAGGCCGTGGGTCACTGAGCTCCCACTGGTGGGATCATCTGTGTTGACACTGAGAACAAGCAGGGAAGGAAGTTTGCTTTGAAAGCCACAGCAGTGACTGGGTGCCCAACCTTGGGGCTGGCACTCAGCTCCATGCAATGCACCAATGCTCTGCTCTTTCAGCTGAAAAGGCATCGCTGAATCGCGTTCCTTGCAGCGAATGATTCGACAGCTGCTGGTCCCTCGGCCTCAGATCGACTGGGGAGAAATCCACACTGGAGCTTACTGAGTGAGCTCTTGGAGCTGTGTGCTGGGATTGCTCAGAGAACTCCTTATCTGAGGGATAAATGACAGATTTGTCTGTGTTTGTGGATATAGATCCCTTAAGCAGAACTGGTTGCATGACCCACGGTTGAAATGTCTCCTTACATTTGATGTCCTGCAACTTGGACACGTTTCAGTGATGTGGACCCATCTTTCTTATGTTGGCCAGGTTTGGATTAATTTTGAAGGTTCATCCAAAATGAAAGGTTATTTATATATATATATATTTAATCCAAATTACTGGACCTTCCTTTTGCCTCTGAAAAGTTCTTGCACATGCCTGCCACCTCTTAAAAAGAATACTGGATTTACTGTCGTAAGAGCAAAACCATCATTAGCTCCAAAGAGAATAACATTTCATGGTCCAAGTAAAATGCCTTGTTCTGTAATACTACAGTTTTGTTTTCCTTAACAAAGATGCAGGTACTAAATTATTGAATTCACTTCTGCTCTTTTCACCTAAACACAGATGCTCCTCAAGTATTTTTCTCAGGACTGTTCAGCAGAGTTCGTTGCTTTCTAGGTGAAAAAAATGTAAAGCTTTTAACAGGGTTGTGGTTTGGAGGAGGCCTTTGTAAAGATACTTTTAGAATAGCATTTGATTTTCTAACTCCAAAATATGAGCTACTAATGACCATTTTTAAAATGAAAACTCAGCTGATAATGTTAAAAATGAACCATTGTCACACCTTTTTTAAAAAAAAATCTTGATAATATGATAATATGAAAATGTCACAAGGCAGTTTTAATTTTGAAGCTGTTCAATTTCTTCTTTGTTTTAAAAACACTGACCATTTTTCAAGTTTTATTTGGCTTCTGTGTAAGGTCCTCCCCACAGAAAGCCACATCATTTCCCAAGTTTACCAAGACGAAGATTTGAGCAGAGCTTTTTTTCCCTTCCATTAGGAGAGCAAACCTGATCCTGCAAAAGTGAGCATAATCCTCTCTGCATTACTACTAACTGCACTTTAGAGTACTTGTAAACACACATTCTCCTAGCCAGGCAGTCACATTAGGTACAGCTGTGGGTCATGCCAAGTACTGCTAGAAAGAGAAATTAATCTTCTCTTGTAAAATCTCTGAGAAGACAATCACAACCCCCAATTAAAAAAAAAAAATTATTAGCACTTCTGGTTTTGGGGCCTGAGCCAATTAATATTAAAAAAGCAGATGGGTCTCAGCTTGGTCCTTTTAATGTAACTTGGATGTACTCTGTTGAGCAAATGCCTAATAACTTCGTGGGTGTTTGCTTGGAAATGGCATTTAGTTTAAACACTGCTTCAGTATCTGTATTTTAAAGGGTCAAGTGGAGCTGCTGAATTTGAAAGAGAAGGAAATTCAAATGCTTCAGTTGGTCATTTAGAAAAGGTGGGACTTAGAGAAGAGTAAGAGTAGAGTGGTAAATAACTCAGGAAAGTGGCAGAGACTGCATAGCTTGAGCAGTGACGTAAAAAAAACTTGATGTGCAAAGGACTGCTCACAGATTTAAGTCATGTTAGAATGAGACCTGCTGGCTCCTGAGTTATCTGTAAGGCCAAGGTGAAAAGCCTTTCACAGAATCAATTAGGTTGGAAAAACCTCTGAGATCGAGTCCAGCCTGTGACCAAACACCACCTTGTCACCTAGACCATGGCCCTGAGTCCTTTTCTGAAAGGCCTCCAGGGACATGACTCCACCACCTGTGCTGTTGAAGAAATACTCTCTTGAACTGTTAGCCTGTGAAGTTCACTTCGTGTCATCAGAATAATTAATCTGCCCTAGAGGAGGTTCCTCGATGGAGAGTTCACACCTGGATTCAGGTTCTAGGTGCACACAGCCGTGATCCAGAGTTCCAATTCAATCTCAAACATGTTTAGCAGCAGGGCAAATGCCTCTGATTGTTTCAGAGCATCCAAGCGAGAAAACCAAACCCCTGACAGTGATGCAGAGCTGCTCAGTCAGAAGTGGGTCAATACACAGAGGCCTTGCAGCAGAGACCTTTGTGTTCCTTACAGTGAACCTCCTTTTCACTGTCCAGGGATTCCTGGCTGAGTGCAGATTTCAGAATGGGACTTCATACATATTGAAAAGAAACGAGAGGATGTTTTCCATCTTGATACAAATACCAGGTGCAAGTCAGTTTTCACCCTCCCTTAGATCAACCTCACAGACAGGTTCAGTTATGATGCTGCAGGTCCCCTTTGCTCACGACAGCCCAGTGGAAAACACTGGCCTCACCTTCTCCACACCGCCTGAGCAGTACAATAAACATGGAATGTTTTGACAGCATCTCCTCTGAACTCTGGAAACAGTGTTTGCTGGAAACACCTTAAAAAGCCAGTTCAGAATTCCGAGTTTACAGAAGGGATTCTTACTCAGTTTATCTGTTCTATGTGCTTTTGTAAATCTTATCTTTACTAATGAAGCAGCAAGCGCAGGGGAATGAGCTGGGTTTTGTCCTGTTGCTGGCACCACCAGCAGAACTGTCAGCTCAGCACTCTTTGTAGATTTTCTCTTGCTTGGTTGATGTCAGAGACAGAACACGTTTTTCGGGCAGAGGATGAGTCTGTGGGTCAGATTCTCTGCTGCAATACAGACTTGGGGATTTCAAAGGGAATGTTATGGCACAGTCATGCTTCAAAACTAATGGTGAGCTTCTATACTCCTTCTACTCAATGTTTTTCAGAGTAAGCCCTCAATTTTTCACGCTTAAAAGACAAATGCCAGGGTTATGGAGCCAAATTTCTCACTAACGTGGTTTGAAGCAGCATCAATTTATATATACCACAGGACATCAATCTCTTTTTAAAGAGTCCTGATGGTTTTTATATAATATTTTCTTTTAGGCTTCTTACAGAATTATTTTTAGTTAGCATTTAAACAGATTTTCCTGCTCTCTGGAGGAAACCCCAGCCTGACAGAAGGCTGTCAGGATCCTACCTAGCACCCTTCAGTATGGGGATCAAGCTGGCTGCTTTTTGGAAGTAGTTACTGATTTTATTAAGGAAGCTTATGGAGCTCTAGTAGGCCTGCCAGTTGACCACGTGCTTTCAGAAGTTTTTGACAAATACAGTTTGGTTTTTAGTTCCTTTACCAGGTTTTTTTCCAGCATTTCCTTTGACACATCAGCTTCTTACCACACACAGATCACTACTGATCACAGATCCAGAGCATTTCTTTTGAAGGTTCACACATGTACATCCCTTCTCTCCTTTCCAGTACCTTCATTTTTGTTAGGTTCTCCCTTTAACACCTGATGGGCCAATGGCACCAGCTCTGTGTTTGCTCTCTCTCGCTGCCTGATTCACAGCACAGTCAGACATGGCAGCAATGCCAACACAGGACAATTTACACCCAGTATTGGGACAGATGTTACAGTGACTTACAGCACAAGGAGAACTAGAAAAGACTACTCACCTGTAGCTATTATACAGATGAATTTATACAGGAACACACCCTGAAGGCAACCATAGGACAGTCTGAATTAGAGGTGCCAAGGATCAGGTCTCTTCACAATTCAGTGCACCCTCAGTTACATCTAGAAGCAGTGGTAGTTCCAGATATGCTGTAGATGCATAATTCTCTCCCTCAAGAGAAATCAGATATGGAAGACAGTCTCTCAGGCTGCCAGCAATGAAGAATTTCCCCTTACAACATAATACCAGTCACCTTAAAAACTTACATTTTGGGGATATTTTGGAAGGAGAGTGGAGGCAGATACATCTTCTGCAGTCATAAGTAAATGTCAACATGTTGAACAGGAGATCTGCGGTGTGAGGTTTGTCACAGTGCTCAGAGCTGGGTCTGGATAAGTTTTGACGAGAATTCAGGGTCTGTGTTTGCAGAGAAGCTGAGATCCAACTGTAACAGCCAGTGCCAGGATAGACAGCTGAGACTACAACTCTGACTTCAAGTTCTGATTTTGCCTTGTGGAACACTTTGCATGTCATCATTCCCAAAGCCATTAACAGCCACAAAGAGAAGTTTTACAGCAAAAATGAGAATCCTTTTTCCTTTTCTGTTTTATGTGTTAATGTAGCATTAAAAAAGAAAAAAACAAGGAAAGGCATAAAGGTAAGAAAGAAAGAAATAATACTGCCATTCTGAAGGCACTTTAATTCAGCATCAACCCGGCAGCTGTGAAAAAGAGGGTCTTTGGAAGCTGCCATTATGCTGCCACTGCCACCTATAATGTTTCATAATGGATTTAACACGATGCCTCTCCAGGTATAAAGAAGCAAATGGCACCATTCCAGAGAAAAAAATGCATTGATATTTTTTTCAGGAGGAGGAAGAAGGTTAAGCAGAACATTGGTATTCATGTCCCATCCTCCTTTCTTCACCTCTCCTTTCCCACGATGACTTAGGGTATTTTATATACAAAAAGCCCACTATTTACATAAGGGAAAAAAACACAGCCTACCTGCTAGATAGCAAACATACCCCATATTTCAGAAGAGCAATAATGTGGGAAATGACTTATCATGTGTGATTCAGTCTTGTGTTCCAATATGCACATTGACATTACCACAGTCATCACTACAGTGAACACAGTCAGCACAGAGGATCACAGATTTAGCTGCAAAACACAGCCTGTAGGCACAGTGTTGCACACTGAACTCTCCAGGCCCAAGAAATTCATTGGGACAGACCCTCAGAAAGCAGCACTGCAAGAGTTTCGTAATGCAAAGGAAAAATAGGGGGCTCAGGCATCTGAGTGGCAGATGCACCGAAGCTCAGCATCGTGAGCAGCCTGTGCAGCCTCCCACTGCACGGTGGTGTCGGGGCAGGATGGACTGAGGAGGAGGTCTTGGGGTCACCCTACTGTGCTGCAGGCAAGGCATAGGTGAGCCAGGCAGTGCTCTGGGGTCAGGCAAAGACAGCAGGTGAGCTGCCCAGCTCAGACATTCACTAATGGTACCTACCCAGGTCAAAAGCCCCAGTGGGGAGCATTTACAGGAAGGGATATAAAATGAAGCCCAAGGCTGCACACGTGCTTTGTGAGAGCCTAGGACACCCTTTTCTCATTGCCATCCCATTGCTGCTGAAAGAATAACCTCTTCATTGATGGTTGTGCACCAGGTAAGCTGCCTTTCATCATTTCTCCCCCAGGTGACATGGTTCATGCTCTTACTGACTCTTCCTCCCCTCATTTCCCCATCTCCTCTGCGCTGAAGTTCTGCTCTTCTTCTCTGGCAAAGGGGACTGCACACCCCCAGCAAGCAGAGCCATACCCGTTGGGCCTGCTGTTGCTAAGAGACTGAGTGAGAGAGAGAGATCCTACCCACTCAATTTCCCCTACAAATCCCAATATTCCTCCTAGTGCTACTCTCCAGCCCTACTGAGATACTGTCGATGCAACCTTGGTGTCCAACAGATCCATATGGGTTTTATGGGACGTTCTCTTCCACTGACCAGCACTACTGAGAAAGTCCCAAAATATGATACTCCAGTAGATAGCATGTCTTTAGGGAATTAGCACAGATACAGGTGCAAACTGCTCTTGTGGGAAACCACCAAGGCCCGAGGAGGTCAGAGATCTTGCCTAGATCTAAAAGGCACACGTAGATTGAAACAGGTTCACAAAAATACCCTTGGAAAGCCAAGCTAAACATGGGCCATTAGAGGTCACAGCACCTGGCACAGCACTGGACTGGATAGATTTCTGCTCTACTGCACAAAGTCCCTCCAAATGTTACTAACTAAGATTTTATTTCAGTGTTCAGATTGATTTCCCCCCTCCTCCCCAGAATGCAGGGGAGTTTACTCTGACAATATTTCTGGCAGGGGTCTCTCTCGAGCCTATAGAAAGGCCAGCAAACACCAAATAATAACAAATTTATTGACAAGAGAAAAATATGGGGGAAGTTTTCAAAACTCTCCTGGAGTATTGTCATGTTGCTAGGCTGACAGAGCTATCAAACCACTTCAGTCCCTGCCAGCAGTAACAGACTTTTGCAGATTCATAACAGTTCACAATTGCAAGGCCTGTTTGCTGCCTGTGGCTTTCAGGCACACCACCTGCAACTTGCTGGATTCCTAGTTCTCCATTAAGTTGGAGTCACTGAGGAGTATGCATGGAGAGAGTTCAACCATCACACCAAAACTACAGAAATATGCAAGTGGGTGATGTCATGATCCCTTTGTATGTGTCCAGAAATAGCTCAGGCTGGAATGCTTCCCCAGCTGAACAGGAGGCATAAGGCAAATAGATTAGGGAGACAGAGAGAAGACTATCTCAATATCTCCAAAAAAAAAAAGATTCAAGGTTATGAACTGGCCAAAGAGCTCCTGATTAATTTTACAGACGGAGCAGAGCTTGGAGTACAGCAGCAAACAACTTCAGAAGTACCCATGGGAATGCTGTTAATTAATAAAGGGAGCAAAGAGATTCAGGACCAGTCTGTAGGAACCTGGTGCTTCTGTTCCACCTCTGCAAGTTTAACTTTCCATTCATAAGCAAGAGAGACATCAAACAGGTCACCCTAAGAAAGGCAAAGCTAGGTTGGAAATGAGCCATCTGCTTGTGCCTTTGTCAAAGGCCGAAGTCTCACTCACATTCAGATCACTCTTCATATAGACATTTATGCAAAGTGATCAAATCTTCTGTTGATCTTCCCATGAAGGCATGTTTTCCACACTTAGACAATTTGAAAGTGATTTTAAGGATTTCTAGTATTAAATCAATCTGGTTTGGAAATAAAAAGAACACTGTAAAGTTTACAATCACAAGTATTCCTTTTCTGTGTGCTGGAAGGCGATTTGGGATCAAAATCCCAGCCAGACTACCCGAGGTGAGCAGAAACCTCTGAAGAGAGACAAAAATCAGGAAGTGTACAGGAAGCCGATGGGCAAAGCAGCAAGTGGAGGCTGACAGAACTCCTGCTCCCTCTGACAAAGAGGAATTACAGATAGCTGAGCACATCTTTGAGGGGACAGCTCCTCAGCAGAGTAGAAAGGTAAATTATATACAGAAGAAGCAGACGTGGATAAAACAAGTTTTCTGTGCAATGTTTATACGGAATGGGGAATGTGGAGAAGATGCCAAGAACAGCCATACATTTTCGGGAAGAAAGCAGAAATAGTCAGAAATTGAGATAATGCCAGAGATAGTTATAAAATTTTTTAGAATGTCACAAGGCTGACAAAACATCAGGGCCAGATGGGATCTGTCTCAGAAAAATCAAGCAATTAACTAAAAAAAACCCCCAAAAAACAAACCAAAAATACAAAAAAATACAGCAGCATATGAATCAAAGGAGTGAGGTCTATCACTTCACCCCTGCTACTTTTACATGGACAACTGAGTGAAATAAGCCCTGCCTGATCTCAGTAAAAGCCGTGCTGAACGTGCCACGAGAAGGTACAACTCCTGAGAACACAGCTTCTTACAGGGAAAAACTGCACACAGTTGCAGCCACTTGCAAGGTGTTCATCTCAAAAGGCAGCAAAACACCTTTGGGGAAAGCTGCTGTCCACAGCACTTTGTGTTGCTGCTGAGTAAAAGGGATGTGGACACTGGCTCTAGGACAAGAGTGTTAGAAAGCAACCAGAGAGACCAGAAGTGAGCTGGACCTGGTGGGCTGGGGAGGTGCTGGTGCATATTGAGGTCTATGAGGGATCCAAAAACCAGGAAAAACCCCACAGCTTCACTTCCACAGGGAGGGGGTGGACACAGAACAGAGGTGTTAATTAAGGACACAAAGGAACGACTCAGAAAGTTCATTAATGATAATGACTAAATGGAAAATCACACTTAAATCTGTTGAGCACGGATTTTCCAGTTTAATTGGACTTTTGAAATGCTCTCTTAAATGCAGTGAAATCTGACAGAGAAGTCTGTTCAATGCAGAAGCACACTGGGACAAAGTTTCCCAAGCAACCAGAATAAGGTTTGCACAGGAGGAATGTGCGCTGGTCTTGCAGGTAAGGCACTAGAATGCTTAGGGTGAGATCATGTAATTGAACCTCTCAGTCTCAGGTGACATGACTGGACAGTTCCCTACAACCACATCATTAGTAAGTATTCCTGCTGCCTCAGCCAGCATTCCTATAGAGCCCAGGAGAATCAGACACTGCAGTGAAATTTTTGCCAGCTATTTGTGACACAGAGCCCAGTCTCTATTTCCTCAGCAAAGACCCCTAGGCCTCCTCTAGCACAGACAATCACTTTGGGATGGAAAGCATCACTGAAAATTGCAATCTCCCTGAAATAAAGTGGTTCAGATTAAATTAGGCAGTTTTATTCAAGGGTAGAAAACTGCAGGCTGTCCTCGCTCCCTCAGCCTTGGAAAACCAAAAGCAGTTATGGTGGTCTTTCCCTGAGCTCACCATAGTCCTCTATCCAGCATCTATCTAGCTGCTACCCCTTTTTTGCCCAAGAAATCCAGAAATGGAATAATTTCCACCATGAACACCTCTTTCAGGGTTTTGGGAATACTTCCTGCCCAGTCCCCAGTGCCCTTGCCCCATCTCTTTAAATCAATGTACCAGGTATAGGCTTCCTGTGGGCGAGAATAATTCACAAGATCAGCAAATGCAACATTAATCCCATTCTAGATTAAAAGGAATTTATGCAGGTGTTTTTCTATGCCAAAAAGCAATTTAAAGTAATCTTCCAGCTCTGGCAGGAGAAACAAAAAAGAAGTAGATGGAACTCAGGAAGAAAATAAATATAGCTCAGCAGGCAGTGGTTTAAACTGATAGTGCATTGATAGCACAAGAAGTCTTTTGCAGCTGGATGAACTGCTAAAACAAATGAGCCAGCCTTCCTTCCCACGTGTCCTTGCTTGAGTCCACTTACAGCAGGACTTTCAGTCCCTCTGCACACTGCTAATGTCAGCTCCCACTGCCTGAGCAGCAGCTCCTGTCATGATTGCCTTCCTGATTATGACAACCTTCACTTTTACATTCGCAACTCTTGCCAACACTAGTTGGGTGCATTAAGCTTCAAGTGAAGATTTGCAATTTCTTCTTTTGCTGAACAAGCTTAAAAATACCATTTTTCTCCTATTTTAATTCCTAATAGCTATAGAACATTGCTACAATCTGTTGTATGTCAGTGCACCATTTGCAAAATGAGCGAGTACAGCCTCAGAAAATTAAGTCCCCTACTTGCTCGTAAGGGAGAGAAAGAATTGGCAGCAGAGAAAGTTCATGTTGCAATGAATACTTGACAGTGTATATCTAAAACTTCTCCATCCTGAACATAATAAGAGGCCTCCCCTTTGTATCACAGGATGCCCTCTCGCTGACTCCCATCCCCACTGGAAAGCTTGAAGTCCACTGGGTTATACCATAAAACCCCCTGAAATTCTTACACATCACAGACCATCAGTGATCTCAAGAAGGCATTCTTCAGGAAAAACCCTTCATCTGTTCTCAGCAAGTCTGCTTGAAACTATTAAACTCCTGCTGAGGATATCTACACCTCGGAACAGACCGGAGATCTACTGCTGTCCCACAAAGGGCTGGACAAAACCTTCAGCATGGACCAGAGCCCAGGCAGCTGTGCTTAAGAGAATATAAAACACCTTCTATTCCATGCATAACCCTTCCCATCCCGCTGGAAACCCCTGAGCTACCCAGCAGTGCTTATGGCTTACACCTCATCTGATGTGACCTGTGTCACAGGAGCTGCTGATTTCCATCCAGCTGAGACTACAAAGTTATGGGCAACTGTGGCAGAGAAACAAAGACTGAATGACTCACACTGCTGGACCTTTAACTGATTTTTATCACTGGTCCCACCAGATAAGGGGTAGAACAGCAGGAGGAAGAGAACTCGTTTCCACTGGTCCTGTGTGGGTAAATTTGATTCCTCACAGCTGTCAAACAGACAGGTACCTGTCTCCAGGATCAAAATTCATGTGTGCTGGCAAACCAGCCTCTGTCAGCATCATGATTCAAGCAAATCCCAGGAAAGGGGAGCAGCATATGCTTTTCTATTTCACAGCTTCCTGAAAGGGGTGTCTTACAATACATAACATTTAATCCTGTCTGAACTAGCTTCTATTGAGAAGCAAGAAGTACTGTGTAAGAGGCAAAAAAACTGATCTAAGGAGCAATTTCATTTAAGGCAGGGCGTGACAGCTTTGCAGTAGTTTACCTGATAGACTGCCGTGGTTCTCAAGCCACAGAACATCATTTGCCTCCCTCAGACTTAATCTGAGAGAAACAGCCTGTGTGCAAAAAGCTTCCATCTCATCTCACACCCATGCTAGAAAACACGTCCAAGAATGACCTCAAGGGGGCCAATCCAAGTGTAAAACGAAGGGAATCTCATCTGTCCAAACACTGCCTTAAGTCGTAACTCAGACATCCTAAAGCCACTAAATCCACCCAGTAATCCATTCCCACTTACCTTTCAGGACTGTTTAATCTTTCAGGCGCCTAAATTTAAAGGTGCTTCACTACATAGACAAATTATTTCCCCGTCATGTAATTTTAGTTGCCTCCTGCTGCCCATTAGTGCTCCTCTATGAGCTGTTGTACTCTCTCTCACCTGCAGTTCTGCTGGGATTTACTTTAGGCTTTTGCATCCTTCCTATGTCCCTCAGAGTAGCCATGACCAGAGCATGGTGGTAACAGTGTTCAGCTCTTAAACAACAATCGCTGGCAAAATACACTCACTCAGGAAACCAAACACGCAGATGCTTGGTTCTAGTTTGCACAGAGTGTACTAAACCATTAGCTGCTTGTCCTCCAAAAAGGGAAGAGCAGAAAGGACACCAAATGGATGAAGATACCTAATTTTTCCCACAGGTTTCCCCTAAACTTAACCATAGAAACAACTGCTCAACTTAAGCAGACTTGATCATTCCTGGAAGATTGAAGAATCTGCCTTTCCACTACCTGCAACACAGAACTTACACATCTGTGTTAAGGAAACTGGATTTTTTGAGTGAGGTTAGAAGTTCTTGAAGGAACAGTCTCATCTTGGCCTTCAGCAGCAATTTGGCAGTGTTGGAATAAAGCTGGTACCAGAAGCTACAGGGCAAGGCTGAAAGAGAAAAGGGATCAGCATGTGGAGGCACTGGATTGGACAAGGAGATTCCCCTCAGTAGAAAAGAAGAGGGGGATAAAAGGAGGCTGTATTTTGTGAGGTGCAGGGATAAACTTGGAAAACACAAACCATTGAAGCCAGAAAGCCTTGGGCATTTCTGAGCACAGTAACTGATCTACTGAACCATGGTATAGGAGGACTGAATAATCCAAAGTACTAAATGTCACAAGAGTTAACACCTAGAAACTTTGTACTGCCCAGACTTACAAAACGTGAATGCCCAGGAGCATCACACAATGCCTGTGATCACTAATTAGTTCATGCTGGGGAGGATTGCTCAAATCAAAGAACATGATGGAAGTGCACAGAATGCCAAATCATAGTGTTATGCTATGTTGCAAGGCAGAAAGTTTCACAGAGAAAGGTGCTGTAAAAGGGGGTAATAAGGTTACATCAAGAAAAAGAAGAAAAAGGAGCTTTTCAATAGTATAAGAGAATCCCCATAAGCTCAAATGGGCATAGAGACATTGTTAAAAATTAATTGGCAGCAAAACAAATGGCCAGTGCCACAAGATCACCCCCTATGACACAGCAGCTGGTGTTTATAGTGTTCCTGACGTGTTTATAGCCTTCCTGATGTTTTCCATAAGTGTGTTTGTTTCAATGGCAGATAAGAAATGAGGGGGAAAATTTCAGGTAGCATAGAATTAATAGAGCAAGGACCTCCTTTTCTTTCTTAAAGATTTTTGTGAGTATTTGAAGATAAATTAAGATCTGCCTCCAAATTTTGTCATCTGTGTCCATTTCCACCCAAAAGACTTAATGATAGGGAAGAACAAAGGAAAGATTAGGACAAAGAACATTATTTCAGTGGCAGAAAATTATCAACAGGATACAATTCAGAACAAAGGGCTTCCATTGGACAAGCAGCTGGTGTCAGTGAACAAGCAGGGTAGAAATTGATTCTGGTCAGGTTGCTTTCTTTATCTCACACGATGCAGCTGCCTGACACTACTGAAGGTTTCAGCACAGGTTAATACCTTTGTTAACCCGTGACAGTCACAGGTAAATTCCAGAATAAATCTCTGAATCTCTAGAGATCATTCTAGAGGTGCTGCCAAATCATTTGGCCAGATGAAGACTGACATTAAGCTTAAACCACACTACTCTAAAACAGCAACCCACAACTGAACTGGAGACAGACCCAAATCTAAAGCTGTGATGCAATAGATTGAGCTCCAGATTTTCATTAGTATCTCATGTTTCTTGGAAAACTCTGAAAGCAGGAAGACAGAAACTAGGCACTGGGGTATCTGCTCTACTTTCAGGGCAAGCATGAATGACTCAAAATGGGTCAGGGGAAGGTTTGTGCTTGCAGAATTTCTTTGGGCCTTTCCAGAACGTTTCTCTAGTGCCTGTCCTCTTTCCTCACCTACCTTGTCATTGTTATGATAAGGACAGATTTTCCTGACTGTTCTGCCAGTTTCTCTATTGGGGGAATTTACTTACTGTGGATTTTCTCTCTCTGAGCTCCCCAGTTCACACTGGGTGAGTTTAGGGGATGTTACAGAGCTCAGCACAGATACATGGGGTCAACACATAACAGTCCAAAGCTGTTTGGAGGAGGAGCAACTGCATGAGCAGTGAGTTGAGAAGAAGGAAAACCTGCTACATGCATTAAAACACGAAGACTGTCGTGATGAGATCCTTGTGCTTCCCAGAAACTACTGCAATTCATTTTGCACAGGCTGTAAGGATGAAGGGATGCTTTAACTGAAGCCTGGGAAGGAAGGCAGGAGCCAGGGGAACAGATTTGTCCTGGAGTCCTAAGCATTTATTGGTGATCTTGGTAGCATCATGTGTTTTCAAGATACAGCAGGCCACAGCTGCAAATGCCACCATTAAAAGTCTTAAGCTAATAGAAATTTGTGGAAACCAAGATTTCCTGCTGTTTTGACATGTAACAGAAGATGAATTAATAAATATGAAGCTACTCTTGCTCCCAGTGAAATCAATGCAGATTTGCACCTGATTGGACACAAAGAATCCTTTTTTTTTTTAACTAGTGGGAAATCTTGTGTGTGCAGGATATACCCATGTACTGTGTCAGCAATAAGTGCAGCTCTCATTTGTACCAGGAAAAGCTCACCGAGTCACAAACCCAGCCTCACGTGACTGTCTGACATTTGTCAGATGAAAGCAATTTATGAGGCCTCAGTGTCATGACAGTCCCAAGGCACTGATCTGACACGGGCCACAAGTGGCACTTAAATAAGTCATTCCTCTGCACAGGGGTACACTGGTCTCTGTGAGGACACAGGGCTCTGCCAGCCCCAATTTCAGCTGGGAGAATGGATTTTCTGGAGGCAGACATAACTCTAACCTCCTGCTCATGAATGAAATTAATTGATCTTTTCTGTTAGGAGAACACTGTACTGCTTGAGCCAGCCTCTGCTTTCAGTCACAGCGTGTGGAGCCGTGCTGGATTTACACCAGGGTTCTGGAGTGCAGACTACAGGGCTCCTCCTGGCCCTCAGGGATTCTTAGTGAGCAGCAGCTCTGCTTGGCTCCTTATTGTCTTTGTTAATAACACTTCTAAAGAGTTGTGTTTGCATCTATTTTTGTATCTCTTAACATACTTTTGAGACACTCAAGACTGCTTTGGAAAGAACCCAAGCTCAGGAGTGGGGTGTATTTAAAACAGATGAACCCCTGGTTGCTGTAGGCATGTCATTGGTATTCATTCAGTTTTCAGGAGGTTTTTTTCCCCCTTTCCAAATTCAGAGGCAGACTGTGGTGTGCCCAGTCCTCAGAGCACTGTAACAGAGAAGCACCATCCCTTCCTTCTGCAGGATCTCTAATTCTCCATGGAACAACTTGTTCTCCGTAAGAACAACTCAAATACTAGGACAAGCAGGGAAAGAAGAAAAGGTCATTCTACAGCTGCAGAGTAAATGAATACAACTATCTGATCTTAATTCCCTTTGGCCTGACAACACTTTCCTCACCCTTTAGTGTACTACTCAAAAGGTCCATACCTGCAAAACATTTGCAATACAGCTTATTTAGACTCTGTGGAAAACAAAGGGGAAAAACTCCCACCATAAAATCTCCTATGACAGCTCCTTGAAAGTCAGCTAGTGACCATAACAAATCCCTTCTCCTGCTCTCAGCCAGGATATTAGCCTCCTCTGACTGGGTGTTTGGTGGCCACGAGCCACACGTTGGAGTCCCTCAGGCCTGCTGGGTATGAAACTCTCGGGATACTGATCAAAGCCCCAGCATCTACTTCCCCCAACAACACCCACATGCAGTGTAACTCACCACAAAGCCTTGGCAATGAGGCCACCACCATCAATCAGAAGGTCCAGCTTAAGCCTTGTCAGCACTGAGACAAGGCTATCTCACACACA
Source organism: Ifrita kowaldi (assembly GCA_013398055.1). Lineage (NCBI taxonomy): Eukaryota > Metazoa > Chordata > Aves > Passeriformes > Cinclosomatidae > Ifrita > Ifrita kowaldi. The sequence continues at coordinate 588,607 of VZRS01004388.1, read as the reverse complement.
GGTTCTCTGTTCACGCCTGCTCATCAAGGAACAGACAACTACAGGTACTCTTCGCAAGACCAGAGGAAGTCAGAGGCCAGACTCCTCTGGTTTCAAGGGCTACAAGAGTGTGGAAGGCCCAGCCATCTGCAGGAGGTCCTTGTTGCCACCTGGGCCAGCACCACCTACCCTTTCACTAGACATCCAGGAGATTAAGCTATCTCAGCTTCTTTTGTGCCTGCCCTTGACACAGCAGCACTATTCGTCTTCAGCTTTACAGTGCATCCTGCAGCACTTCTCCAGAGAGAAGTCTGGAGGAGGACGTGTCCCCAGCCCTGTGTGTCAATATACTGGAGCTACACTGCTGTGCCAGGGGAGTTCCATGGTCTGAAACACCACTTTGAATTCAGGTTGGGTTTGTTTGTTGCTGGTTTTGAACCACTTTTTGTCTCAGCTGCAGAAAAATAACGTTTTATATACATATATATATAAGTTCTGTGAGCTGTTTTCACGCTGAGGAGCAAAATGAACATTTTAAAACATCAAATCTGAAGAAATCTGAGTATTCTTAGCACACGCAAATATCAGTGCTTTTTATAAACGATAACCTTATTTTCATTTTAAAAAATAAATAAATTCAGCCCTGGGCTGCACTTCCTTGCTTAGGTCCCAGCATACCTTTCCATGGATCCCTGCCTTTCCTGGTTTAAGCTCTCCAGCACAGCCTCCTGTCTCCTCTCCTCAGGCAGGGCGAGGCACGCAGCACACGGGCGCTCAGCACGAGATGCTTTGCATGGCTGTCACGCACCACTCGGGGAGAGAGGAGCAGCCTCGGCAGAGTAATGTTGCCACCAATTTGCTTATTTAGAAAAGCTTGGAAATGTCACCACTTGTTACACGCTGGTATCCTTAACATACTCGGGAGGCAGTCATAACTTCTGCCTGAGGCGCCCGAGAACTTCCCTGAGCACCGGCAGCACAAAATTAATGATGCAGCTCAGTCTAGGAGTGGTGGCATTTTAATAGTGGGTAGAGGAAGCCTTACATACTGCCAGCTACTCTTGGAGGAGTAAATGAATTAACTCACATCTGTCACACGCTTTGAGATATTCCAAGGAAGTGTTCCATAAAAGCCGACTTGTTATTAAGTATTGCTGACAAAATATTGTTTTCATTAATCTTCGTCTTTGATTTTCTGTTTGGGCTACTCTCACAGCGGCCTTTTGCTTGCTTTTACTGTAGGTGATGTGGGCTCACCCACACACCATTTCCAGAACCTATAGAGAATTATGTCACTGCAAGTTATTGATTGTGTTCCAACTTGGATTCTGCTTCGTACAGGCTCTAATTAATCCATATTCATGCCATAAGGATAGCTCATCTGACTGTGGTTTGATCAACCAGCAGAGAAAGACAGAGTCCCTATCAGTTACATCAGATCTTTCAAAGAGAAAGGTGCAGCTCTCCAAAAGCTTTGAGTCTAGGCAATATGGGGTCTAGGCTGTCATGAACTATTTTGATAGAAATAAATGTCACCATTAAAAAAAAACCCAAGAAAAGACAGATTGGTTAATATGTTTCAGAAACGTGTCTAAACTTTGTGCTTAAACAAAAAAAAAAGTCCTATGTGCTTAATTGTAAAAAGTCACAAGATTTTTTGGATGAAATGCTCTCAGAAGACAAGCCAAAAGATAAGCAAAGAAAATAAAGAGATAAGAAGATAGCAAAGAAGAAGGTAAGCAAAGAAAACCTGTTGTTAAAAAGGAATGATTTTACATGGGTTGTCTATGTTTTTGTGGTTTCAAGCCCACTAAGTAGAAAAATAAAATAATGTAATCTAGGAAGAAAATTCTGCATTTCTCTCATTTAGCTTACCCAGCTTTTTCGTTGTGCTAATTTGTACTCTTATCAATTAAACTGTTGAATAACACATTTGTCAGGCGGTATTCAAGTGGCATAAATAAAGTAGTTCAAGGTTTCTCTTAAAATCTAAACTCCTAGCAGGAATTCCTGGGCAAAAACACAGCTTCCAAATGCACAAGAAGACACAGACTACCGTCTCTCTCATGCAATGATCCTATATACGTGTCACACTTACATTTTATATCAGGATTAATGCCTTTAATATTTTCCTCGTTTTCTCTGCTGAATCCCATCTGCAGTGACAATTATCGTCTTTTTTTTTTTTTTTTTTTAACCTAGACACGCTCAAGTTTCGCTCCCATTTCACCCACTGAATTCTGTGCTGAACAATAATCACCGGCCCTACAAAGCCACGTTTCGTCTCTTGGCACCGAGGAATGAAAACTCACTTCCACACTGTCCTAAGCTGCGATTAGCTCTCCAGGGACTTATTTTTTCTTTGCCTTCCAATTCTTGTGCCTCTCCTCCCTTTCCCTCCTTACCGCAGGGATTTTCAAACAATAAACGCGTGTGGGTTTAATTTACACCTTTTCTTACACCACCTACTTTTAAGGGCGCACGGGGCACGATCTTGCACCGCTTCTGCGCTCCCTCATGTGGAGTTGTCTTTCNTCAACACCTTCGTGCCGGGGCTGGGTAAGGATGCTGCGGGAGGGAGGGAGGGAGGGAGAGAGGGAAGGCGGCCGGAGCGCGGGGTCCCCCTCCCCACCTGCGGCTGCTTCGCCCGGGCTGCCGGACCCCGCGGCGGCGGCAACTTTCCCCGACGGCACCGCGGGGAGGGATGCAGGAAAGGAGGGAGGCAGGAGCCCCTCCGCAAAGTTTCGCGTCGGGGGCCGCGGCAGCGCCCTGCGGGATCCCCGGAGAGCCGCGGGGCAGCGCCCGCACCCCACCGAGTGGAGCGGGCGAGGGTCGCGTTTCCCTCGCACGGCAGCGGGGACCGGGGCTGGGGCAGCGGCCCGACCCCGCTCCGCCACTGCGGGACAGCGCCGGTCCCGGACGGAGCATCCCCCGCGCCTTCCGACCCCTCCGTTCTCGCCGCGCGGAGATCGTGCGGTGTAGAAGGGATTCAGCTGTTCGGGCTCTCGCGAACTGCGATTTTAGTCAGAGGACCGAAGCTCACGGTGACCACATAGCCCGCTAGCTGAGGTGAGCTTTCAGAGCCCACCGTCCCGGGTTTTCTATGGACACCCCTGGAAAATGTTAGAACCGTTGTCCAGAGAAACTGGGGATTCGCAGTTGCTCAATACAAAGTCTCTAGTGAGCTCAGGTAACACATCCTTAAGATGGGCTGCATCCTTTCTATATTTCCTTTTCCTCCTCTTTAATTAGGAATTGCTTACTGCAACAGGAGCCTACAGTTTGAAGACTACAAAAGCCCCTGGAACACAAGGCTAAATAGCAATATTCTAGCTGAAAGCAAAGTAACCACATTAATAAAAACCCAAAACCAAACAAAATAATCCATAACTCGTTAACCCATACCTCAGGTCTCTCATAGTCCATTTCTGGCTGCTGTTTCTGCAACTGTGGCCACAGCAGAAGCCTTCCTTGTGATATGGGAGTATCCTCCACCTAGCCCTGCTTTTAAAGAGCTACTGCCTTAATTGCTTCCTGTGTTTCAGGTGGCTTAAGTCTTTAACAAATCTGAAAAATCTGAAAGTTCTGATTAAAGTACTACCTAAGTGTGGGTGGGATAGTGTGTGCAACATGTACAAGCCATTGCTGTTCCAGCATGCTTGCTCCAAACCTGTGGATGTATTCCTGAGGAAAATTTGCACCTTTTGAAATACCTCTGAGTTTTCCTGTGGAAGGAGTGGTATGTGTGCTTCCAGATGCAATACATTGTGCTCGGGTGTGTTGTTTGCACATCGCTTGTGTGCAGCCACCTGAAGAACCTGGAGTGATGAATTAAAAGACAAACTCTGGAGTTGAGTGCTGTCATGGGGTTTTAGGTTTCCTGGAGCTTACTTTCCCACTTCAGAGAGAGACGTTCAAAACCAGAGTTTTCAAAGTGAGTGTTGCTTTCTGTTGGCATAGAAGACACCACATCTTCACTGTAGATGTACAGGAAAAAAGCCTGACTTACCACGCCCTTTTCCTCATCCAAATGATCTGACGCTTCACACTGTGCTGCTTTATGCAGCACACTAGAAAACCCTCGGTGTTCTCCCTTCATCCTGCTAGGGTAGACACCCATAAGCCATCCTCATGTTGGAATTGGCTTGAAACGTGGTTCTCTGCCCGGAGTTCTTCTCTGGCTGCTGCTGCTGTGGGTCTGCTGGAGGTAGCCAGTGTTGTGCCTTCCCTCACACGGAAGGTGCCTAAAGAAGGACAGCGGATAGTGCTTCCTTCCTAAAGGTGAGTGTTCAGGGCTCCCAGCCCATGCTGGTTGGAAGCCTGGGAGTTGAATCTGCACTATGCAGTCGTTGTGTAACCACCAACAGGCTGGACCAGCACACAATGGTTTTAATTCTATTTTGGGGGCTTTTTTTAACAGGCGGAGATTTTTTTAAAACTTGTTTTCCCTTGGATGCGCTGATTTCAGCAGTACGATCTGGCTGGCTGTACCACTGTTCCTCCTGGTACCCTGTTGCAAAAGTAGCAACACCAACAAACTAGAAATCAAAAGAAATCCTTCCCTGTGGCATCCCCACAGACTGGCGAAATGCAGTGTTGTGGAGATGCATCCCAAGCTCTGTATGCAAAGCGTGGCACTTAGTTTGTACATAAATAAACCATTCTGTTAATGAAGTTGCTAATTTCACGTGCATTTTGAGAGAAAACTTACTCTGAGGTGACACACCTGACTAGAATACAGCTATTTACAATTTCAGCCACATCCTGTCATATATCACATAGCCCACACACGAGGGGAAACAGGAGGATCATGAATCTACTGGCAGGAGTGTTCAAGGTAAAATGAGATTTTGTGTCATTGTTGCACTTCAGCCATCTCAATGAGCTGAGCAACACTTGTAAAATAGATAAGATTTGCAGTGGTGTGAAGTATTCACATCAAGGATGTGAGCCTGTTCCGTGTGAAGTAAATGGCAAAATGCCCATCAGTTCTTGTAGTCCAGATTTATAACGTGTTAAAATGATGTTTCACAGGCTTGCTGTATATTTCTGCCTGCTCAGTTGGAGAGTGTGACTGTGTTTAGGTGTTAATGGAAGTCCTCTATTTCTCAGTCCCTAAATTCATCACTCATCTGTTTTGCATGTAGTTGTCATTCGTGTGTAGACTCCGCAGTGCAATTGCAAAGAAGGGTCAGAAACCACCAGAGTAGACCAGAAAATGGGCAACATTGAATAAATCAAGTTTTCCACTGCTTGGAGACTGGTGCATTTGAGGTTTTCATTAGTGCCCTGTGCCTCAGAGCAGTGATATCCAAATAGAAATTGCAGTCTGATGCAGGCTACTAAATCCTTGGGCAGTCTCTCAATATCTGAAAGCCTCTACTTTTTTAATTAAATTATCTTTCCTGTGTTATGGGAGTCACCTGTGAGGGTGAAATCTGAGAATTTTAAATATCCGGTTTATTTTTCATTTGTGCTATTTATGTTCTGCAGTAGTACTCTATTTGGACAGGAGAAGTAACACTTTCTCTTTGTTTACAGTCAGTTTATTTTTTTCAGTTGGTTAATTTTCAGGGTTTTATGTAATAACCCAGAACTGCAGGTTTTAAGATGCATTGTAAACTGGGTTTTAACTACTCTTTCCATACGTGTTACAAAAGATGTGGTTCATAGGGATTTTTTCATACCCAGGGGATATGTTAACTTTTGCCTTGCCAAAACTTAAAATTCAGACCAAATGCAGTGTAAAAAAATCTTGATTAGCCCATCTACTTGTAGTCTGTGTTGCAGAATAGCCTTGAAATTACACATTCCCTCCCACTTGCTGTGATAGGCGCAACCACTTGGAAATGTTTTGCATCAGTTTCCTGTGGTCCAGTGCGGTCTTCCTCATCTGTGTCTAACAGGGCTATAGGACTGAGCTTTAGTGAAGGTGTCCCAAGCTCAGGTTCATAAATGGAGGAGACAGTAAGAGAGGAAGATGAGGGAGGAGTCACCGGGTGCCGTGGCAAAACCCATCGTGCCTTGGCTCCCAGCGCTCCAGCTCCAGCTCTGCCGCAGGCATTGCAACCTCTGGTCTGGCTTTGGGTTTCTGCAGCAGGCTCTGAGGCATCAGGGCCAAATCATGCAGTGATGAGCTCTGGAGAAGGGAAGATGATGCTGTCAGCAGAGGTGGAGGTGTATCCCGTTCCCGCAGGATTGAGCAGTGTGCACCTGCAGCCCTGCAGATGGCAAATGGGAGAAGGGCTGGCCGTGCCCTTTAGCTGGCAGACTGTGTTCTCTTGGAGCTGCCGTGTGCCAGTCAGCGTGGGAGAAGATCTGGCTCCTTGTCATTCCCAGAGCTGATACATGGGAATCTTGCCCTCCTTTCTCTCTGCTCTTCCTTCTCTCGACATCACGTGTGTGGGAGGGGGTAAACGAAGGGGGGGAACTTGAGGGAAATGTGAGAAGTGAGTGAAATTATCTGAAAGTCTGAGGTGTTCTCCAAGATTAATCGCTCCTGTCAGGAAGGGGGTGGACTTTTGGATCACAGCCTGCATTACACATGTACGCTATTTTTATGCAGGGAGTAATTGAAATACGTAGCATAAGATTATGTTAGCGCAGGATAGGAGAGCAGCCACCCATGTGCCACGAACTAGCCCGTGGAGGAGTTCAGGAGTGACAGCCTCTCACGGCAGCTACAGGAAGAAGGGGTGATTCCCAGCCCACTGAACTTTTTTCTTCCATGGTTCCACAGTGCAGCTCTCCCATCCCTGGGTGTGTAAGCTCTGTATCATGAGTCTTCTGCCATCTGTTTGTTCAGTCTTGACAGAGTTCAAGCACTGTACTTTCAGCTGCGTGAATGTGGCTTTAATATTCGGTTTATAGAAGCCAAGCATCTTCTCATTAGAAACCAAGGCTCTCCTGAGCAGAATGAGCTCTCCAAAGAGATGAATAGAAGTATAGAACACAGCACTCGAGAAAATTGAAGGGATAAGATCTGCATAAAATTACCAATACCCGTTTTATTTTTGTGGTTGGAATGGTAAATAGATGCCTCAAGCAAGCATCCATTGCTTTCATTATTGAAACAAAGAATTTCAAGGAAAAAACACGTTTTGTTATCTACAGTAGAGCAAACAGTGCAAAAAAGAAATTTGGGCTTTCAGATGTCTGTGCATTAAAATCTAAAACTACTTTTGGTATTGATGATCCTTTTAAATATTTTTTTCTTATACACATGCAAACCAATGAACCTGTGTGATTTACAAGCTCATTTGTGGAAAACAAAGGTTTTCTCGAGTGTTTGTGTGAATTTGTGTTTGTGAACTTTACTGCTGCAGTTTTTTAGCTAACATTGCCTTTCAGCCTGTGATGCTGGTAGTCTGCAGAAACAAGCTGTTTGTTCACGGGAGCGTAATTAAACACAGCAAACCTATTGCCAGTAGACTTCACTCTGTCAGGTTTTGTGTTTTCCGCTGAAAAGGTCAAGGAGTTCTTTGTGGTGGTTTGTTTTTGTGCTTGTGCAAGGTGGGAAATGAGACCTGCAATAAAATGTGTGCATCCAGGCTACTGCTCCATTACTGGTACCATTGGTATCAGCTGTAGATCATCCTCACAGTGAGGTAAAGCTGGGTGCAAGAACAGCTGAATCTCAGGTTTCTGCACCTGCAGGTCTTTGTTCTTTTCAGCAAGCAGAAGACCATGAACTTCCTCTTTTAGTTTATTTTCTTTTATTTTTATAACAGAGATTTAAGTGAGAAATCTAGTTGTATTATGTGACTTACTTGGCTGATGGTATTGAACAGTCATTCCACAATCTTACCGCCAGTGGGTAGTCTGGAATATTTTTGTGCCGTGAAGTGTCTGGACCACCTAGAACAACAAACAATCTTGGAAAACTCAAAAGAGGTTTACAGGTAATTAGTGATCTGAATAAATGCAAAAGTATTTCAAGTTTGTAGCTCCTTGGTCCAAATATTTAGTGCTGTTTCTGTCCTTTGGTTAGTTTTTGCTCCTAGCTTCTTAGGTTGGTAAAAGTCAGCTGTTGAGCTCCACTTGCATTTAAAGTGACTTTTTGGTTCATTTCGCTGTCAAGCTGTGCACTAACCCAGTGCTGCAGCCTTTGAGTTGCTGTCAGTGCCAGACCAGCTAAAATGCAAACAAGTTTCTCTGCCTCCCTCATGCCTTCTGTTTCCACCAAAATAGAAGACAAAAGAAATGGCCAGGGACGTTTTTCGTTCAGTGGTTTTTGCTCACTGCTATTGTTGGAGCAGCTCTGTGGAGATATTCATTACTTAATGAACACATAAGGAGACATAAGTTTGCTCAGCATCTTCTAATCTTGTTTGTCATTTAATGCAGTTTGGACAGACGTACTTGAAGATTAAGAGTGAAGGTGGGAGCAGGCAGCAGAGAAGAGCTGTTAAATGGCCAAGTAAACCAGCTGAATTTTAAGGTGGCTAGAAAGCTGTTCCAGACGAAGGGTGTGACGTGGAGAGAAACAGAATCAAGTCCAGAAGGAGAAAAGTACATTTGCAGAGATTCAGTGAGAAGGCAAAAGAACTGGAACTTCTTGCAGCAAGGGAGAAAATGAGTGAAAGGATTTGAAGGTAAAAGTAACTTGGATGAGGAGAGTGCTTTCGACAGGTGATTTTTTCCTAGTCTGGATAGCAGGAAGGAAGTGAATTTTCTCCTGCTCTGAATCAGTGGGTGTTGGAGAGATTTACAAAGCCTGATAAAGCATCACTGCCTGCAGCAGCTTGCTGCCATTTAATCTCTCCACCATGAAAAGGACTTTGAAAGTTTCTGTAGCTGTTCAGGATCGTAAAGGGAAGAGCAGGAAGCTGAAAGCAGGTTCCTCAGGCTCCTCCTTACCCATCAAACTGTGTGCAGGACCCTGAACACAAACACACCCACAGTTGGCAGTGGCTGGCACTAAGATGAATTTTAGAATCTGTACCCAGTTTTGGATTTTGTGGAGAAGCAAGTGATTGGATGGTAAAGGGATTTCAAATAGTCCTAAGGTTTGTAAAAGGGACTGGAGTTTACAATTATTTGTGAAAACTTATATTCAGAGGTAACCTGGAAAAGAGAAAATGAAAAGAGCTTTCTTGTCTTATTTTCAATAAGAAGAAGTCAATCTGACAGATGACATTCTTTCTCCTCCTGCCTTTGGACTTGTCTTCATTATAGAACTTTACAGCTTCAAAGTGACTCAGTTGCAGCACCGTGGTGGATGTCTACAGACTTGGTTGTAGCACTGTGCAAAGATGCTGGTCAGAGAAAAAGCAGAATGGGCTATTTCATTAGGAAGGGACCTACAACTACCATCTTGTCCAGCTGCCTGCCCAATTCAGGGCTGACTAAGTTAAAGCATGTTATTAAGGCCATTGTCCAAATGGCTTTTAAACACTGACAGGCTTAGGGCCCAGCCTCACAGGAGAAATGAAAGTTCATGTCATTGACCTCGCTTTAGAGATTGCAGGAGTGTGAAACCCGAGTTTCCCTGGTTCTGCTGAAGATAAGGAGTTTTTTCATTAAGAGAAGAAGTTAATCCCTCTTCCCCTTCCCAGGGCTTATGAGCATTGATGTTATCTGTGGAGGCCCAAAATGAAAATACCGTAAGAACTTGAGAAAAAAACCCCATATGCCATTCTATCTAGTTATATTTCACTTGTTGATTTCTCATGTTATAAACTTAGGTTTCATTCTGTGTAGAGTCAAGGAAAAAACAAGTGGACAGAACTCGAATATTTGATTTAAAATACTCATTTCCACAGTTTGTTCTCTCTCCATCTTACCACTTAGAAGCTGCTCCCAACCCTCCTTCCTTCAGCAATGTAGGCCTAGTAATAAAGGCAGTTCAGACTCAGTGTTTCCATTCCAAAGGAGTTACAAATCAAACAATTTCTCTCTAACTACTTGACGGCTCCTCAAAAGGGCTAGCAATGCAACCCCAACTCACACAATATTTGGTGTTTCCTTAGAACCTTGTCCCCTGAGGCTCTTGATTAGATGAGAATCTTTGCTTTCAGGAAAAGAAAAAAATGTAACTCTTATGGCTGTGGAGCAGCATTTGAAGATAATGATCCTGTCTCAAAAGAAAAAAAAAAAGGAGGCTGTGGGAAGAAAGAATGAATTGCCTTTTTTTTTTTTTTTTAATTCTCAGTTTTGGAGAATCTGAGTCATGATTTTTCAGCACTGAAGGATGGCAAAATTATACTGAACTTTTACATTTAAAGAAGAGGATACATTACTGACTAATTTACAGCTCTGCCATATTAGACAAAACCACGGACATCCGTGTCTTTCAGCATATGATCATGAAATAAAGTAAATATAAATGAGGTGGTTGATAACAACTGATGGGCAATACACTAGCTTAAATTAAAAGTCCCAGTGTAAACATTCCCAGAGGATATGCCTGGAGTGGATCATGGTCAAATCTTGCTAGAGGAGATGGTGAATACAATCAATAGTGGAACTCTTGGAAATATAATCCCATTCTCTGCAGGGGTTCATCCTGTACTGCATTTCCAACTTCAGAGATAATGCTGATACAAGGAATTGTGCAGGGGACTGAGGCCATCTTTGGGAACATGAATTTAAACGTGACAGGTCATTATCCAGCCTCTCCCCAGGTTGTTGTTTATCTGGGCTGAACTCTCAGTTGGCCACAAGCACTGGTGAATATCCACACAAAACTTAGAAATGCTTTGAGATTGTGGATAATAATTTTGTTTTAGTTAAAACATAAGTAAGTTTGTAAAGAATGCAAAAGGGCTAAATGGTCAAATTAATCTTGTGATTGTGTTGGGGAAAAAAATTCAATTGGACCAAACAAGAATGTTGTTTTAAAAAAGGTGTTTGTACATTTTTACTAAGTGTTAGTGTTAATAAGCCTTTGAAGAACTGAGATTTACTGTTGACTAATAAATAGATTATAATGAGCCATTGTTACAAGTTCAGTTAAAAACTTGTTAAAAACTATGTTAAAAAGTTCAGTAATTTCACAAAGTATGAATCATGATGTTTTTGTGAAAATGTTTTACCTGAAATAAGCTAAATGATCACATTAGTATGACACTGTCCAGCTGAAATAGTTTTCCTGGTTTAAGTGTAAAATATGTATTTATTTGCATGCATATCTATTACATATGCCACTATGGTGAAGTGAGATCATGGCATTAAAGGAAAGCCTTCTGTAGGGAGAAAACCATTCGTTGTATCTGTTTAAGAGCATTCATAAAAGAATGGCTTTTATATTTCATAAATTGGCTTTGTTAATTTGCTATTTTTAAAATACTTGCAAGACCTCTTCTGTTGCCATGACAATTTGATTTCCATAAACATGATATTTTGGATGTGACTATCCAACATTGTGTTTGCTATGCTGTGTGGGGAACAGAGATGGTAACTTGGCCCCACAGAAATCACAATGCAGAGAGGCCCATAGAGTCAGACCTCTCACTGACAGTGATCAGGACAAGTTCATTACAGTAAGAAAAAATAAAGCTCTTGGGTTGAGTTATGTATATATTTATATTAGATTTTTTTTCAAGTCTTCTTGTGAACACTGTTTTGGAGTGAGGAGGCTTCAAGTTTCCACTGAAAATTGGTTCCAAGAATGTGAAGACTAAATTCTGGCTAAAAGTACAGCTGGACCTTTTTGGATCTACACACACAAAGTGGCTGTGAGGACACACTACTCTCGTTGCCCTGTAACACACTCTGGAGTTGCTGTCTTAGTGAGAGGGGTTCACAAAGGATTTAGGATGGTGAGAAAGGAATGGTCAAAATTTGAGACATTTGTGAGGTGTAGCCAGAGGAAAATCCCTCCCTGGCTGAGGGATCAGCATGGTTCCCCACACTTTCCTTCTGTCTTTTTGAAATGATTGTGACAAAGCAGACTTGTTTCCGAATTGATTTGCACCAGACTAGTTACTGAGTAATCCACTGAAAGACTTGGAACATTTTCTTCAGTGTAGTTAGACAATTTGATGAGTGTGGATTCTCTGGATTGGGCCATTAAATTACCTCTCTTGATCTGTTTAATTGTGAAAGCATTGCCAAATCTTCCTGTCTGTAGTCCAAAGCTGATGATGCTTTTTTTGCTGCATGTATTTCTGCTTTAGCTCTGCATCCGACAAACTGATCAATGCAAGGGAAGGTTTAGCAAGATTTTGACAAAACAAGAACTAAACTTTTTAAAAAACAATTATTTTAGACTCAGCATCATGGGACGTTTTGTTTTCCTCCTACTGAAATTTCATTGTGGCTGCAGAGAGCTGGTGGGATGGTTTCTTGTCTCGTGTAAAAGAGAGAAAAGGGCACAGGGACTACAATCATTGTCAGTTGAGAGTATAAAAACAGTCTCTTGTTTTCCTCTTTTAAAAGTCAGAATGTAATTTTATACATTGACTTGCATCTGAGTACTTATTTCACTTGGTCCCCCACACATCCCACAGACACAATGTGGAAATGGATTCTCCTGACTTCCTGAGGTGATCTAACTTGGTTCATGTTTCCTTGGTCAGCTGTACATGGGGAGCTGATTCTTGTGCCTGGAGAGCCAATCCCTTGCATCACTTATTGCCACAAAAAATGTGTGTGTTTTTACAGCCACCCTGCAGAGGTGTGGACAGCTGCATACGTGCAGAGCAGAGCTTGAACCAAGCCATGGGTGTGGAGAGCAGAATGGGGGGACTCTGGGTTCAGCCAGTCCGTGGCACCAGCCCATCCTGACCCAAATAATGCCTGTGCCCATGAGCAAATGCTCGTTTCTGTCAGAGCTAAGCCTCAGCATTTCCACTTTGGATGGTAAATTCAAGGCAGTGCAGTTTAAAGTAGGACCTGTCTCCTTGTGCTGTGTGCAGCTGACACTTAGAAGAAACCTGTGGTGGAGCTGGGAATGGAGTTTAGAACAAGCATTAGTTCCCAGGAGCCACTCTTGCTCAGCAATTACACAGGGAATCCTTCTCTTACTGCGGCTGTGATGATTAACAGGTAACAGTCCACCCTTGGTTGTACTGACACAAAGAATAAAAGCTTTTTCTTCTGTGTATGAACTAAAACATGGTATTTTTGGTACAATACATGTGTGTCTGTGTTCTGGTCCCACATCAGTGCTTTCAATCCACCAGATGTTCTTTCAGTGCTCGTTTACTCTGTGTGCCAAGGCAGAACTGCACAGAGAGGGTGTCCCCTTTCCCTCTGTAGATTCCAGGTCACACTGCTTGAAACACCAACCCATCATAGGAACCAGTGCAAAACAGGTACAAAAGGTTCCTGTTGCAAGCTTAACTCACTTGTTAGAGCTGAGAATCCACAATTTACAGGGCACTGTGGTGCTGAGCTTCTAGAACTATTTTGTCTCACCCCTGCTCACCTCTTTTGCTTCTAGTAACATTGAGCTGCCCCCTTGAGTTTACTCCTGTATTATTTACTGTAAAGAAGAATTGCAGAGCTGAGCTCTTTGCCCTTTAAGCCAGGGAAGACTCTTCCCGAGTTGCAGTACCAAGCTGGACACTCACTGAGAATTGTATTCCCCAGACTAGGCAGCAGCCAAAGCTAAAAATCTGGTTTGTGCTGCATCATAAAACTTAATCTGCTTTCTCCCTTATGAATGTGAGTTTGTTTTAAATATTTATGACACTTCATCACACACTAGTAAATGTTCTGCAGTACATTTTGTAAAAGGAATGATACCTAAATGACATGATAACTTACTCCAGTGACTGTGATTTAAATCTTTCCTGAGAAGTTCACTATTTACTGGTGTGAGAAGTGCCAAGAAGGTAGTCACACAGTGTTTTCATAGAATGAAAGCATCATTTAGGCTGAAAAAGACCTTTAAGATCGTTGAGTCCAATCATTAACCCATCACAGCCACCTCTAAAGAGTGTCCCTAAGTGCCACATACACACATCATTATTGTTTCAGTAGGTCTGTGAGGTGCAGACTACACTCAAGCCCTGTTATGATTCAGAAGGGAATGTTATGATATGAAGGAGGAGTTATGTCACCCACTTAAGACTGTCTGTAAACTGAGTGGAGAATTCAGAGGAAATATCCAGATTGTCCAGGAAGTTGGTGGCAAAACTGGCAAGAGAATCTACACGGACTTCTTGCAATTCAGCACCTCAGATAATGCAGCCACACTTTAGTTTCCATAATCTCTTCCAGGAAAACTGTTATTAATGAACTACCTCCATCACTCTTGGACTTGGTGTTCACTGAGAGGAGAGGTGTTGTCTGTGCCATGCATTAATGGAAACACAGTAAATAGATAGGATGGACAAAGCAGTTTTTAGTTTGGATGTGCTGGTTGCTCCCTCACACGTTTCTATGATCTGCTTTGTGCCTCTGAGAGCCACAAACTATCTTGCACACGCACGAGGGGCTTCAGCATTAACTTTTTAACTTTTAATTAGTGTAAACCCACACCAAAACCCAAAGCCAGGCAAGCACAGGCGCAGCTTGGGCTTGCCATTTGCAAGAGCACTGATTTATCCTGTGCTTTGTAGTTTAGTATTAAACCAATTAACCAATATTTGCAGTAAGTAGGCTCTGTATTCTTTCTTGTTTGCACCACAATTGTGCGCAAAATGGGGCCTTACTGGGACCTCTAAATAACACAATTTTAAAATATATTATTTCTGCAACTATGTAGGTGACCATGGCACTGTACAGACAACGGAAAAAATCCTTTCCCAGAAGATTGTGATTGAAATGTAACCTCAAGAGTCAGATCCAAGTTTAAAGAAGTCATAATAAAAACACACAATACAGTGTAATGAAAAGAAAAACACTTCCTTGAGCTGTATGTTTAAAGGCAGAGTTTTAAAGGCACAGTTGGGACTTGTTTCTTAGCAACAGGGCTCATCTGAGCCCTACAAACACTGTCATGTTGGAAAAAGATACCCTCCAGAAGAAAAGCAGTATGAAAAGAGCTGGAAACATCAAATTTAGATGTCTTCCTGCTGTTGCCGGAACATTTCGTCAGTATTGCAAAGCCTTCAGGCAACAACAAGGTCATTTTGATAAAATGTAATGATCAGAACAAAGAACTCATCTTTACTTCTGATGCCTTGAGAGGCCACCTAAAAACAGTGACTAGACAGGAGTAAAGGAATAAAAAAAGTAGGTATTTATTTGAAAGGCCTTCAAAGGTACCCCTGGGGAGCCAGAGGCTGCTGCCAGGATGGGCCCCAAGGTGGACGACAGGTCACGAGTTCTTCACACTTTTATAGGTTTGGTTCATTTGCATATCAGGGTTAATTCTCCAATTAAAGCTTCAGTTTAATGATGTAATTTCCCCTCCGCTTGCTCCCCCTTAGAGGCTTTTGGTTTATACTTTTTGGGCCTAGGATGGTCTAGGTGTCCTTGAAGAGCAGGCCTGGAGAGGCTTTGTTATGTCTGCCTAGCAGGAGAGAGCAGAAATCAACAGACTACAAGAAACTTCAGAGTTACACACTAGGCAGTACAGGATTTGAAAAATATAAAAGTTAAAACCTAAGGCATCACTTCTCTTTACCAACAGGGATGAGCTCTAAAAATATTATTTAAAAATAGGTGTATTGGGACTACCATAAACCACAGTTTAGGTCCTGCCACCCTCCTGTATCCATAGTTACAGGGCTGTATTCTACACCGAGGGCTCAGGAGTCCTGCAGAACAAAGTCCTTGCTCTGTTGTGCCCCACACTGTCAGTACCAGAAGTTTCAGAGGAAGATCTGAAATGAACAGAGTTAAATCCTACTGGCCTGTAGGAAGAGCTCCTCCTAAAGGGCTTGATTAGCTGGCTGATAAACCAAAGCAGGAGAATTTTAATTAGTATTGTTTAATAGCTTAATGGCAAACGTTTTTATTGAGCATATTAGGTGGGGTTCATGTAACCTGTGCACCTGAGCTGGTTGCCTTTATAATGTGTGGGGAGGAATTAGGTACTACCAGCATGTGACTCATCTCTTTAAATTAGGTTAAGTGAATCACACTCTCTGGGGGCCTCCATCTCTTTTTGGTTTTTATTTTTTTTGCCTCCAAAGGGTAAGTGGCTCAGATCAAGACACCTCCCTTGCAGATATCTGAAGTTAGGTCAGATGAAAGCTACCCATTATCTGGTTTGCAAAATAAGGCATTTGCTTCAATAGTTTCAAAATACATCAGGCATTGCCCACACATCTTTCTGGATCTCATCTCGTCCTTACAAGAACTGAAGAAGTCCTGACCTCTGTGCTGTCCCCTAATGCATACACACCTGCTGTGTCTCATGGAATTTGTGCATTCTTGAAGCTCATTGTGACCTCCTCTCTTTCTTACGAGTGCTCAACATAAAACCCTATAATTTCTATAATTTCCATTGTTACAGAGTGCAGCTCTTTGGTAGCTCTTTTCCAAAGCGGGTGATACTGAGTTTTTGTAGCAAGGTTTGTGCAGCTGAGCACTGCAGGGAGGGAGGGAGGGGGACACATCTGTGAGAGTATCCCAGAGAGATGTGCAGGGAGAGCCCATGGTGGAACAGGTACTCCTGGCAGGAACTGCAGCTTGTGGAGAGCTCATGCCAGGGCAGATTTATCCCAAAGGACTGTAGCCTGTGGAAAAATTGGCACCAGAACAGGGGAAAGCATCAAGAGGAAGGAATGGCAGAGGGGAACTCCCATGAACTGGCCACAAATCCCCTGTCACTCCCCATCTGTCTTGCACTGTTCAGAGTGGGGCAGAGGAAGAGGAATTGGGAATGAAAGAGTGAAGTTGAACCTGGGGGTGGAGGGAAAATTAAGGGGCAAGGGTCATGTTTTGTTTCTCACTATCCAAACCTATTTTAATTGGCAATAAATTGATTTTCCCCAAGTCAGTCTGTTTCACCTTTGACAATAACTGGTGAGTGATCTTGGTGTTCTTTATCGTGACCCACAAATTTTTTAATCTTATTTTTCCCCTCTGCCCTTTGGATGGGAAGGGGAGTGAGAGAGTGGCTGGGTGGGTGTCTGGCAGCTAGCCACAGGCAGCTCACCACAGCACATAACCAGTTTCTGTCCTGCTCTTCCATAACATCCCTCCTTAGCACAGCCTGAAAGTCCTGAGGGCTTTGCTGACTGTGGAACACCTTGAGCACGTGTTCTCTCAGCACTGCTCACGGTGATATTTAGATCCCTTCCTTGAGGGGTGGGCTGGATGTCNGATATCTGAAGTTAGGTCAGATGAAAGCTACCCATTATCTGGTTTGCAAAATAAGGCATTTGCTTCAATAGTTTCAAAATACATCAGGCATTGCCCACACATCTTTCTGGATCTCATCTCGTCCTTACAAGAACTGAAGAAGTCCTGACCTCTGTGCTGTCCCCTAATGCATACACACCTGCTGTGTCTCATGGAATTTGTGCATTCTTGAAGCTCATTGTGACCTCCTCTCTTTCTTACGAGTGCTCAACATAAAACCCTATAATTTCTATAATTTCCATTGTTACAGAGTGCAGCTCTTTGGTAGCTCTTTTCCAAAGCGGGTGATACTGAGTTTTTGTAGCAAGGTTTGTGCAGCTGAGCACTGCAGGGAGGGAGGGAGGGGGACACATCTGTGAGAGTATCCCAGAGAGATGTGCAGGGAGAGCCCATGGTGGAACAGGTACTCCTGGCAGGAACTGCAGCTTGTGGAGAGCTCATGCCAGGGCAGATTTATCCCAAAGGACTGTAGCCTGTGGAAAAATTGGCACCAGAACAGGGGAAAGCATCAAGAGGAAGGAATGGCAGAGGGGAACTCCCATGAACTGGCCACAAATCCCCTGTCACTCCCCATCTGTCTTGCACTGTTCAGAGTGGGGCAGAGGAAGAGGAATTGGGAATGAAAGAGTGAAGTTGAACCTGGGGGTGGAGGGAAAATTAAGGGGCAAGGGTCATGTTTTGTTTCTCACTATCCAAACCTATTTTAATTGGCAATAAATTGATTTTCCCCAAGTCAGTCTGTTTCACCTTTGACAATAACTGGTGAGTGATCTTGGTGTTCTTTATCGTGACCCACAAATTTTTTAATCTTATTTTTCCCCTCTGCCCTTTGGATGGGAAGGGGAGTGAGAGAGTGGCTGGGTGGGTGTCTGGCAGCTAGCCACAGGCAGCTCACCACAGCACATAACCAGTTTCTGTCCTGCTCTTCCATAACATCCCTCCTTAGCACAGCCTGAAAGTCCTGAGGGCTTTGCTGACTCTGGAACACCTTGAGCACGTGTTCTCTCAGCACTGCTCACGGTGATATTTAGATCCCTTCCTTGAGGGGTGGGCTGGATGTCCACAATGTTTCTTTCCTTTATGCATTTTCCAAAGGATAGAGAAGATGAGAGAGGTCCTTGCGTGCTCCTTATCAGTAGAGACCTGATTGAGAGCTGCTGTATTTACCAGTGGGGCTGACAGGTGAACCCGGGTGACTCTTGAGAGCTGGCTACTGCCTCTCCTCACTTCACCCCAGCCAGCCAGGATGCTGCCTGCCAGTAATCTCTGGTTGTGACTGATGTAGAAAGGCTTCCTGTCACACTCTTCTGACTCCTGGGAAATTGACTTCTCCATCAGAGACTCGACTGTAGCAATTCTACAAACAATATCTGTCCCTTGATCTTGGCTGGAATTGATGGCACCTCACATCAAGAAAAAGCAGAGAAAACCATCTACTAAAAACCCAGTGCAAAGCCACAGTTAAAGCCAAGTTTAAGTTTAGGGGAGCTCTGGAAAGACTTTGCACTGAACCTGCTGTGACACAAATACATGTTCCCTTCTTGTGGCTCTGATACAGGTTTACAACCCATACTAAGAAGAGATTAATTGCCTGGCCACTGTTCCTCTTCAGCCTATAAAGTTCTAATATAGCTGCACAGAATAAACAGTTGATAGGACGCTATTGGATCAGCTCTGCTCTCCTCAAGTCATAAAAATCCTCATTAGCATTCCTTAAACAGGAAGAAATATAAATTATGACAGCATGGGAAAGATATTTCCAAGGAGCATTCCTTAATATCCTTTAAGATACTTATTTTCTGGTCCATACTTGTAATCCTAATCTGTATATTCCACTATAGCCAAAACCCATGGAGGGCAGCGAGGCTTTACTAGGAAAGCCAGAATTTGAGCCACCTGATGGCTCTTTCACTATGGTCAGAGGCATGATTTAGCCTGGAATTCCTTGATTTCAGTGGGAATTTGGTGCCTAAGTGTTTTCAAAGGTCCATGCTCTGGTTTCTCTGCTTTCCTTCTATCATTCTTCAAGAAGAGAACTCTGCCATGTGTAATTACACAGACATACACTGGGGTATCATTAGCACTTATGAGATGCTAAAATAAAGAGAACCAGATGAAGTGCTGCTCTTGGTCAGTGTGGACATTAGGAGAGAAGACACAGTATGTTTAAAACAGAGTAAGTAGAAAAATAGACGCAGTTACTTGCATATGTCAAAAAAACTTTTGAAGGATTATAAATAGTTTAGGGCCAGACGTTTGAGAAGGGTAAGAATTATGTTTGTGTTCTCTCCCTGCTGAGCAGTTTGGCTCAGCTGTTAATTTTCACTAACTGGAAAATAAAAAGCACTTTTCTAATAGACGTGTATTCCCTTAATCCCAGATCTAGAAATGGGATGTTTCACATCCATGATCCCATGGATGGGCAGACTGTGCCTGCCTTGTCTGATTTGTCACTCTTCTGGTAATGATGAGACTGAACTTTCACACAGCACCAGACAGGTTCTGCTTTGTGTACCCAGCCAATGTGTCAGCAAATGCACCAGCACCTTCTCCAGATACTCCTTTCTTCCTCAAGGTATTCTGAGATTCAGGGAATTTCCTACCCCACGAGTGGTAATTGGTATTGTCATAGTCTTTGACTGACCTTTCTTCTGTGTGTGTTTTGCTCAGTATTAGCTCAATGAGTACTGAGAGGAACTAATCACAATTTTCACTCCATCCAATCCTCTTCCCACCCCGAATCTGGTCTTGCTTTCTGTCAGATAGAACAGTTGAGAAGAGTACAGAGCAAACTGCAAAGGTGAATGCAAAGATTCTAAAAAGTCCTGGGGCTACCTCTAGTTCTTTCAGGTAACACGGTAGGAACTGCCAGGGGGGCACTGCAGCCTTGAGCTCCCTGTGCTTAGTGACCCTTCCTGAATCACACATTTAGGCTGGTTTGTTGTACCTACACTCCAGGCCCACCCATGACCCTGATTTTGCCCAGTCACAAGCACCCAGTGCTTTTACTGTGTGCTGAAATTCCTTTTCTACATGAGGAGCATTTTCTGGGTGAGAACTAAAAGTGGTCTGCACAACCCTTAGTAACTTCTCATTCAGGAGTTCGACCTGTGCATTTTGAACTTAAACTTCCCTTCTCCCCTGCTGTCCTGTGAACCAGCTTGTTGTAGCTTTTCCCTACAAGGAGCTGCTGTAGCACAGTGGTTCCATTTGTAGTGCACAGTGGAATCATTAAGGATCTGAGATCCTACAGTAAACGCTTCTGCTTAGAGTATTGCACCGTCTTAATTCTTTCCCCGTGCCTGAGATAGGGAGGTGTGGTTTGCTGTGGATGACTCTGATGTCCCAGAGGGGTGGTGCTGTTCCAATCCGTCTCCAAGAAAAGGAGTAAGATGCAGCTGCTCTGTGATGTGGTCTTAGTGCAGCAGTGTCTTTGGATTTTGCATGGAACAGACGTTTTTCTCTGCAAAATACTAACTGTAAAATTTAAGATAATTTTTCATGAGTGCATCTGGTTAAACAAATGCTCCTTTGAATGACAATAGCAGGCTTCTGCTATCAGATTGTTCTGTGTAGCACAGCTAAAAATACATGCTTATTTTTTTTCATTGCAGGCACAATAAAAGATGGCAGAATAGCTCTAATGTGTTGGATTGTTGCTTTTGTACAGTCCTGTACTAGAAATCTCATTTTCTAAAATGTGAGGGAAGGAAAAGTGCTACGTTTTTAATCACTAAAATTAAGAGAAAAATGAATTATTTTAGCTAGAAACGTGGGGTAATTTAATGCTTAAGTGTAGGAAGTTATAATGACTGTAGAAATTCACTTCAGACACCTGTAGGGATTAGCATAGACGAGTAAGGAGTTCCTAAGTAGGAGGAGAACATTGAGGTGTGTAGCAGCACATCAGTGTCCATGCTTTCAGAGCACACAGGAGCCCCTGCTTTGAGGAGGGGTGTGGGAAGGAGCACTATTACTGAATTTTGGGCAGGAGAAAGTATTGCTGGCTGTCTTTTTGGTAGTTAGAGCTGCAGGCACCTACGTGTGCAAGAAAAGCATCTGACCTATTGATTGGTGTTAAATAAATAAAAAATAAAATGACACAACAATGGGCTAACTGATGAATCCTTTATAGATTCCTAATATGGATTGGCACATTGGTTAACTACAGAAATAAACTGTTACAGTGAGTTACCTTGTGTCACACAGGATCTGGAACAAATCCCTAATTCAAGGTAGGGGGTTTGTGTTTCGGGATGTCTGTGAATGAAAACAGTAACAGGTTTTCACCGGCTCTGATAGCAAAGTCTTAGAGGGAAAAGCATTTGATGTGGCATGTGAAAGGGAGCTCTGGCTGGAGAGTAGGTGAATATAATTTTATGAGAGAGAGGAAAAAGAAATAGTAGTTGGAGCAACCTGAGTGCATGGGAAAAGGAGAGGGAGGAAGTAAATGCATAATTATCCTCCTTTTCTATTTACTTGCAAGCTAGATTGATGGAAAGGTGGTTGGTGGTGTCATCAGTAAGAACCATTCACTGTGCAAAGACATGGAGTTTGATTTTGCCATCCTCATTAAGAGGAGAGGATGTCCAAGCAGAGAAACCAGAAGGAGTGGGCAGGGTGTGGGAGAAGTGTCCTGAAGAGATGCAGGAGTTGAGTCACTGGCATAGAAATGGAGATGGCACACGAAGGCTTGAGTGCAGACGAAGTTTAAAGAGGGCATGGTATGGAGGGAGCAGAAAACAGGGGGAAGGGAATTGCAGAGGCTGAGTCAGTGCCTCTGTGAAATAGGAAGAGAAGGATGGTAACAAAGAGTGAGAGATGCTGAGGACACGGTAGGAGACAGAAGTGAGGCAGATGGCAAGATGCCAAAAAGCAGAGAGCCCTAGTGCAGGCCAGAGCCAGGAACCAGAAACACTGCACATGGAGCACGGGTCCTGACACTCATCCAGACTCTTTGCAGATCTTGGGAGAACTATTTCAGCACAGAGGACAGAAACCTCATTTGTGAAAGAAGGGAAATTGAGGCAATGTTGCAACACTTCCAAGACAAAGCAAGGGAGGAAGGAAGTTGGTTAGGGGAGCTGGACAGACAAGTGAAGCTGCATGACTGACACAACACTGCTGAGGTTGGAGACTTGCAAGAGACCTTTTTCTGTAGTGGAGTAAAGTGTAGATCTCCCCTTAGTTTCAGCTGTGTGGTCCCATGAACTGAATTCACATTGTAGTGTGAATGCTGATACAGTGAATCCAGGTGGGATAATTGTTTAAACCACAGCTGGCCATTAGAAGCTGGAGGAGAGTCACAGGAGCTGGATAATGAGTCTCCCAGCTGTACAGCTTCTGGGCACAAGGCAAGCCCAAAGAGCTGCCACGATCACCAGGCACCGTGGTCCTGCTCAGCTGGGGAGCAAGGAGAGCAACACCATCTGCTGAGCAGAGCATCAGATATGTGGTCCTCATACAGCTCAACAGACTTGCTAAAAAAGTTAGGAAAATACACATATGCATATAGGATCAATTTTCTAGCATTTCTAATTCTCTTAGCCATGTTTGAATTTGACTCATCAACCTCATACCAAGCAGCAGGCATATGCTGTTTGCCAGGGCCTGCTACTGTTATACAAAAGTACTGTCCTTCTGCAGTTTGCACCTCAGAATTGCTGCCAAGATCAGGTTAGACCTGGTGAACCACATTAATCCCCAGTGTAATTCTGGCAGTCAGTGGATTTACGTCAGGGGTGAATCTGGGTCCAATATAGATGTATTTTTTGGCAGCAGGAAAAGTAAAACAACAGAGGAATGAAAAAAGGTTAGATGGATGGTCCCTCATTTGTGCCTGGCTTTCTTGAAAGAAGTGCTTTCCTTCTATGCCCACTCCTTCTTTCCAAGGAAATGCATTCCTCAGCTTTCCTTGCTGCTTGCTCCAGAGTCCTGGACTGGGGGAGCCATGCAAGGTGCAAAAGGCAGCCCTTGGTGAGTGAGAGGTTATGAAGCTTTTTGAGCTGCTCCAGAGAGCCACAGTACACAGTTCCCAAAAAAAATATGGGAGGAGTAGCTTTGGGGATGTTCAAGAACTGCAGAAAGAGCTCTTTGGCACAGGGAGAGCCTTGTGGGGTGCAAACACTGCCTCCCACTTGAAGGTCCTGGCCCTGGCTGGCACACAAGTGGCAAATGTGAATTCCCTTTCCTCTGCAGGACTGGTACTCCCGAAAAAATGGCCTTGCTTAGAAAATACCGTAAAAAACTGACCCTAGTGAATTCCAGTCAGTCTAATTGGAGGACCTAGAGAAGCAGAGAAACAACATCTTTGTTTAGGTTGTGAAGTCTTGCCTTGCAGTGTCAGGTGTTATGGTTGGTCTGCTGCCCACAGTGTGACTTCTGGAAAGGACATTTAAAAGTCTGAGTCTCAGCTGCACCTTTTGACAGTGAGATAAGTGCTTCCAGCAGCCCTGCGTAGGAGTGCTGTACCATGTTACCATTGTCCCCAACCTCACTGTAACCTATTCCACATCAGAATTAAAAAAAAAAAAGAGGAGCAGGATGAAACCACGTTCATTTCGAGTTTCTCTGTACAACACTTTTTCCTGGTACACCCCACTCCAGACATGTCTCCTCTAGCCTCCGAAAAATGAGGTCCTTGAGTCATTGTACATTAGAGGTATTACTTTTCATATTTTACTCAAAATCATTATGTGCTCTACTGTGATGCTGGGAGCTCAGTGCTTTGTGATAGCTACAAAAAAATACATAGGAATTTTTGTCTAATGCTGACCAGTAGCTAGTTGGCAGATATTGGAAAGTATTTGGTAAAGGGAAAATCTGTCCTTTGACAGAAATACGTGTAAATCAAATGCTATTTTCTGCAAACTGAGAACACAAGAACTCCTAGTGATGAGGGGAAGAGGAGGGCATTCACATGAAAAGACCATGTATAAAATCTCACAAGCACATTTACAGGGCTGTGCCTCTGCAGACCTTGCTAGACACATCCCAGCTGGCCAAGAAGAATTAACTGTTTGTGGATAACCTGGCACCTGAACACAAGCCAGTACTCACCTATGTTTGTGACCTGCTCAGCTAAGCTGTGGCATTGCCTTTAGCTTTGCTCTCAGATGGAAGAGGACTAGTCCCTGCAGAAATGATAATTTAATCCATGTAAATATTTCTTCTAAAGAAGGACCCTGCTTCTGCACAAAGCAGTATTTCCCTTTAGTACAAAAGCATCTCCCCTGAGAGGCTGGCTGAGCTGTTTGACAGGAGCATGCACGGCTCAGGGGAGTGACTTGAAGTTCACCTGTTTTGGTGTGATCAGCAACTCACCGGCAAGTTTTCTGATTGCTGTGAGAGTAATTGCACTTGACATTTTAAAACCAGAGCAGCTTTTCAAAAATAAAGTGAGAAATCATAAAGAGGCCTGGGTTCAAGAGCTGTCAGACGTGTGGTGGCAGAAGGACGCGGCTCTGGCAAAAGAATCTGAGAGATCAGCTAAGCCTTGTGTGGAGTAGTTAAAGTTACTGAAATACCACAGAATAGCTGGGACTGGAAGAGGCTTCTGGAGGTCACTTAGTCCTTCCTCCAGGTGGGTTAAAGTAGAGCAGGTTGCTCAGGTCCTCATCCACAACATCACAGGACGCCTGCTGATGCTGACACATGCACTAGCCTCCATAATAGCCACATTTTCTCCATCCTAATAAGAAATCTTCCTTTTAGAAAACTGTTCTGTCTGGGCTGGATTCATTTGTCTTGGCTGGTGCTCACATTCACAGAATCTGTAGAGTCAGGGGTCACCCCAGGCCACACTATTTATGGAGCCTGGGCTGGGGTGATGTCAGGCACAAGGTACCACAGCTCATTTCTCCGCTGCCAGAAGAGATTTGCTGTTGTTGGTCTGCGTGGGGCCTTTCCAAGGGGAGCCAAAATGGCTCTGGAACACTCCAGAGCTTGTCCACAGTAGGAAGACTGCTCATGTGTAGAGGCTCGCTCTGGCTTTGTGCTTCACCTCTAGAATTACAGCACCCTCACCAAAGAGGCCGCGGGTTGCTGCAGCCGAGCTCTGTGTGGGTCCTTGTCCTCCTCATCCCACACTGCTCTTCTGCAGAACCCATCATGTTTGAATCTGCTGAGCAGGGATGGTAATGTGGGAAGTTCTGCTTTAGTGGAATGCAAAAGCTGCAGGTATTGTTGAAAATGCTCCCTAATGGTTTTGCTGAGTAGGGTGAAACATCTTGGTATTCTCAATCAAGTAAACGACCATGAAATGAGATTTTTGTTTGTGAACTGTCTGAATCACCTGAAGGTACCAAAGCCAAACTTAGAGTGTAAAGCAGCATCTCCTAAATATTTTGGATGCTATGTACATGAGCAAACCAGCAGTGGCTTCAGTAGGTAAAGTACCTTTCGTCTAAGAATAGTGATTTTATGAAAAGTGTCCTTTAAAAGCAAGACCTGGTCACTATTTGAATAATGGTAGCACTGAACAGAACAACAAGGATATAGCCCCATCAGGCTAGACAGTAAATTTCCTGACAGACTATCTAAATTAACACCTTAATAATGTTACTTTGGCATTATGAGAATAGAGTTACAGCTTCCAAATTACTTAGCAAGCAGCTGTAAATCCAGGATGGAGCTCTGGTCTCACAAATCATATTCCAGACTCCTGGGTACAGCGCCACACCACTTAGCTACAGAGTGCAATTCTCTTATGTCCCGTTTGTCCCTGCCTGAGACACTTTGGCTCATAAAATGTGTGCACTGAGTTTTTTGGATTAAGAAAAAAAAAAAGAAAGGTAGTTTTGTTAGTTTCCTGCACACTTATCACTGCAGATCTCCGAACATTTATGTCACTTTTGTTTTACATTCCTCCAGTCCTTAAAAGATAGCTTGTACTTTGGGGTGATTTTGGAGGCTGGTGTAATTTATTACACTGCCATTTCAGCTACCTTGTTCAGTAGAATAACCTCTAATTGCTCTGCATCCCCATCTAACTTTCTAATAAGATTAATTCTGTCTTGTGTCTTGGCAGTCCCTAATTAACATGATTTGTCTTCACAGTTAAGGGCTCCCGGGCATCGCAGCAAGCTCAGAGTCACTGCTCAGTGAATCTTAGAAGTAGTTAATCCATCCTTCCATGAGCAGAGCAGATGCTGTTAGGGAGCTTCCAAGGGCTGAATTCGTTGCAAGGCATTGATGAGAGAGACAGGGGAGGCAGCGCAGCTGCAGACCTCGCCCGGAGCTGTGGCTGCTGGGCTGGATCATCCAGGCGGGGCTGGAGCGAGGGAGTCCTGCGCTGCCCCTGGCCTGCTGCTTTCCTTCTGCTCAATTAGAGCTCCCCGAGATGGGCGCTAATGGCACTTAATTAACCTGTGCGAGGGCAGAGGCAGGAAGACGAGCGAGCATTTGATGTGCCTTCACCCGGTAGCCCTTAAACTCATGCGGGAGTTGGAGGGTCATGCGTGCCCTCCTCCCGCTGTGCCTGACAAGGAAGAGCTTTCCCTGGCACAGACAGTTAAGAATAAACTTCAGTTTGTCACTGTATAATTGGCAAGAGCCTTTGTGAAAGCTCATAAGAATCCATAGCCTTTTCCTCATCATTTTTCTGCTGTTACACAGCTTTTACTTCCACCACCCTTCAGAAACTGGAGGTATCAGAAAGCTTTTCTTGCAGGAGGTTTCATGGCCTCTCTGAAAGGAGGAGGGGCTCTCCCCAAACATTCTGCTGTTGAAGCTTCCAGGTTTGTCAGGTTTGGGTAAAAAGCCACATTCAAATTATTTCAGTATCAACAGCACAGAACAGAATGGCTTGAGATTTGTTTCTGGACATACGTATAAGAAAACAGAGAATTCATTTCTGTGAATAGGATCAGAGTCTTAAAGAGAGTCTTGAAAAACAAGAGATGGTTTAGTGGACGATTACTTCTGGCTCCTTGGTTCCTCTCTCATTTAGGTCCCAGGCTCCTGCAATGGGTGGGTGCAGAGCAGCCTGGGACTGGGACGAGGAGAGCCATGGCAGAGCATCCAAGCTGGTTTTCCTGGCAGCTGGCAGGAGGAGAAGGGCACACAAGGTGGGTTAAGTACCTGGTTTAACAGTAGGCAGTATAAATACAGAAAGTGCTGCATGGCAAGAGACAATAGAGAGAAACCAGCAGTAGAGCTGATTCCATGGAACAGAGCTTTAAAATTGCTGATAAAATTACAGAGCAGCAGGAATTAGTCCACTTAGGTCAGATGAGCTCTGAGCAAAGTGCCCTGTGCTGTAAACAGCGGTCATGCCTTTTGTTCTCCCTGATGTTTGTTATAATTGGAAGCCAATTGCATTATTTCTCTGAATGCTGGCATACTTAATAAGGATGCAAATTAATTAAAATCCTCCCTCCATTCCATTAGCAAAGGAAAAAAGCAAGCACTGAGCAGAACTGAGGCTGTAGTGCCTCGGCTGTTTTCACAGCAGCGCTCCTGGCTAGCAGCAGAAGCACTGACAGGTCATTCAGCCTCCCTGGCCCTTCATTCCCTGTCTAACGTGCAGCTGGGCTGTCACCCACTTCTGATATGATGCAAAATGTCATTGGTGGTTCTGGAACCACATCATTTATCCAAGAGGAACAAAACAAAACAAAACAAAAAAGTCTGGGAATCAAGTAGGTGCAACTTGCAAAGATAATTCAGCAAGTCCTGGCAGAATTCTGAGGTCTGCTCCACCACCGTGGATTATGCAGTGGGGCCTTGCATTTGCTGTTCAGAAATTCTCCAGTCTCAAATACTTCAAGCACACCCTTAATTTTATGCATCAAGTCAACAGAATTAAAGCATAGGACTGGACTGGACAACTTCACCCAAGGATTGTGGAATGTCTGGCAGTGGAACAAGCTGTACTTCAATCTCACTATTTATAGGTGGCTGCTTTTAAGTGTTCAAAACATTGCAGTGCTGCAGAGTAAAAATAATTTTGATTGGTCCATGTATAATTGAAGCTTTAGTAAGTCACTTCACCTCCATGCAGCCCCCCCATGTAATTTAAGATTTTGCTGTGTATTTTTAGCTTTGAAAGCCTGTGAAAGTTTGTTGCAGTCAAGTTTTGAAGTTTTTGTTTAAAAACTCCGCATTTTTAGAAGAGTTAACTTTTTCTCAAGCATTAAATATGAGAAAAACCTCATTTTTGATGCAAAGGCACTGCTGTCTTCCTTGCACGTGGGCTGTCTTCTGTGGAAGCGACATAAACACTGCCAAGTGTGTTCTGACCGCATTACACAAACCTGCTGATAACAAACAGATGCAGAGCTCAGCGCTGGAGCTACAGCCCGGTGCTGGGGCAGTTGGCATCACCCATGGGCACCCAGTGCTTTGGGACGTGCTGGTCATTTGCCACGTGTGTAGGGAAACCAGGGAGCTAATCCTACACACAGCCTGCCTTCTGCAGGCTCGGGAGTTGGAACAGACCCTGTGGAGACAGGGATTGCAGGTGCCAGCTCTCCCCTGTCAAGTGACTGTATGTTTTCATCCACAGTGAGGCCAAAGGGAATGGAGGGAGCCAGAATTCCCTCTGGATGTCCTTCGGATATGGAAGGGGAAAATAAAAACCATGCGCTGGCAGAAGCTAAACAAAACATTTTTAATAGCAGGCCACAGAGGAAAAATTCATGAGCTACTCTCCATGGCAACATCTAGGTTCTGTCACGTTTGCTGCCTCCACTCTCTCCTCCTTCCCTTTCTCCTCTCCCTCTCCTACCCTTCGGCTCCTGCTGTTCCTGCCTGAGTCCTGCCCACACAGCTGTCCACGGGACCTGGCGTTCGCAGGCGATGGCTTTGACACCAAGGTGTCATCAATGTCCCCTCCTGGCTGATCTGAGTCTGTGGGATTCAGGTTTTTAATTCTAAGAGGGACCAAAGTAAGCCTCCTGTTGCCTAAGCTGTCCACTGCTCCTGCTCTTCTTACCCCTCGAATTGTTAAAACCACCTACTCACTCTAGCCCCCTTGCACTGTATTTGGAAGGGGCAGACTTCAGTGTGGACACTGGAAAGATGAAAAAAGCTTGCCCATGGCTCCTTAATTAGACTTTAACCTGAGCTTTTAAGATGTTAGTCTAAAACATGCTTATTTCTAGGGAAAAAAAACCCCAAACCAGGTAATTGCACTCAGTCCTGACTTACTTCCATGGCTGAAATGAACTACAAGTAGAAGGATGTGGGGGACACCTAGGCCCTGCTGGTGCTGCAGCACTGTGGTGCAGCCTTGCCACCTCTACATTCTTTATATTCCATAGCATTGCAGGATCGTTAAGGTTGGAAAAAACCTTTAGGGTCATCAAGTCCAACCATCAGCTTGCCAAGAGAAACAAGTCCAGCACCCACTAACCAGTGAGGAATTGCAGTGTCAGTGACAGCCTCCATACCCTGCACTGAGCTCTGGCCCAGCCCATAGGAGCAGCAGCAGCAGGAGTTCCTCAGCGCTCCCAAGCTGCTCGCTGGGAGGAGGCCACAGACTGCCCAGCTGGATGCTGTGCTCCAGGAGTTGCAGCTGTAACCCCATGGACTGATTTTCATCTATTTCTATGAATGGCATGTGGCCTGGTGTCTTCCATTGCTTGCTCAGAGCACGTCTGATGAAACTGGGTAGGAATTTGCCCCTGGCAAAGGAGCACAGCTGGCCACAGAGCCAGGTACTCAGTAAAGGTCAGCTCCCTCAAGAGGACACCCTGCAACCTCCACACCTCTACTTCTGCTGCAAACCAAAGAGATTCACTGATTGCTCCCTGCCTGCAGTCACAGCTCTCCGAGGGAGCTATGGGAAGGAGAGGCATAGCGGGGACCCTGTGTAGAGCCCTGCAGCAGGGCTACCAGCACACACCAGAGAGGGGACTTTATTCTGCATGACAATGGGCCAGAGAGGAGAGAAAGGGCAAAACCCCCTCCTTTACCCCTTCATTTAATTGTGTTGTTCTGCAGATAACACAGCCCCTCCGTGTTCAATGGGTTAATGATGACACAGAGGTACCTCAAATGTTTTCCTGAACCAGCCTTTTCTGTTCAGAGAGCTGCAACAAGCTTGGAGAGAAAGCATTCTTACCTCAGGGGGTTTAGGTGGCACACCTGCACTGGCAGGTTCTCTCTCATGCAGCTCAGGCCCCAGTGAGTTCCAGCCAGGTGGAGACTGGGGACACTGGTGAGGATTCACACTGGCCAGAATGCTTCCAGGGCGTTTTGCTTTGCATCTGTTTCCTCAAGTGATGACATAAACAATTGTCTGCTTTAGGAAACTTCAGCAGATGGTCATCCTGGGGCATTAATGCTTTGCAACTCCATTTCATCACCTTGTTAATGGTGGCCCTTCCACAGCCCAGCTCTACCCACTTAAGCAGAGGGGGGAATGGTACTGAGCATCAGCAGATGCTGCCTTAACCCTTCCTTAAGCAAGGTTCAGTAGTTTCCCTCATCATAACCCGAAGGGTATACAGCTGGGATTGGATTGATGCCAAGGATGAGAAGAGGCCTCCATGGCTGAAACAATTTTTTACAGCTCTAACTAGAGTATAAAAACAAGTTCATGACACTGGGGAGCCAAGGATGCCTTGACTAACGGATGCCATAGTCACTGTTATTCTGAGGCAGTGAGTACAATCCTTATAACCATTCTTGCACAGCTTTTTTTGACTCACACGAGCAAGAACCAGCACATCTCAGGAATTTTCAGCACATCCACAACATCTGCCTCACATACCTGCCAGCACTGTTTAATGACAGCTAATAATCACTTTACTTAAGCAAATGCAAAGACACGCACCAGACACATCCCCACACAGAGCGCTCCCCTGACACATTACACGGGTACAGCTCATCCCCACAAAACACACACTTGTTAATTATGTCTCCCCATGATGATCCAACAGCCCTGCTCCCACAGACACCTCCAAGTTTGTTCCCATCTTTGCCTGTACCTGCCTCCGGCTGTGTGCCTCCTGCAGCTTTGCTCCAGCCCCTGACTCGTGACATGGCCCTGTTTTTCCTCTCTGGGAGCAGGAAAGGTGGCACTATAATACTGCCTTATTTACTCCCAGCACTACAGGGGAATGTCTTAAATGCTCTCCAGGCTTTCAGGAAGAGGAAGGAGTATTTCCCACCCCCTCCAGGCTTTTGTAGGGTAGGGATCATCATCATAGATTCATTATCATCATCTCCACATGCAGTTCCTGATTGCAGTAATTTGGGTTTCTGCTGTTCCTCCACCTGTATCAGCTCATCAGATGTGATTTCCTTGCAGCAGAGATGCTTTCTTTTGGGAAGTTTCAGATATCTGGCTGTCAGTGGGAAGCCCACTAAGTTGTCTGCATACTCAAGTTACTTGCACTTACACTGTGGTCATCAGTGTCCCATCTCTCTCCAGCTCCAACCAGGCTCCCACTTCTGATGTTTCTGGGAAGGTGCCGTCACAGCTGGTCCTCCACATGAAACGTGCCAAGCTCCATGTCTGACTAAAGCTCTTGCAGGAGTGCCCAGGATAGGCTTTCATGTAAAAACGGGAGAGAAAAACTTCTTCCATACAGTTTAAGGTATTCCATGACACACAGCCCCTGCTGCTCTCTGAGAGCACAGAGGAGACTGTTCAGGACAGGCCATGGTCTTGATCTCATGCCTTTCTCCACTCTGGATGAGTGGCTCAAACAATAGGAAACCAGGGGAGCCCTCTCCAGGGTGTGAGGTTTTTCTCTAAAAGGAAAAACCCCAAACGATCCCTGTCATACTATTTTGGTGTACTCTGTGAGGCCAGGAACCAGCAGGTGAAGGCCCTGGCTGCCAGGGTACCAGCACACACCAGAGAGGGGACTTTATTCTGCATGACAATGGGCCAGAGAGGAGAGAAAGGGCAAAACCCCCTCCTTTGCCCCTTCATTTAATTGTGTTGTTCTGCAGATAACACAGCCCCTCCGTGTTCAATGGGTTAAGCTGTTGGAAACAAGCAGCTTTCTATATTTACTGGTGTAATCTAAAAATACCCCAATTGTGCCAGCAGCCAAAGCAAGCAGAGGCTCTCAGGGGCTCTTTTTCTATCCCAATACCGGGTGGGTGCCCCAGCTGCCTGACACTGCCCCAAGTGAGACGAGTCCAAAGAGCAAGATGGGTGTCACACCCCCTCACAGCCTCGCTGCACAGGGTGCCTTCATCCTCTGCCTCCCAGCTGCTCCAGAAGAGCAATCCTCAGCTCCCACCCATCCCTCTGCCCAGCCCCTGGTACTTGCTGGTCTCAGGTGCAACAGGGGCTGTACAGTTCAGCCAGGTGATTGCAAGGAGCTGAACAAACAGACTCATTGAAAACAGGACAGGACGTCTTCATCACCTCCTCTGTGTCCCCAGAGAGGCTGTATTAATTCATGATTTAGAATAATGCCAGATTTCATTGCAGTTTGGGTGTTTTCCACTGGGGAGATAGAAGAAATGCTTACTATAATTCACTTATGTTACACTGGCATAACTGTGTGGGCATTCAGTTTATATCTGCTTGTGGAGTTACTGGTTTGTGTCTGCTGGTTGCACTCACAGCCTGAGTCCTTTTTGGACTGCTGATTTATTTGGCCACCATCACCCCAGTGGTTGGCATTCCAGGTTTAGGATTTCCGGGCTGTAGGGATTCAAGTGTCTGAATGCCTGGTCAGGGAGGGAAATGATTTGGTGCCCCAGCTCTGAGGCAGCCAGGTGGTATCAGCAGATACAGCTTGCTTGCCTTCCTTCTTTTCCTCCTCCTCCTCTCCACCTCTCTGTTTCCAGATGCCAATAATTCCATATTTGGCAGTGTGTAACCACGATGGCTTCTGAAGGGGAAAACATCTACTGTGGCATAAGCATTTATGACTCTTACTCCTGCTTCACATTCTCAAGCATATGTGGAGTAGAGGAAAAATGCTTCCATCCTATGCCTGCTGGCATGGCTAAAGTCTTGTATTCAAAAATGACAGCAGGCTCCCCAAGATTGGCAAATCATAATTAATAAAGAAAATGCACTGGCATTGGAAAATTAATTAGCTCCCATGAGTAGGAAAGTGGCCTGAAGAGGAATCAGAAGCCAAGGTTCATGAGATTTTAATCCCAGTTTCTGTATCTCTTCCCAGTCCACAGGAGGACACTTAAATGCTGTGTTAGCTTTATTCCTTTCTGAATGGGATTAGACTAAAGTCACTGTGGTATTTAGGGCATTAATTGGCTAATTCAGCACCTTGCCCTAATGATGTAAATATCTTAAAAGCTTCACTGGAAGGATTTGAAGTTGTAGTTTAAGAATTATTGCTCATTTATGACCTTTCTTTGCAACACGTCTTGGAAGAGTTAAAGGTAAGGCAAGAGGGGAACATTTTCATTTAAAAGAGATAGGCATTTCCATTTGGCAAGATTTTGCATCCTGATGGGAAAACAAAAACACCCAGTCTCTGATCTTGCCTCAATCCATATTTAATCTCAGAGAGTGCTGTGGTGTAACTTTGAAGACAACACTTTCAGGAAGCATGAGGGGAAATATTCCAGGCTTCTTTCTGCACTGAATAAACTATGAAGGAGGAAAAAAAAAGGTTGGTGAAACAGGGCAGAGATGTCACATAATCCCATGTGGGGGACACAAGAGACATGGAAGACAAAGCCACAGAGCAAAAGACAGCTATGGGGAGATGTACACAACATTCTTTGGGATTATAATGACTTTCCCTTTCCTCTCTGCAGGCCCTTTTGTTTTGGTGGATAAGGGGATGAAACCCTGCCTGTGAAAGCCAGAGGAGGAAGCCCAGGGGTGGTTCTCACGCAGAAGATGCTGCCCTTGTCCCTGCCAGTGATGCTGTGCTGTAGGGCTGCCTCCCCCTGCCCCAGCAGCACTCACTCACTCCCCCCCTGCTCCATGCCCAGCTCTGGCATGTGCCACAGGGAGGGGGTGGGAATACGAAACTGGATCCAGCCAGCGGCAGGAAGACAAGCGGGGTTTTAGGAGCTGGTGGAGTGTTAGGAAGACACTGGAATTGAAGCTTGAAGAGGGTGGCAGGATTAAAAATAGGCTGCAGCCAGCCTTCCCCAGCATTTTGGCATCTCAACTGCCTGTTATCCTTGTGACCCACCGAGGAAGAGGCAGCAAAGAAAGAGATTCTCTTTTCCACCACCCTGGCAGGGCAGGACAAAATGGTATTTTGCTACTAACCAGATGGTTCTGCTCTCTTGATCTGATGAGCTTTACTGCAAGGGTGTCAACTGAGTGTTTTATCCTTGCCTTCAGTCAAACCAAGGGACTCCCACCTTCCACTGAGTTCAACAAGGCACTCGTGTGCACTGAAGATGTGCTCGTTCATTCATATCTTACAGGCTGTTTGCAGGCTTCCATCCTGTGAGAGGAAAAAAGGCAGTTTTTATAGAAACCATCATTCTAATTCAATACATTGAGTAAAGGAAACAATTCACAGAACTATGTTATCCAGTACAATCAACACTGCACCTTGGTACTTACCTTAGCAATGCTGCATTTGTTTTAGAAAAGACTAAAGACAATTCATAATGCTATGAGGTGATGAAATCCATACTTAGATGAGGTGCCTGAACCTCCTGGCCAACAGCTCATATTTTATAGGAGCCAGGAACAGTTTCTTCTGCCATATTTACCCATATTGTGTATTTCTGCATGTTGGCTGGGGCTTCCCTGAACTGTAAGTTTCAGCCAGCCATGAGCACAGCACATCAGCTAGAAGTAAAAAATCTGCCTTGTCCAGTGGCATAAATTTAGGAAGAATCTCTGTGAAAGGCTGCTGTGGTGTAGTTGGTTTTTTTTTTCCCCAGCTTTGACTTTCATACATCAACAAGCTCCTTCATCTGAAACATTTCAGGAAGTCTGAAGTGTGGTTGCGAGGTTTGTAAGTTGGTCTCAAGCAGAGCCAAGGGCTGCCACACCAGGTCCCCTGGCTCCAGCGCTTTAAGAAGTTCAGCTTCTTAAAGTTCTTGGTTAAAACATGCCCTCAGGTAGCAGCTTGTGATTGGGGAAAGCACTGTGCAAAAATGCGGTGCCGCTCCTTTTTTTGTGCGTCTGCTCCTTCTAGAGCAGTATTTGTGAATCCTAGAGCAGACTGCCAGACCCTTAGAGATTTCTAGAGCCAGTCCTGCAACTCTGGGTTCAGTTTTCTTTTTTAGAGCTGCTATGTAATGAGTTTCTCCCCAGGAGAAAGCCACCAGGCAGAACAAAGGTATTTCCACAGGCACACAGCACTCCCTTGTAGTGCATAAATGGTTACTGTTGGGTGGGGAGGGAAGGAGCCAAAACCCAAAGAGCGCTGTTTTGGTTTGAAAGACAGGTGTCTGTCCAGGAAGGCAGGAGCCTCTCCTGAAATCAAAAATGCAACCCCCTTCCCTCCGAATTATTATACTTTTGAAATTAAGGGGCTTTCAGGCAAAGATATGAGGGGTAGGAATAACAGTTCTTTGCTAATATATATAACAAGGCAAACAAGCAACAGTAACTCTGGTAGTAACAGCAAAGAGAACCACAGACCCAGTGCCAGTCTATCTCGGCTGCAGGCACTTTCCCCTCTGGTGCAGTTCTGCTCACAGCCGGCAGGCCCGGGGTCCTGGGGAGGGGGGATGGACGAAAGAGCTTCACAAAACCCTCTGGGCAGCTGGTCCTGGTGTCCAGCCGGACCCTCGGGAACAGCAGGCTGGAACAGCAGAGGCGAGCACAGATTCCAGGTGGCAGGCAGGATGTATCAGACTCCGGAGCTGCAGCAGGGACCCCCCGAGGTCTGGGCTGGTAAAGGGTGTGCGGGACTACAGAGTAGCGAAGGATCAGAGCGGTGGCGGAGGCACGGCAGCCACAGCCCCGGCTCCCGGCGGGCAGGGGGAGGTGGGCTCCGGAATCCCGGGGTTCTCAGGTAGAAGGAGAACAGCCGAAAAGCAGAAAACCTCCAGTTCTGACGAACTCCGTCTGAGCACAGCCAGCACCAGCAGCCCCGGCTGTACCCAGCCCCCAAGTGAAAGGCAAGTAGCCAGTTGGACCCCTCGCCCTCTGTGGCCAGGTATTTTGTTTCTCTTAAGCACCCAGCAATCTATCGCCTCGGCAACAGTATGGGGAAAATTCTTTAAGAGAAAAAGAAAAAAAACAGAAGGGGAACTCCCAAAAACCCCAACAAGCGCTTTTCCCACCCTGGTATTCAAGTATAGGAAGTGAGATGCTACGAGGGGAGCAGGCCTAAGGGGAGGGAGCTGGCAGGAGGCCGTGGCTCTCACTGGGTGCTGTGCTGCTGCTCTCTCCCCTCCCCAGGCACGTTCGTGTCGGCGTTCACCGTGCTGTGTGGGGCCCGCACCGACCTCCCGGACCGGCACATGTGCTGTGTCTTCTGGCTGAACATCGCCGCTGCCCTCATCCAGATCCTGACGGCCATCGTCATGGTCGGCTGGATCATGAGCATATTTTGGGGGATGGACATGGTCATTCTTGCAAGTAAGTACAGTGCGCTCGCCCTCCTGACTTCTCCTCTCCGTGTCCGTGCTGCTGGGTCCCAGATAATGTCCCTGCAAGTCACTGGGCTGCACTGTAGGGAGGAAGAGCCACGGGATGGCTCTGCAAGTCCATGAGAAACACAGTAGGCAGAGAAATTGCTAGGAGGTGGTAGGAATGGGCCCTGTGACATATCTGGGAGAGCCTCCCGTCCTACCACGTGGGTCAGGAACTTCCCTTTATGAAATGAAATGTGCAGGAAGGGGGAGCACTGTGAACTCTGCTGTCTGGGGCCTCGTCTGCCCTGGTGACATCCATTTGAACAAGAAAGCCCTTTCTCCCTTGCGATCCTCGCTGCAAATCTGTGGTTAGTGAGACATTTCTGCTAGGCTGGTTCTGCTCCCACGGCCAGTCGTCCCCAAAAAAGCCCTGGGGACTCTCCTGGACCCTCCCCTTCCTCCCCAGGATACATTTACTCAATGTTTTGTTTTGGTTTTTTTCATATCTCAGACCAAGTTCTTAGGCTGAGCCAGAAGGCAGCAGAAGCTGCTCCTGGAACGACTTCCCATACATCCTTGGAGTTGACTAAAACATTAGCCTAAGGAAAGAAAAATCCTTTTTAAAATGTACATAATTTAAGTCCCCAGTTAGTAGATATTACTAACCCAGAACACAGGCTCTGTAACTTTTATCTGGTTGAGGCTTTCACTGATGTAGAAGTTGTATCATATCTCCTGCATCCTGGTGCAGAGGACTGAGGTGACAGCCTCACCTCACCTCCAAAGCCAGAAGCAAGACAGAGCTCAGGGTGCTGGTGGCATCTGCAAGACCCCACTCCCTTTCCAGAGGCTGGCAGAGGCCGATGGGCAAGCCCTCAAACCAAACAGGTCTGAGATCTTTCAGGCTGACAGGACAGGCAGTTCCCAAAGCAAGCCCTTCTCCCAGAGACCATCTTACCAGCAGCTTTTGCCTTTTGGTTTGAAGGGGCTCCACTTTGTCATCTCTGCTGATGACATCTGTGGCTGCATGACAGAAGGGGAGAGAGGATCTCAGGAAGTTGCCAGGAACCTGCCTAAAGACAAAATGGATGAAATTGAAAAAAAAAAAAAAAAAAAAGGAAAGAAAACAGGGCCANGAGGGCAGAAAGGGGGGTTGAGGGAGAGGTGTCATCACAGCAAAAGATTTAGGAGCTCAATTTATAATAATATTCAACTCCACAAGGCACATTTTCATATTTGAAAATAAAATATGACAGCTGATTCTGAAATCATATCTTTTCCTGTTGAAATGAGCAGAGAAAAATTCTAAGACTGTGTCAAACGAGTTGAGTTGTAAAGAAATTCAGTGGCCTATTTAAAAGTGTACATTTTTCCTAGCTAAAAAAAAAGGAAAAAATTAAAAAAAAAAAAAAAAAAAAGGCAGGAAACCAGTGCACATTTTCAGCTGCCAACCCAAGGGGTTAAACCCTCTCACCAAACCACCTGCTAATTTCTGAGCCAGCTTCAGTTAAGGCAGTCCCCATGCAGAGCAAACGATGGATATTAAAAACCTCAACATGTGCAAAGCAAAAGCTTTCCTCAGGATGAAGGCAGTACTGCTCTTTGCTTTACCCTGCAAACCACCTGCCACGTTTCCTTCCAGATGTACCTGCAGAGCAGGTTATTTCTGAGGCTAAATTGTGAATTGGTGTACGTGTGTGATGTGTCCTTAAGAGTCTGCCAGATTCGTGCGTAATCCCATAACTGCATGTTCATAATCATAAGCTCTTCTGCTCTTCCTCTGCGGGGCAGCCCCCGTGTGTGGTTTGCTGTCTGGCAGGACCCCATTCTGCAGGTGTGAGGAGAGTCAGGAAAGCATCTGTCCTGATAAAGAACCACCACTGAAACTGTGACCTGCTTTGCTCCAAAGCCCTGCTCTCCAGCTAGAGGGGTTGGAGCTTAGGAGGGTCTTACTGGGAGGTTCTGCTCCAGTTTCACTGTTGGGGAAAACCGAACAGCTTGGAAGTATCTCCCAAACACTCTTTCCCACATCTGGCTGGATTCCACCAGTCTGGGAGGCAGAGGATAGATGAGCAGCATGTGGTGGGAATGCTCAGGTCAAGAGGTCCCCCAGCACAGCAGCAGTATTTAATCTCTGGTGGTAGTAGAGAATGGCAAGAGGAACCAACATGTCTTATGTTTCACCAGCAGCATCTGACAAGTTGCAGCCCTTGGCAGTTTCTTGCCACCTCATTAAATAGCTGCTTTTAAGTTTGCATGCCATGCAGAGAAAGTAGTGGGTAAATAAAGCAGCTCTTGGTTGATGCAGAATAAAAGAAAAAACTCAATTAAAACAAAGAGCAAAGTGAGCAGGTGCTCTTAGGTGGATCAAACAGCCCTGTCAGACCCAAAGTGGTTCTTGTTGTCACGTTAAAAATAAAATAATAACTTAAGAAGGAAACCATGTTTCAAATGCAAGAAATAAGACATTTAATTGAAGAACACTGCCAGGAAACAGTTTGCCTTGGCTGGGTTTTGTTTGCATGCAAACCATTGGAGGCACTGGACAGAAATTGTACACCACTGCAACTTGAATCTGCATGCAGATGGGAAATGGTTAACAAAATATGAAACTACTGCCCACCTCTAGCCCCCTTGCCTTGAAGTGGTCGATGCCATGTGTCCCTGGGAGGTTGCCATGCTATTTGGATGGGCTAGAGGCAGGACACAGTGGGTGCTGTCTAAGCTGGTGAGGGCTAGCAGTGGGGAGGAGGGTGGGAAGCAGCCAAGGGTCGGGGACTCTGCTCAGACTTTCCCTAAGGGATAAGCACCTCGCTCCCTGGATCTGGGCCTCTCTGTTAGCTGGTAGAGAGTTGGGAGGGAGTTAGAACCACAGAATCATAAAATCACTGAGGTTGAAAAAAACCTCCAAAATCATTGAGTCCGAGTCTTAAGCCATCACCATCGTGTCCACCACTGAACCATGTCCCCAAGTGCCACATCCACATGCCTTTTGAACAGGAGGCTTGTTGCAGCTTTTCATCTTCTAGTGCTATTTCCCAGGCATGGAGAGGCAGAGTCTGCTCTGAGGATAATGGCATACTGTCCTTAATGAGGGGGAAAAGGAGAAGAATTATAGGCCAATCAGCTATACTTCAGTTCCTGGAAGAAGTAATCGAGTAAGTGACTCACATGCATTTAGAAAATAAAAAACACCCCCACAAAGTCACCGTGGGTTTGTCCAGAGCGAGCTGTGTCAGGCTGGCTTGATTCCCTTCGGTGGCAGAGGAAATAATTTCGTGTGAGGTGGCAGCAGTCAGCCATCCCTAACCTTCAGATGCTGACCCCGTCTCGCACAGCGTTCCTACCAGCAAGCCAGGGGGACGTGGCCTGCATGAAAATGCGCTTGAGAACTGTCCTCTAAATGGATTTTCCTGACCTGGGAAGAGATAAAGAGAGGTGTGTTGAAAGGTCCCTCCTGAATCCAGCTCTGCTCAGTATATTCATTTGTGGCTTGAGGATGGACTGGAGAAGAGGCTCCCCAGCTGCATACCAGCGCTGGACAGTGCCCGGATCCACGCAAATCAAAGAAATGGTCTGGAAACAGTAAGTGCTGCTCAGCAGGGACAAGCCCAAGACTCTACAGAAGGATTAATCGACTGCATAAATACACACTAGGGAACAACTTGTTTTTCAGGGAAGGACGTGGTGGCTGCCGTGAGTCACAAGCGGCACAGGGGGAACATTGCTGTGGAGGGAACAAACACCACACAGGCAGGTGGGAGCAGAGCTTATAGGGCTTTCACTGATCCCATCACCTTTCTCTGCATGCATAAAGCTGTGGCGAGGCTTGTGGCCAACATTGGAGGCTGTACTTCAAGTGGAAAACCTGGAGAGAGTCCAGAGAACCGTAAGACAGTGGGCGTGTTGATGATGAAGGTGTTCAGTGGGCTAGTTAATGTGAGAGGGCAACAGTTCAGCCTAAGACAGACTTAAATAACACCAGGAAGGACCTGTGTGGAAATCAGAAGACATTTTTCCTCCAGCAAGGTCAAAGTGCTGCAGAGGTGGCATGGCAAGATCTGCTCTCTCTGTCCCAGGAAGACTCCAAGAGTGGGTAGACCCATGTCTATCAGGGACAAGGTGGGACAGCAAGAGACTGACCTGGGGAGGTCCTGTCCAACCCTCATCTCCTCTAAGGTATCCTTTAGCAGCACAATATCCCAGAAGAAAAGTAAATTGAATGCAGTTTTGCTGTCACACTTAATTACTATTGGCAGCACCACAGCACAGGGTATTTTCTCTGCTAATTTAAACGAACTGCCAGCTGGCCCCGTTGGACACCACAGATATCTTCCTTAAGCAGCCATATGGCTTTGGGAACAGTCCTCTGCTGTACCTGCTGTCTGAAGGCAAAGGTAGAATTACAAAGGAGCACTTAATTCTTTTGCCAAAAAACGTCTGGGCAGCGCTGCTGCACTGTGCTCTCCTTAGAGCCCTCGCCAGCTCTGCGGGGACAATGCGCAGAGCTGAGGCAAACCAGAGCTGGCCAAGGCCAACTGGAAAATGAGCCTCCTAAGGCTTTCCAGGCAAAGCTCCCTCTGCTAAGGCACACCTTGTCCTCAGCCCACATCTTCATTAGCACCGCTGTGCGGAATGAGCAGAGTGGAATGGCCTTTCCAGAATCCCCACCTGCTCAGAGCCTGTTATAAAAGGTTGTGTGCCATTTCGTGACAGAAACACCAGAGAAATGTTATGGTAATGTCCCACTGACGTGGCACAGGGGACACAAGTCAGGGACTGGTTGTCCAGGCACTGCTTTGCCTCTGCTGAATGCAGCCAGGAAGCCAAGCCTGGTTTCTGAAGGAAACCCTCCCTCAGCTTTCAGCCTCTGAATGACTGATGTGCTTGGCTGTACCATCGCTCTCAGGTTCCCTGGATGGGGACCTCGGCTGACTCTCAGGGCTGATTGCCAGCCAGTAGTGAGGACTCACCTGTAATCATGCCATCCTTGTCACTCCTTTTGGAGTGCTAATTGCTCTGCTCAGACCTGCCAGAAGCAGCAGCAGATGATTGCACAGTCGCTGTATGCTCGGGCTCCGAGGGACTTTGGGAAGCATCACCGAGCCTCTCTGCTCTGCAGGGCCCCTGCTAGGGCAGGTAACACGGCTGTCCAGGGAAGGAAAGGGGAGGAGAAAGCCCAAAACAACTGGTAACCCTTCATGAGATGAAGAAAATTCCGAGGACAAATTGCCTGCTTAGACTTACTACTCTTTTTAAAAAAATCTAAAAAGAGCTGTCACCCAAACTAGGCCTGAGGAAAGTAGTTAAAATACCCTTCTTTGCAGTTTCCTACCAAATGCAGGAGTGGGGCAAGTTCTTAAAATATTGTAGGAATGTTAAATAGCACCAGTGTTTGCAGCACTCAGACAGGCTGAGGCATGCTGTGGTTGAGAGTTACCTGTGGGCACAAGCAAACTCAGCAGGGAAACTGCCAGAAACTCTTCAGGTGTAGTGTTCCCAGTTGTCAGACTGTGAATGGCATGCCATGAGCCCTTTGGTACACTGTGATGTCTTGTTTTATGCCTTCCTTCAGTGGTTCCCCTTCAGTCAAACCCATGAAACACCAACGCCACGAAGGAAAGATTTTCTGGGAGCATTGCTCAGAGGTGTTAGCCCATCCAGCCTGTCCGGCTTGGGGCTGGAAAAGCAGATGAGGATTGCCCTGTCGTCTTTAAACAAGAGTCCCAAATGAAATTATCCACTTCAAGTACAAGGATTTTAAGTAATGTTTAGCCCTGGTGTGAATGTCTGATGGTAGAGCAGCTGTTCTCTGTTTACTCTGCAGCCTCAGTTTGTTCATTCTCTTCTGGTTCTCCATGTGTTTCAGATATATCGTCTACAGTTACATTTCTCCCTCTCTCTTTCTTTCATGTTCCTTTGCCTCCTTTTGTTCACCATCAAAGTCTCACAAGGTAAGTTTGTTTCTGTTCTTCCTCCTTCTCCTCCTCCTCACTCTCTGAGGCAGTTTCCCATGGAGAGCAACGAGCATCGGTCGGGGCAGGACATCTGGAATTCGCTTTGGCCAGTGCTGCCCACTCCCAGCCCAAGTCCAGCCATGTGCCTCTACATGTGTGTGTCCCACTGTCTCTGTGTCTGTCCTGTGGCTGCACAGCCCCAGGGGTGGTAAAAATCTTCACACAGCTTTGAAATGTCCCTGGGGATGCCCCAAGGGCACCCTCGGAGCAGAGCAGGAACCCATTTCAGCCTTGAGAGCCCGAAGCCACCCTCTGCACAAACCCAGTCCTAGAAGGACAGCATGTGCACAGACTGGGTTCTTTTTGCCTCAGTCTTACATGCAATGGTTTACAGCAGAGGTGCAATTTCAAGTAAACTGGATTAAATCAGTGACTTTGTGACTTAATCCTGAACCCAGAGATGTCTGTTGAACAGGATTGCACCTCAATTTTATTGCAGGCATATGAACATAAAGCTGCTTCCTACAGAACAGCTATTCCTACACAAGAAATGCAGTAACTGTTTCCAAATATAAACTATTTGATAAGTTAAGTCTGAAATATTGTAATAAACAAGTTTAGCATAGGATAGGTCGTTTTTTGGCTTGCTTTGGTCATGTAAAGAGAGAGACAGGCTTGGCCACTGTAACTTCCCTCCAACTAGCTTCAACACCGATAGCCAGACTGAAAGGATTTCTCAGTCTTAATTTTCTTATATCTCAATAAAAGGCATGGCTGTACAAGCAAGTTACTCTTACTTTAGCTGAAGATTTAAGGCGGGCCCCACCTTTTTGGTTCATAGGGTTGGTTGGTTGGTTGGTTTTTTTTAACTCTGCTCCCTAAACAAATTAAACCGATGCCGTAGACAAGCCCCAATTACAAGTTTCCAGCCAGCTTACCTTGCCTTCAGAGCTGACTCACACTTAAAACATAAATGCATGTGAAATCATCGTTTTGCCCCCTAGAAAAAGCTGTTTTGAAAGAGATGAGAGTCTTTCTGTTCAGCTGCACACAGAAGGCAGCAATTCAGTTAAGAGTCATTAATCTGTCCCTTGTGCTTGTTTAACAGCAGGAAATCCAGACTGCCAAGCCTGGGTGA
Organism: Ifrita kowaldi; assembly: GCA_013398055.1. Lineage (NCBI taxonomy): Eukaryota > Metazoa > Chordata > Aves > Passeriformes > Cinclosomatidae > Ifrita > Ifrita kowaldi. Next base: position 544,885 of record VZRS01004388.1, on the reverse strand, counting down.
ATGTGTGGATTTTTTCCAAAGTACAGCAAAGTTCATTTGCTGGAGTCAATTCTTAGTTCAGCAAAAAGTCCCTTTAAGATAGGGGTTCTGGCACCTGCTGGTATTTTGTGTTCAGTTTTTGTAAGGCACTTAAAAAAGCCTAACATAAGGGTTGGAAAGAAATATTACAAAGCATAAATGGAAAAGTGTTTGAAAAGTTAAGCATTCTTCTGAGATATGAAATTTCAGGCCTCTTTGAAATTCAAAATATAAAAATGACAGGCTACTTATGTTATTTAAACTAAGAAAAAAAACCCCTCCAAAAGTTTTTTAGTTGAAAGATCTTCCCTGTCGCAGGCAGTGCAAGTAAGGACAGTTTTCTTCTTTAATAAGGAGATCTTTTGCATTGATACAGTCAGAATAACAAGCCCAGCTTCTGTTGGAAGGAAAGCGGGTAAAGCTTCTGATGCAGTCATTGCAACCTCTTAGGAAAGCGTTAAAAAATCCAGTGTTTTTCTCATTATCCTGGAGCAGCACAGGAGCTGCAGATGCTCTTCTACTGCCCTTCCCTGCTCTAGCCCCACCGGGGGATGGAGCTGTCCTCTATGGGATTTGCAGCCCTCACCCACTGTGCGCAGGACAGTAAATAATCTGGGGCCCGGGACCCCGAGGAGCTGTGACAAGCAGCAGGACAGGCTGCTCGAGCCCTTGCAACATCCACGGGGCTGCAACACAGTGGGGATCCCAAGGGCTTTGCTGTCTTGGTTGGGAAGTGCATCAAACCTCATGGCCACAGGAAGAGGAAAGGGTGTGAAGGAACAGATATCCAGGCGGTTTCCTTGGTTTTGCTGCTGAAAAGTTCCATTTCCTCCAGGCCCACCAGATGGCTGCTGTGCCCTAACGAAAGCACCTGTAATGCTGCTGGGCTGGAGCAAAGCAAGTGCAGAACCAGGCAGTGAGAATATCATTAGAGGCATCCCGAGATCTTTGTTTGAACTCTGACACGTCAGCCTGTGATCCAAGCCATTCCCCTTCTCCTCCAAGAGGTGTTTGTTCACCCGTGCAAACTGCAGTGCAACTTGGCTGCTGCTGGGGAGCGCTGTTAGCAAAAGCCAGCATGGGAACAAAAAGATGGAGAGAGGAAGCCAACCTCCTCCCGCCTGGCAGTGCTCTGGGAGGACGAGGTTCAAACACAAGTAGACCACAAGGAGAGATGCGTGTGTCGGATGCACGACCTGCCAGGTCAGCACTTGGGAACAGCCGTGTCTCTGGAGCAGGATCCAAGGGCATCCATTTCCCCTGCACTGCAGAAAAACACGCTCCACAAAAGCTTTAGGTTGTTGGGCTGGAACTGGTGACCGCTGGTACTTCTGTGCCTTCACAGTCTCTTCAAGCAGAGGTGCCCATGCCAGGCTGGTGGCAGGCGGGTGCCACAGCAGCAGGGCTGGCTGCCAGTGTCCCCATGGCTGTGCCCAGGAAGGCGGCAGCACCAGGCAGCTGTTGGTTAAAGCAGGGCAGGGTGGCTGCCCCAGGCAGCCTGGCCACGACGGGGAATGTGGCAGCCTCCCTGTTTTCCCATGTGGTTTTTGCCACTCCTGGGAAATCAGGCCTGTGGCTTGCTTGAGCCTCACCGAGGGTCCTCGTTAGGAATTAACTCTAATCATGTTCCCTTCCCCTCCCTCCTCACAGGCTACAAGGAACAGGGGATCCCACAGCAGCTCTAGTGGCTGGGACAAGTATGGTCAGAGAAACACGGCGAGAGATTTCGTTTGGCAGCCATGGGCCACGGACCTTTTCATTACCCTTTGTCTCTCTTCTTCTCCCTTTTGTTTTGTTTCCCTGTGTCTGCCCGCTTCACCTGCCCGTCCAGCGGAGCGGAGATGCAGAGCAGCCGGCGCAGACTTGCACTGACGCCCCCGAGCAGCGCAGATGAGGCGAGCACGGCTTGGCTTAGGAGTGCTCCCGGCCAGCACGCGGTGGGCGGCCGACGAGGAGGATGAGGGTGCCAGGACACGGAAACACCCTTGGCGAAGGTGGCACCTGGGCAGGCAGCTGAACCAAGGGAGTGGGAGATGCTGCTTTCTCTCTCCTCCCGGCGGGAGGTCGCTGTGAAGACGTTTTGCCTCCTTTTTATGCTCGCTGTTAAAGGACACTGGCTGTGAACATCAAATGCCAAGGAGCTATTCATAGATATATGTACAGGCTGTAAAAGCAAACCAGTGGTACTTTCTTCCCACCCCGAGATTCCATCCTTGACTGCTTTGCAATAGTGGAGGGTCCAACCCAGCCCCCTCTGCTGGCTGTGTATATATGATGCTCACTGAAGCTCTGTCCCCACAGATGTCTTGAGAAACGTGCTTGCTGTAAATCGTATTGTACCGCTGAAGTGACTGGGGCCACCCCCTGCTTCCATCCGCTGCCACCATGCAAAGACCAGCGCTCCCACCAGCCCAGGGGACACTCCTAGCACAGGACGGGTGTCCTGCAGCACCTCGCCTCTAGGGCAGTGAGTACAGCCTCGTGCTGCCAAAAGCCTCTCGTGTAAAACAATACTGGGGGAGCCAAAGAACGAGACTTTTCCTGCCCCTGAAATGGACTTGCTGGCAATGTCTCCGTGCTTTGGAAATGGATCCCCTTAGAGTGCGCCGAGTGCTCCTGGCTGAAGCTTCCCCAGGTAAGTGTCCGAAGCTCCAGGATCCCAGCCTGGTGCTGGCCAGGTGCTCGGGAGCTGTTGTGATTGGAAGGCCCACGGCCAAACGGGGTAGGGCTGGGATTTCATGGTTTGAACCTGATGTGCAGAGTTGCAGTGGCCATCCAGGTGGAGTGACCCCTCTGATCCTCAGCGTGGTGTCAGCACCTGGATGCTTTTCCACTCCAAAAAGATGGCAGGAGGAGCCCTGCTAAAAGAGGGCAATGCCAGGCTGCTCCCACCCAGGGAGGGTCCTTCCAGTCAGAGGAGCTTCTCACAAATCCACTGCCAAAACAGGGAGCCACCCAGGTGTGGCAGAGCTGAGACCCACTCCCAGCCCACTGCTCCTGCCAAGAGGCAGATGGTGAGAAGGGGATGGCAGCAAGCCCCACTGCCCCACAAGTGTCCAGCCTCTCCGATATGACAGTCTGCTTTTAACAAAGCTTTTTATTTTTCATGCAGAACAGGTCCTGTCAGCTAAAATACCTCCTGTCGCAAAGAGAGCTGGGGTGTCAAACAGCAGCCAGTGCCCCTGAGCTGCCCACCAAGGGTGGAGGAGAGCCCTGTGCTGGGCAGAGCTCCTGTCGGTAATCCCACAGAGAGCTGCTGGGGCAGGGAGCTCCTTTGGTGTTTTGGTGTAAACCTCTGGCTTAGCCTCCCCACAGCCCCAGGTGTTCTCCTGATGTCTGGACACTCTCTGGCTTTAATGCAAGACCTCTCTTCCCAGAAAGCTTCCTACCTGCCCAATGCCCACCCTGCACTGTGAGCCCACAGCCTGTGGAAAGCAGGCATCAGTACCTCTTTGCTCCCTCAGCTCAGGAGTAGTCCTTCTCCAGGGCTAAGGATAAAGCATCATCCACAGTCCCAACCAACTTATGGTGGGACAGGACCCCTCCAAACTATGCACATTTATCCCATGCAGGCATCAGAATGGATGACAGACTTTTTTCACTTCACCCTTCCATGGCTGTGTACTATAAAAAGCTTTGGGCTGCCTGAACAGGAGAAAGGGGCAGAGAGTTGGGAGCCTTGGGAGCCCTGGCCTTCACTGTGAAGATGCTGGCTCAAGTATTTCCTCTGATCTCAGCAGTCTTAGTAGGAAAATACATATATACATATATATATATAAACAAGGAGGCAAATTCGTAACACAAGCAATTAATTGTATATTTTACCAAGCCAGACTTCAGCTAGGGCAGTGTATTTGTACAGCTGAGAAACAGCAGTATGCTGTAAGGAAAATGACAGCAAAGCAACCCCAAAGACCTCCAAAGCAACCCCATAGCAGAACCACAGGAATAACTCAGGATGCACTTCCCTTGCCTCACACCCTAAACCATGGCTCGTTCTGCCACGCTGGACAGACAGAAACAGGTATTTAGTTACTACCTTGTATCCAAACAGGGATGCTGAGCTCAACTTTCTGGGCTGCTGCATAGAAAGAGATCATTACATGGTGCAGACAGGAAAGCTTTGCATTTGTCATTTTAGAGGAAAAGAGATGAAAACCCATCAATTTTTAGAGCGACACAAGCCACACAAGATGGGCAGCAGAGAAGCAAAGATTTCCTTGGAAGACGAGCACCAGTCGGTGCTTCCTGTTAACCCAGGGCTGGAAGTGCTCAGGAGGAAGGGCAGCGCAGTTATCCTACCACAAAGCCAGGCTGCAGTGAGCCACAGTTACCTGGATTCACCAGGGAGAGGCTTGGAGGACAGCAGCAGCTGGGGAAAACCAATCGAGGAGGTCAGTGGTGGAAAATCCAAAAGCCATCTGGGATCTGCGTTAAAGTCAAGGGATGAACTCCTCAAGGTTACTACTGCCACAGTGATGGCCAAAAGGATTTCTGCTCACAACATTCAACAGTTCCAAGTGTCCTTGTCCATTTCTACCAAAGGGACTGGTTCAGGGAGTGGCCTGTGCTGTGGCATCTGCAGCTCTGCGGCTTGCTGGACGGTACAGGTGTTACAGAACTGAGCTTCAGCATCTCCTGCGAGACAGACCATCTCTGCTCCTCCATTTCCCACCTGGGAAAATAAGGGGTAAATAGGATCCTAACCAGTAGCAAACAGGGAATCTGCAGCACGTCTGGAAAACACCTTCACAAGCTGCTGCTGTCAGCAGTGAGAGCTCTTTTTTTGAGATCTATGACTAGCCCTGAAGCCACCCAAACCACTTTCCCACTCAGCTGCAGCGAGTGCAATGACAAAGAGCAATGGTAACCCCTCACCTTTGCCAAAACAGAATGGCTGGGTCAAGTGCAAACACCAAACACTGCCTAAGCATCGAGTTAATTGTGCTGTGGTGCCAGGATGGGTGTGCAGGAGCCCTTGCAGACGTGGATAACAGGAACCAGGCAAAACCTTTGGGTGCAGAAACTCTGAAAAAGGAGCAGCAATCGTGGCTTAAGAACAGCTTCTGGTGCCTGTGAAGTTGGGTTCACTTTTAGAAGGTGGATTTAAATGTGTAGTGGACAGGCAGCACAAGAAGCCCCAGGCTGGGGAGGATTAAACAAGCTGACATTTTCACTGGGCTTAAACTGCCAAAAATTGCATCTCCTGTGGCATCAGATGTCAGATCAGCAGCAGACCCAGAGATGCCCCACCCCAGAGACCCAGCACCTGTACAAAAGGTCCCCTGGAACAAAAAGGGGTAGAATTAGCTCCTCATCAACATCACCAGGGTTTTGCTGACCTTTTGGGCCACGTTTAGTGCTGTCTGTCTCTGTGCTCTAGCGAGGATGGGAGAATTGGATTGGCTGGGAAAGGACTGAATGGAAATGCTGCCCTCCCTGGGATGGCTGCAGGTCTCTGAGAGCATCACTTTGGTGAGGTCTGGGTGCTGGCTGCATTTATTACGTGAGAGAGTTTGGAAATGCAGTGCAGCACTGCACAGACGAGGTGTGGGATTTATAATTTACTTTCAGGTTTTGCTCTGTAAAATTTTTTCTTATCTTTGACCTTTTTATCAAATTGGTGAAGCCAAGAAAACACTCAATGCACCACTTCAGAGGCTCTGAAATCTGTCAAATGACACCCAGGACAAAAAGCCTTATTTCTGCCTGTTGTGGTGATTTGCCTAATTGATTTTAATTAGAAGCAGACAGTTTCCCACTCTCTGCTTTAGGACAGGAGCCATTTTATAGATTGGCATTGCTACGAGACAGCAAGCATCAAATTGCATTTTCCCCAAGGCTGTGTTGTGGTAGCAGTAACAATGACAAATCCCTCTGCTTTTTCCAATAGCCCTGAATAAAACCTGCCCTGCCAAGCTCCTCCCAGCCCAGGTGTGAGCAGCAGCCTGCTCTCAGGCAATGGTGTGCCCCCACCTTGGCTTCAGGTCTCCCCATGGCAAGTAGTGGGGATCTCAGAGACTGAGCCCAGGGCAGGGCTGTGGTCACCAGGGGGTTCTGCTCATCCCATTTTTAGTATCACACCCTCCACTATGACTTGGTTTTCCTCCTCTCACAAGAGGCCAGAGTTCTGTGGGCAGCTGGCAGCAGCTGGAGGGGTGTGTGTGGTACCCACAATCCAGGCACTGATAAGAGCCACACCATGAAGACACAGGTACGAATGACAATTTGGAACTTCCCCCCCATCAACAATCACTTTCTTTCTCTTTAGGGTAAAATTAACCACCCAGTGCTTTCACACCTCTTTCGGAAGCACTGCAGAGGGGACAACACCTCCACCTCCACCGGGCCTGGATAACTCCCCTGCCTCGTGTGGGAGCTGTGCCGTGACCATCGCTGCCACCCAGCCCTGCCTCCTCGCCAGCACAGCCAGAGGTCACAGCCCCGAGCCCTCCAGCTGGTCCAAAGTGCATGGCACCCAGTGAGCCCAGCAGCATCACCTGCTTTATAAATGTAGATGTTTGACACACGAGTTTTACAGCTAAAGAGTGATAGTGGGTAACGAGGAATAAACGCAGTGGCTTCACCCCCATCTGCCAGCAACACGGAATTTTCTGCTGCTCCTTTCTGATTGTGAAAACCAGGTTTCTCAAAAACAAAAACAGAAAAAGGGCTCCAATGAAATAGTTTCTTGGTACTTGAACCCAACTGGGCTGAAAAACTGATTTACTGCTCATTGGAAAGCAATTCCAGGTAGGAACCAACCCAAATGTGTAGCCAGTCAAAAAACAGCTTCATTCTGGGTCAGCCCAGCCATTGCAAGGCAGGGTGCAGTAACATTTTTCCCAAGTTCATTGGTGTTGCCAAATCTGTATTTACCATGGAAAAGATGCTTTGGCAGGTGACCCCCACCCTCCCAGCCTTTTGCCTGGTTGGCCATACTTGCTGCAGGGCCTTGGCATTGCTCTGAAATCTGTCAAGTGACACCCAGGACAAAAAGCCTTATTTCTGCCTGTTGTGGTGATTTGCTTAATTGATTCTAATTAGAAGCAGCAGTCACAGCCAGGAGGGTCAGCGGAGCTCTGTGCTGGGAGCAGCTCCGGCACAGGCAGCCTGGGGTCAGGAGTGTTAGATGTGATTCTGTGACTCCATCTGTGCCACATCCTGTGCTTCCCAAGACACAAAGCTGTATGTTCCTGCCCACGTGCATTGACTGTCACACATTTTAATGAAGACCTTTCAGTTCTGCTGGAAATCGCCCCTTAAGTCTTGCTGTGAGTATTGTGCTGAGCTCTGTGGACAGGAAGCTGGAGAGTCACAGCCCCAGTATTCTCCAGGGTTTTATTCCACGCTAGTCGTGCCTCCTGTGTGTTCTGGGCTGACCCTGCAGTTCACACACATGCACACATTCCAGCCAGGGTGCATTTTCTTGCTACCCAGCCCAAACTGCATCCACTGCAAGACACCACCGAGAGTTCCTTGACATCTCAAGCCCATGTTCAAGAGGACCCATAAGCCTGGCTGGATCTGACATTCCTCCCAGTTAAAAGCAATGTCTTCTCCCACAATCTTGCTAACCACGGTGTGGCAACACAGCCCTGTATTTTCCAGCTGACTTTGCTCCATGCTCACACACAAGATGCACTTTGAAGCAGTGCTGCAATTTATTTCCCAAACTGGCACTCAGCATTCCCATCCCCCTGTGGGAGCAGCGTGCTGCAAAACCCCAGCTCACAGTGGCACCAACTGAACCAGGGTTAATTACAGGGAATCCCACCAGAGCTCATGCCACCCACAACCCATCCTTCCTCCTCTTGTCATATGTATAAATAACCAAGCCAGGCTAAAAGCCAAGTCCTGCTTCTCTTGCACCCACCCACTGGCCAGAGAGAAGCAACAACACCCTGTCCCCACTGCTGGAATGGTGCAGTGGGAAGTGAAGGCTTCATTCAGGCTCTAAGAATGGCAAGGCCAGAGTAGCTCAATCCATCTTCCAGCTCTAAGAACGCTTTCAACAGGCATGTGAAAGGGAATGGCATATTTTGGCTTGGGATCAAACAGGGGCTCACCTCTGCCAGCACTGCCTGGAGGTGATGGCAGTGCTCCCCCAAACACGCAGCAAGTGATCCCACCCTGACCCACAGCCCTCCTTCACCCACCACACACAGACAGAGGCGCTGTTCCTGAGGCTGGGGGGGGATCGCTGGCTCAAGTCTGTGTTCTCCTCGGTTTTGGCCATGTATGGGCACATCAGATTTTTCCACCCTAGGAAGAAGGGAGCAGGGGCCTGCCCACCTGTGCCATTTGCACCTTGCTGGTGAGCCCACCTTTCATTTTCGTACTGGAGCCCAAACTGAGGGGTTGCAGAGGACCATTTGTATGCCTATTTATATCACTGAGTATTGGATTGTGACTTCTTGTGTTTTGATACTGTGGATATTTTTTTTTAAAGTTAAATATATTCTATTGCTGGACAGCTGGAACGAAATGCAGAGTCTCTTTATGTCACCTGGAGAAACCACATCATCCCTGATTCCAAATGGCTTCTGGTTCTCCTCCTCCCACCAGCGAGGTGATGGAGAGCATCCAGCAGACACCAGCCCACACCCACATCCCCTGAGGAGAGGAGGCAGAGGCCAGGGCATGGCTTCCTTAAGGAATTCACGACCAGAACCTTCCAGAGGAGCAGAAGGCTGGTGAGGAGCCTCACCTGCACCTCTGGAATGGAGACAAGGGAGTGGGGGAAAGCCACCCTGTGTCCCCTTGTGCACATGCCCACCAGCAACCCTTCTCAACTGGGTCTTGTCTGCAATTTTAACACTTCAATATGACTCCAGGCACATTATCCCTGTGAGAGAACAGCCCACGTGCTGTCAGGAGCTTGGCCACAGACACCTGAGCAGAGCTGAGCAGGTGGCAGAGCCTTCCCATGACAGGCAGCTCTGCTGCAAGGGCCAGCAGCTTGTCAAAACACCTGCACATTTCAGCCAACCACACCCCGGCGCTCCTCCAGCACCACAAAATGCCACTGCTCTGCTCCCTCCCCAAAGCCTCTGTGGGTGGGGAAGCACATGGGAGAGCCCAACTGGACTGGGGGGCCAAACTCAGATTTGGTGTAAGAGCAGCAAGAAGGGTCTCCTCACACCCCCTGGCTTTGAGGGGTCTGGGAGGTGAGGCAAAAGCTCCCTTTCACGTGCCATATGTTTCTATTCAGGCTTCACCCCTCGGCACGGGAAACACTTTGGGATGAAAACTGATGTATAGTAATATGATACTATTAATACAGCCATGCAGACACACCATCACGTGGCAAACCCACTAGAGAGATCTGGGATAATTATCTCAGATTTCTTTAACACCCTGCTAATGGAACCATTTCAGAAGGGGAGGAGGAAAATTAGCAATAAACCACACGAAAGCAAAGTCAGAAATTGGAGCTTGGTGAAGACAGATGAGACACAGGGAAAACCTCCATGCCTTGTCCTCATCCAAGCACCACCACGAGAACAGGTCTCTCCCTCAGCTGAAGGAACAAGCATCTCCAGCTGTTTCTCAGCCCCTGTCCCAGGGAGCACTCTGGCATCAGGAGGCAGGAACCCAGAACATTCTCAAGGAGTCAGAAGAGGCAGAGAGGCAAGAGGTGATGAGCCCAGCCTGCAGCTTCTCCTGGCTCCTCAAATGGGCAGCAGCACCAGCTCAGCTGCAGCAGAGACCAGAGTCCCTGTTCTGAAGCCAGACAGCACCATCACCCAGAAACCCAGGGACGATGCGGGGTGACCAGCGGGTCCCTGGGGCACTCACCCTACAATATGCTGGCCCTCGCCAGGAGACAAATCTCAAGCTCCTGACGAACTGGAAATGCCCAACACAGCCCTGCTCTGCCCTTCTCCAGCATCCTGTGGGTGGGCAGAAGCCAGACCAGAGCTGCTGCTGCCCCCACTGCCCAGCCAGAGCCCATGGCTGCCCTGCTCCAAGCCGCACACCACATTCCTGGGCACCCCCCTGCCCAGCCACCCACCTCCCCCACAGCGTGGCCCAAGGGGAGGCCCACAGCCACCACACACCTCTCACCCTGACTTCAAGGGTGAACTGGTTCCCCCCCAGCACAAGAGCAGAGCCAGCCCAGGTGCCCTCACAGCACAGCCCAGCCCTTGCTGTCACTCCTCTGTGCACCTGCTCTGTGCAGCACAGCAGTGGTGGGCCCAAAGAAACTCCTTTTCCAGCAACCACCACAAAACAGGGACAACTCCCTCCCTCTCCACCTGCAGCTTCCCCAAACCAACTCACCTCCTTACAGCTGCCATACACATCTGGGATGCATGCAGCCCTGCAGGATCTCTTGCTGGGAGCCCCATGAGGCTGCAGCCACAGCACCAGCACCATGCCCAGGGTGATGGGGAGCAGCTGTGACTTCCTGCATGATCCAGAGCAATCCATGTAACCAGGTGTGCTTTGCATCAGGCCATCTGGGACTGTTTGGGCTGTTGGCTGCTGTCACACTGGTGGGGCAAAAGCAGCTTGTGCAGGAGGGCTGGGGTCAGTCCTGGCTTGCAGCTCCCTCCAACAGGGAGCCGGGGTCTGCCCACCAGCAGCTCTCACTGCTGCCACGCAGAGACATGGAAATACACCACCTGGATATTGGATCATTTAGAGATACACATTTAGAAAAGCATCATTTCAGTTGTATTCTGTTCAAACTAGCCTCAGCAACCATTTAAAAAAAAATAATGTCCGTGCAAAGAAAGGTTATTGCAAGGTATGCATGCACTATGTCTAAATCTCAAAGTCATGCAGTCCAGATACACATTCAGATACACACACAGCTATGAGAAGGTAGCATCTGATCCTAGGAGGTAATATTACAGTTACAGGCTATTTCAGAGCTTGTTTCCACAGGAAAACTGCAGCCCTGTGGAAGAGGATGTGAGCTGCGGGACTGGCAGGAGTGTATGCTTATGTCTAGGGCACATTAAACATTGCGCTGCCAGAGATGTGAATGGAGGTTGTGGGTTTTTACGGGACAGGTCTTGGCTCCAGGCCAGCCAGATGAATGCCAGATTCCAGGCTTAAATTCTGTTTATTCAGAGGCCCACACGCTGTTGAGCAGCCTGGGCAGCACAGGGATTAGGAGCCAGTGTCCCAGCAGAGACAGCGTGTGAGCGCCCTGGCAGGCTCAGAATGCTGCAACCTGCCCTGCTAGAACCTCTGCCCACCAAAGCAGCCACTGCCACTGCCTGTGCCACCCGTGGCCAAAGGATACAAAGGGTTCAAAGGACAGGATGGCACCAACCTGCCCTGGGGATGCTCCCTGGGCAGCAGTGCCGCGGGCTGGACCATGCGGGCACACAAGTGCTCAAGAGACATCCTTTCTGATCCCTAATGATCCCCCTGTAAACCACAGGGTCTGTGAGCCTGCCTGCAAAGCCATGTCCCATGGGAAGAGCAGCTGGGCACGTGCAGAATGTGGCAGTGGCATCGGGGCACATTTGAAGCGCCTGCTTAGGGCTGATGAATGGTGGCAGGAAGCACATGGCACCCCGTGGAGCCCACCCACGGGTCCTGCCACCTCCCCTCGCTGCTCTGGAGGCATAAAAAGAAATGAAGCATTGATTTAGCACTAGAAAAAGATACCACACTGCCAGTGGGAAATGATTTTTAGCCACAGATGCTTTACAAGTGCAGAAACATATCTGTAGCATCTCTATCTTGCTACTACAGACTCCTTTCTTCTCACATTCCATTCTCTTAGCCAAACCCCACTGCTGCAAGAGAAGTAGATCTCTGTGTGTGTGTGCGTGTGTGTGTGTCCCGGCAGAAGTTCTGGGGTTCCTTCCATGGAAAGCAGCATGTAAACTGTCTTGGAGCAAAAGCCCATTCTGGTGCAGAGGTCAGCCACAGAAATTAAAGTATTTGACTTTGTTTCCTCGCTCTGGTCACGTGTTTGAGTAAATAATTTTGTGCCTCTATTTCTCTTCATGCTCCTTTGTCCCAGTGGTTTCAAGTCTTGGAATTCTACATTAGGGGAAGTGTGTTTGAACACCCTGGCACCAGGCAATGTGGAGAGGGGGGAGCTGGCCCCAGCTCTTGCAGGTCTGACATCATTAATACACACCAAATGAAAGGTAGGAGGCACAAAGTCCCAACAAAGAGAAAGCACCAGCCCCAAGCAGGCAGTGGAGCAGTGCCAGAAGTGGGATGAGCTGCTGGGGCCCAAAATTTTACCATTTTCCTCCAGAGCTGTCCCAGCTGGGATTCACTGGGCAGCCTCCTCCACAGGCTTTCTCTTCTCAGTGGCACCAGCAGCAGCTCTCCTGTGCTCCCTGGCTGTTCCAGGGTGGAAGCACAGTTTCATCCTGGAGAGCAGCAGGAACTACCAAGACAGGTCCCCCAGGGTGGGAAGAGAGGTAGGGGTGGGAAGAGAACACCTGAGAGTATAAAAGCAACAGCAGCCCCCGGGCAAACCCCAGAGCAGTAAATCCCCACACAGAGCCTTCCTTGCTGGAGGCATCATTTGTGGTGGGTCAGGCACTGAGGTGCAGGACATGGCAGAGCCGTGTCCACAGCCCCACTATTGGAGGGCGGGGGGAAATGTGGTCCTGGGCATGGCAGGTCATCCCTGGGACCCCTGGGACTGCAGGAGCAGTGCGACCACTTTCATGGACTTCAAACTACGTGGCAAAAGACGAACCAAACCAGCTGACACTACAGCGGGGCCCTGCCCATTTCTCCCATTTCCCAGGAGTTTCCGAATTTTTATTTTTTACATTTCACAACAACAAGTAACAAATTTGTATTTTTTTCAAATCCAGGGAAGTGAACAAGACTCGAGTGAGAGTATGAGTGGGAAAGCTGTCCCCCAGGGGACAGGGGCTGGGGCTGCCAGGGGGATCCAGCCCTGGAGGGGCACAGGGAGGAGAGACATGTTGCACCCGGAGAGCACCAGAAGCACCCGGAGTCTACACCCAGAAGGAAGATGCGGGCAGCATGAATCCTTCACCCCCCGCCCTGCCCTGCTCAGGCTGGGTCCGGGACAGAGCCGCTGCTAGAAAGGGCGTTTATTAATTTTAGCGACCCCCGCAGCTCGTACTGCGAAAGCCAAGCCCCAGAAGTGCCGTGGGTGGAGGGAACGCCTCAGAGCAGCGGCGCCCGGGGAGCAGCAGGGCCTGGAGCAGCGCGGGCAGCGCTCAAGGGCGGCGCCTTCCCGCGGGGCAGCGCTGAGGGGCGGCCCCTTCCCGCCGGGCAGCGCTGAGGGGCGGCCCCTTCCCGCCGGGAAGCGCGGCCTGTGCCGCGGCCTGTGCCGCCGCCGGGGGCACATCGCCCTCTCCCGGCCCTCGGGGGAAGCGCCGGGAGCCCGCCCGGCACCGGGACCCGCGTCCAGCCCACGCGGGGCACGGGGTGGCCGGCCGCGGGTCGGGGCTCGTTTTTTAAGGCACGCCGGAAAGGGGTGCACAGCCCGCACCAAACGCGAGCCCGCCCCACCGAAGCCTGGAGGGCGCTCCGGCAGCATCCCACCCCTAAGCATCTCCAAGCCAGCAGGACTATGGAGGTGTCAGGCACGTTCCCATGACAAAGTGGCTGAGGGGAAAGGCATCCCCAGGCTGCTAAGCACCCTCCGCACTCAGATGCTGCTGGGCCATCCTGTCACTCGTGCCATGGTGTCCCCAAGCTCCCCCGGCCATGCATGCCCTGCAGCAGCACACAGGCAGGGGTTTTCCCACTCTGGCAACCCCTTCACTCCGGCTTGCCCCCCGGCCACACCGGGCAGGAGGACACGGGCACCCTGGGTGAAACCCAAAGCGCCTGTTGCCAACTTTGAAGCTTCAGACTGGGGGCTGCTCTGCATCATCCATGGCAGGGGTAAAACCCCTCCTGAGGGGCTTCCAAAACCCCACCAGCTTTTGAACAAACCTGAGCACACTGTTTGACCCCTATCAGCCACCACAGCCAAGTCCTGCATTTTCACAGGCTGGAACGCCCAGCTGGCCCCTGGCACCCCCTGATTTATGGGAGGCTCATTCTGGCAAGCAGCGCCTAATCAGATAATGATGAAGGAAAGGAGCTGCCCCCTCCCCACCTACAGCCTGAGCAGGCTGCCTTACACCCCCTGGCACCGCTGGAGGTGCTGGGAGGCTCTGTTCTGTAAGAGGAAAGGTCTCAGCAAGGTCTAAAGTTTTCTTTGTTGCATTAATACAAGTCCTGGCCTCTTCTCTACACTGAGTTTACGAATAATTTAGTTTATTGATCCATAAGGTGGCAGGGAGCTCTGGGCTTTGCTTTGGGGGTGCAGTAAAGCCAGGTGGGAGGGCCAAGCCAGGCTCTTGCTTGTGGTGTGTGCTAATGGGGGCCTGCCCCTTCCCAACCCTCTGCATAAAAATCAGGGTCACCAGACACCAGCACTCAGCCACAAGGGGTTTCTTTTCCTGACTTACTCCCTTTTCCTCTTGAAAGGAGTAAGATGAATGTGTTTTTACAAACAGGCTGTGTGAATCTGCGTGTTGATTTGGCCAGGGACTAATAGACAGGGAAGTAATGGGAAAAACTATCAGTTCTAGAAGATGTTACCAATTGACACGACTGCTGCTCAGCCAAGGCTGTGTTAAATTCCTGGACTTAGAGAAGAAGAACAAAGACTTAATAGAATTACAAATATTGTTTTGTTATATATAAAAATGGGGAGGGTGGGGATGTGCATATTAGAGGGGGACATGTAGTAGGCATATTGGGAAGTCTGTACCTTCCAAGTACCTCAGCCAATGGGGAAAGGAAGAAGGTGTTGCAGCCAGGAAATTAGGATAAAAAGGAGGCTGCATCGTCCAATAATTTGAGAGACCCCAGGGGAAATGCCCGATGGCCTCTCCCTTTATTTGAATAAAGTTACAGGACTCCTCTGTCTCCTTTCTGGATATGAACCTCTGGCGTTGTGAATTTTTCTGCACACTCTCCACCCCAAAGTCNTGTGTGTGCGTGTGTGTGTGTCCCGGCAGAAGTTCTGGGGTTCCTTCCATGGAAAGCAGCATGTAAACTGTCTTGGAGCAAAAGCCCATTCTGGTGCAGAGGTCAGCCACAGAAATTAAAGTATTTGACTTTGTTTCCTCGCTCTGGTCACGTGTTTGAGTAAATAATTTTGTGCCTCTATTTCTCTTCATGCTCCTTTGTCCCAGTGGTTTCAAGTCTTGGAATTCTACATTAGGGGAAGTGTGTTTGAACACCCTGGCACCAGGCAATGTGGAGAGCGGGGAGCTGGCCCCAGCTCTTGCAGGTCTGACATCATTAATACACACCAAATGAAAGGTAGGAGGCACAAAGTCCCAACAAAGAGAAAGCACCAGCCCCAAGCAGGCAGTGGAGCAGTGCCAGAAGTGGGATGAGCTGCTGGGGCCCAAAATTTTACCATTTTCCTCCAGAGCTGTCCCAGCTGGGATTCACTGGGCAGCCTCCTCCACAGGCTTTCTCTTCTCAGTGGCACCAGCAGCAGCTCTCCTGTGCTCCCTGGCTGTTCCAGGGTGGAAGCACAGTTTCATCCTGGAGAGCAGCAGGAACTACCAAGACAGGTCCCCCAGGGTGGGAAGAGAGGTAGGGGTGGGAAGAGAACACCTGAGAGTATAAAAGCAACAGCAGCCCCCGGGCAAACCCCAAAGCAGTAAATCCCCACACAGAGCCTTCCTTGCTGGAGGCATCATTTGTGGTGGGTCAGGCACTGAGGTGCAGGACATGGCAGAGCCGTGTCCACAGCCCCACTATTGGAGGGCGGGGGGAAATGTGGTCCTGGGCATGGCAGGTCATCCCTGGGACCCCTGGGACTGCAGGAGCAGTGCGACCACTTTCATGGACTTCAAACTACGTGGCAAAAGACGAACCAAACCAGCTGACACTACAGCGGGGCCCTGCCCATTTCTCCCATTTCCCAGGAGTTTCCGAATTTTTATTTTTTACATTTCACAACAACAAGTAACAAATTTGTATTTTTTTCAAATCCAGGGAAGTGAACAAGACTCGAGTGAGAGTATGAGTGGGAAAGCTGTCCCCCAGGGGACAGGGGCTGGGGCTGCCAGGGGGATCCAGCCCTGGAGTGGCACAGGGAGGAGAGACATGTTGCACCCGGAGAGCACCAGAAGCACCCGGAGTCTACACCCAGAAGGAAGATGCGGGCAGCATGAATCCTTCACCCCCCGCCCTGCCCTGCTCAGGCTGGGTCCGGGACAGAGCCGCTGCTAGAAAGGGCGTTTATTAATTTTAGCGACCCCCGCAGCTCGTACTGCGAAAGCCAAGCCCCAGAAGTGCCGTGGGTGGAGGGAACGCCTCAGAGCAGCGGCGCCCGGGGAGCAGCAGGGCCTGGAGCAGCGCGGGCAGCGCTCAAGGGCGGCGCCTTCCCGCCGGGCAGCGCTGAGGGGCGGCCCCTTCCCGCCGGGCAGCGCTGAGGGGCGGCCCCTTCCCGCCGGGAAGCGCGGCCTGTGCCGCGGCCTGTGCCGCCGCCGGGGGCACATCGCCCTCTCCCGGCCCTCGGGGGAAGCGCCGGGAGCCCGCCCGGCACCGGGACCCGCGTCCAGCCCACGCGGGGCACGGGGTGGCCGGCCGCGGGTCGGGGCTCGTTTTTTAAGGCACGCCGGAAAGGGGTGCACAGTCCGCACCAAACGCGAGCCCGCCCCACCGAAGCCTGGAGGGCGCTCCGGCAGCATCCCACCCCTAAGCATCTCCAAGCCAGCAGGACTATGGAGGTGTCAGGCACGTTCCCATGACAAAGTGGCTGAGGGGAAAGGCATCCCCAGGCTGCTAAGCACCCTCCGCACTCAGATGCTGCTGGGCCATCCTGTCACTCGTGCCATGGTGTCCCCAAGCTCCCCCGGCCATGCATGCCCTGCAGCAGCACACAGGCAGGGGTTTTCCCACTCTGGCAACCCCTTCACTCCGGCTTGCCCCCCGGCCACACCGGGCAGGAGGACACGGGCACCCTGGGTGAAACCCAAAGCGCCTGTTGCCAACTTTGAAGCTTCAGGCTGGGGGCTGCTCTGCATCATCCATGGCAGGGGTAAAACCCCTCCTGAGGGGCTTCCAAAACCCCACCAGCTTTTGAACAAACCTGAGCACACTGTTTGACCCCTATCAGCCACCACAGCCAAGTCCTGCATTTTCACAGGCTGGAACGCCCAGCTGGCCCCTGGCACCCCCTGATTTATGGGAGGCTCATTCTGGCAAGCAGCGCCTAATCAGATAATGATGAAGGAAAGGAGCTGCCCCCTCCCCACCTACAGCCTGAGCAGGCTGCCTTACACCCCCTGGCACCGCTGGAGGTGCTGGGAGGCTCTGTTCTGTAAGAGGAAAGGTCTCAGCAAGGTCTAAAGTTTTCTTTGTTGCATTAATACAAGTCCTGGCCTCTTCTCTACACTGAGTTTACGAATAATTTAGTTTATTGATCCATAAGGTGGCAGGGAGCTCTGGGCTTTGCTTTGGGGGTGCAGTAAAGCCAGGTGGGAGGGCCAAGCCAGGCTCTTGCTTGTGGTGTGTGCTAATGGGGGCCTGCCCCTTCCCAACCCTCTGCATAAAAATCAGGGTCACCAGACACCAGCACTCAGCCACAAGGGGTTTCTTTTCCTGACTTACTCCCTTTTCCTCTTGAAAGGAGTAAGATGAATGTGTTTTTACAAACAGGCTGTGTGAATCTGCGTGTTGATTTGGCCAGGGACTAATAGACAGGGAAGTAATGGGAAAAACTATCAGTTCTAGAAGATGTTACCAATTGACACGACTGCTGCTCAGCCAAGGCTGTGTTAAATTCCTGGACTTAGAGAAGAAGAACAAAGACTTAATAGAATTACAAATATTGTTTTGTTATATATAAAAATGGGGAGGGTGGGGATGTGCATATTAGAGGGGGACATGTAGTAGGCATATTGGGAAGTCTGTACCTTCCAAGTACCTCAGCCAATGGGGAAAGGAAGAAGGTGTTGCAGCCAGGAAATTAGGATAAAAAGGAGGCTGCATCGTCCAATAATTTGAGAGACCCCAGGGGAAATGCCCCATGGCCTCTCACTTTATTTGAATAAAGGTACAGGACTCCTCTGTCTCCTTTCTGGATATGAACCTCTGGCGTTGTGAATTTTTGTGCACCCTCTCCACCCCAAAGTTATGGTGTTTCCTCAACTCTCCAAAGAGGTTTTCGCAGAACAACACTCTTCACCCTCAGTTTTTGCATTTCAGGGTGCAGCTGGGTAAGTTTTGGAGGGTTTTGTTTTCTTCTGAAGGTGGGAAGAGGAGTCACATACCAGAGAGACCCCAAAAACTGGACCTGTAAGTAAAACAGGCTGTCAGCTCTGCCGGAGTGAGCTCAGCAGCCATACAGGAAACGTGTTTGCTTTCCCACAGCCCAGCAGAGACCCCTGGTGCACAGGCAGCAGCCTCACATCCAGTCTCCTGCCAGCTCTGCCTCCGACCAAGAGGTTTCTAGCTTTCAAATTCCAGTCTGCAGGGTTTCTCCTGCAGTTTGTTTTAAAGGACCTGTGGTGAGCCGGGACTGGTCCCGGTGGTCTGGGCATTAAATCTGGCTTTCCTGTGGGGCAGCCCATCTGCCCCTCCTCAGCCACGTCTGTGCCAGGACAGCTCCGGCTGTCCTGTGCTTGCACAGCCAACCAGGAGGGAAAGGAGCTGCCTTGAGGCTCTACAACCCGATTCCTCCTTCATTGCAGAAGCAATCTGATGGGTTTTTTGTGGCCTTTGGTCCAAAGCACTGCTCCCTCTGGCCCTGCCTATAGTGCAGCTGAGAGGGAGAGGAGCAGGGGGAGTGTTTGCCTGTGCCAAGCAGCTCTGATTCTCCTGTGTGCTTTGGTATTCCCCAGTGCAGAAATCACAGGGTGGCATTCAGAAACCGCTCAGTGGGAGCCAAAAACATTCCAATAAAATTGGAGCTGCCTTCAGTGGCCTTCCCTGCAGAAGGGGGATGGAGAAATTCAGGCCTCTCTGGCGGGTCGCTCCTCCAGTTCTGCCCTCCCCCTGCCCTGCTCCCTGCAGAGCCAGTTCCTGTTTGTCAGGATCTGTTCCCTACTCTTGCTTTTATGCAGCACTGCTGGAGCCTGATTCCCCCCCAGTCATGGCCATGAAAGGCTGTTCCAAGGCTGCCACAAGCTGCACAGGGAAGACACTGACTGCACACCAGGGGAATGCTTCCCATTTGCCTTTATTTGCAATGTTACAGGACTATTTTACAGGCACTGTGCGTTGGTGTTCCAGACCGGCTTGGATTTTTTTTCTGTATTACCCAATGACCGAGAGGTGTGGTGGGAGCAGGGAAAATCCCTCACAGCAACCGTTCCAGCCTCCAGGAAGGCATGAGACAGCTGAGAGCAACAATCTGCTTCTTCCGAAGCCATGAAGCGACGAATGTGGTTTATAAACAGGCTTAAAAAATAACGTACATATATAAGAGCAGCTCGAAGCTAAAGTACAGCGGTAAGTGGTACACAGCTACGCGTTATCTGTTCACAGCCTTTCTCCAAAGCTGGAAAAGGCATGGCTTAAAAACTAAAAACATGGTTTAAAAAAAACAAAAAAAAGGATTCCATGCATTAAATTTTAGTGTTTTGTGCAATTAAAATGGGATGAAAATAAATATAACTTAAAAAAAAAACAACCCCAACCTTTTCCATGACACTAATGGAACAGAGGCAAGTCTATAAGGCACTTCCACATGGGCTATTCTAGAAAGCCTGGCGAGGAGCTAAAACAGTGCAACCATTTACAATGGCATCCAATGAGCAAAAGACACCTGTCTGGTGAGACATGAACTGAGAAAAACCTTAGGAAACTTCAGTCCTTGGGAAAGAGGCTTCGCTGCAGATGGCTTGGTGGCCAACTCCTCCTTATTGCTGCAAGGGAGGTCTCCCTCATCAAGGGTGCTGCACCCATCAAACTATGGCAGAGGGGCTCTGGAGCCCTGCCCCTGGGGCACGACGTGGGACAGTGGGTTTGAGGATGGATGGAGCAGGTGAGGGGTTCGTGGCTGCCAAGCTCCTGCACCACCTCCTGTCTGCACGCTCCTCGATGTGAGGGCTCTCGCAGCCTCTCCTCCCCGCCCGCCTCTCCACGGGTGACCTTTAGCACGCCAGCCCTGCCACCACTTGGTTCAAATGTTCCAGGAAGTTAAAAAATAGCCTCCGCCCTAAATAGGGAACTGGGTGTTTTGGCAGGAGCGGGGCCATCCCACGGCCCCAGCAGGCTGGGGAGCAGTGCAGCCACAGGCAGCCAGCTCTGCGGAAAAAGGGGAAGGCACAGGGATGCCTGACCCCAACTCTGCTTTGCCAAAGGTGGCTGACCCGGCAGCTGCCTTGCTGCTGTAACCCCTCACCTGATGCAGATGGAAATTACGGAGATGCTCCAGGCAGGAGGGCTGCCCTGGGCTAGCTGTGGGCATTGGTGGCACTACACATGTGCTCAGCTGCTGATAAAAAAAGACTTATCGACCTGGATGGCTACTTTAGGTCTCATAGTAGTCCTTTGTAAGCTATTTTTCCCAGCTAGGGAGGATTGGAGACCCCAGCTAAGGTAGGCTGAAAGCAGTTCCTAGCAGGGGATCTGGGGCTCTAGAGAGGAGCCCAATGTTTTACTCACCAGGGCACCCAGCATGGGGGACGTGGGTGGGAAGCACTCGGCCGTGGCAAATACTTGTGCCTGACTACATGGCTCTGCAGCAGGAGGGAAACCCTCAGCCTCCAGTGCCACTCAAAAACAACTGAGCAACCTCTAAAGGATGTCTTGGACACAAAACCCAAATCTGCCCTTCTAGCCTGTCCGAAAGACTTGGCACAGCCAGCTCCCTGGGCTGAAAGGTGCTGGCAAAGAGAACTAAAGGGCTCCCACTACAGTGTCCTTCACCATCTCCACACCTTGTTCACACTCTCTGGCTGCCACAGGGTCCTGGGCATGGCCACAGAGTGTTTTCAGGATGATCCTGGTGCAGGAAGAGGCTCCTTCCTCTGCCAGCCCTCTTAACATCAGGCTGAGCAAGAGACAAAAGCACGATAGGCGAAGCCTGCACTTGCCTAAGCAACCCCTCCTGGCCAGGGGCTGCTCCCGGCCGCCTGCTCCCACTGACTCTGCAAAGCCAAGGTTTCAAGTTCAGCTTTTGTTCTGGCAGGTTGGCTCTCTATTTACAATGGGGGGCGGGGGGGAACAACCAAGACAACCTAAAAAAACCACAACGAAAACACATTAAATAGGGAGAGTATAGCTTTCAAATGGGGAGGGCGAGGGCTGGAAAGTGTCTTGTAGTGCAGTTCAGAAGAGTCAGTCGGGGGCAGGTTGGGGGTAGTGGCAGAGTCGGATGCGCAGCTTTAATGCAAGTCTTCGCTCTGGGACAACTCTGTCAGGATCTGAATGAGGTTGTCCAGCCCCCAGAGGTAGCCATCCTCTCTGTTCCCTTCCACCCAGGGCACGTTGTGCTGGAGAACTTGTCCCTCCGGCAGTGGGGTGGTTTTCCCAAAGTCAATCATCCAGACTTTGGCTTGTTCCTGCTTGTCGTGAATGAAGAGCAGAGAGCTCCCAATTACCTGTGGAGAGGTGAGACCAATTAGTGGTGCTCCTGTTGCTCATATTCAGCCCTCTTTGGGGCTTTCAGATACCTTATCTCAGGCTGCATTTACAAGAGATGCTGCTGCAATTTCCTACACGAGGAAAAGCAAACTCTGGGTGCAACTGGTTGTGTTTGCACATGCAAACGAGGCATTTGGACAAGCTGATCTACTCCTACAAATCCCAGGTCCTGGCAGAAGGAGAGGATCAGAAACACATGGGCATGAAAGATAGAAGAGGTCATTTTGGAAACTGAGCCAAGGTCCCCTAGGAAGGAATGAGATGAATTGCTTCAGCCTTCAGATGGGGATTTTTTTCAAGGCTGGTTCTTCGTCATCAGCTTGTGCTCTTTGCACTCACCAATCCTGCAGGCACCACTGCAGGGATGGGGACACTCCAAGTACAAGTTACTTGCAACGCGCTGTCTCCTGCCTCAAACACCATCCAATTACACCCAGATTGCCCCTAGAATATCATCCTGGTGCTTACAGCACACTGGGGATGCAAGGTACAGAGCTGCATGCTCGTGGATTTCTTTTTCCCTGAGTTCACTCAGCTGCATCTGCTTTGAAGGGCTCGTTCATATCCTGATTGGCCTTTGGGAAAATCCTGCAGCAAGCAGTGGCCTGGGCAAGCCCATGGAAGCCCACAGGTGCATTTGGGCTCTGACAGAAGAAGTGTCAAGGCCTGTTGCAGTGGGATGAGACCCCGCAAGCCCAATGGTCACCACACACAAAGCAGAGAGATGCTCAGCAGCTCAGCATCCTGACCCATCCTGGCTCACAGTCCCAGCCAGGACGACACCCAGCAGCAGCTCTGCTGTGGCTTCCCAGTGCTTAGGAAATGTGTATCACTATCAGGCCAGTCACCATTGTGCTCTTCTGCTGAATCTGCTCCTCTGGTCAGAAGATTTTAGCTGGGGCTTCTACAGAAAAGCACCAGTGGGTGTGTTTCACAGCTGTCCCAAATGAAAACTGCTTTCCAAATTCTCTCTGATGGGCATGAATTGGTGAATTACAAACTCACTTGCCCCTGTGTCACAAATAGGGACCTTGGTGACCAGAGTGCAAGGGCTGTAGCAGAGGTGATGCAGTGCACTGAGAGCCACGAGTGCCCCTTAGGATGTGCAGGTATGTGGAAGAGAATCCAGCTGGTGTCAGCCCTCCAAAACAGCAGCACTAAATGCTACTGGGGACTCCCTCATCCGTGCTATCAGCAGGGCTTAGGCTGACGTTTGCCTTCAGATGAGGGTTTTGAACAGGATGCACTGTTTGCAAAAGCTGTTATGAATTTACATTTTTCAGGAGACTTTTTCCTCCAGTGCGTTGGGAAAACATCCAAGGTCCAGAGATGCGTATTATTTCCGAGAAATGCTTATCTTTAGCTCTCCTCCTGCTAACCTCTTATAGTCCTCTCTTGGCCAGGACAGAGTATTCTAATTTTAAGGAAAAGCCTTTTTGCTGACATTCTTCATTTGCCTGTCCTGGACTACCCAGTTCCCCTGCAGCTCCTTGGAGAAGCCCTGCTCAGCAAGGGCCCCATGGAGGGACACAGAGCTTGGCAGACCTTCTGCTGTGCTTCATCTTGAAGCAGGATGGAAAGTCAAAGCTGCTGCTTTTTAATTTTTAAGGAGTGGAAACTCCTTTCAAACCCTCTTTGAAAGGCTGCTTTGTTTCTGTGTTTTCAAATGAAACCCTGGCACTCGGTTTCAGGGAGAATTTTGTTTCCTGTGTTGAGCTGACCTGAAACCCTTAGTTTTGACATTTCCCTTCCAACTGCCTTCCAGGCGCTGCCACCAGGAGGCACAACCCCATCTGCCTCTGGCTCCCCCGGCAGGGCCCTCCGTGTGTGCCAGGGCTGAGGTGGCTCCTGTGGCTCTGGATGAGCGACAGTGGACTCTTGGAGCTGTGGCTCCTGAGCCCTGGGAGTCAAAGGTTCCTATGAGGCTCTTTTGTTCCTACAAGGACACGCACTCTCATGTTTTGTTAAGTAGATGCAATAGCAAAATTACTGCATTAAATTGTGGAGCATTTCAGTTCCTGAAATGGCCAAAAAAGGTAGCATTCCCTCCTTGTTTTCACATCAGCACTGAATCTTCACTGTAGAAAATGTTGCTATCATGGACAGTCATTTCTGTAGGGAAGTCCTCTGAAAGGAAGAGTTCATACTGAAGTGCCCCAAACAGCTCAGGAAAGGCAGGTTTGGGGTATCTGCAGTTTATGGCTGTGTTGAAGCCTTGTTTGATCATGTGCAGCAACTGGCAGCCAGATGATACCTGACATGCATCCAAACAGACATTTCTCCTGAGAAAACCCCTGTGCTTTTACACTAGGGAATTTTCCCTGTCATAAACAGCCCGAGTTCCTCCTAGATCTTTTAATCTGTTTGAACATTGGCTTTCAGTAGATTTGAGCCCATGTCAGATGCATAAACATTATATGTTATCATCTATATTTGCACATAAGTATTAGATACACATATGAAAATATGGATATAAGAATAAAACAGCCTCTGACTTTGACTTGTCTCCTTGGACAAGCTGAGATTAAACAGTTTGCCTCTCCAGGCAGATCTATCTAAAGACCAGTATTACCTCATGGCACTTGAAGAATGGGGATGTCTCCAGGGTAGCACGGATACCCTTCAACCGGTTAAGGTAACTGTTCTGGAATTACAAAAAAAAAAACCAAATCCAAGCCATCAGTGTTGCAGGAAACCTACATAAAAACCACAGCACTGGGGCAGACAGGAAAGTCACCCCTGCTCCCAGCATCGTCTCCATGATACCATGTTTGCACGGAGAGATGCCGAGGGTGTTCCTCAGACACCCTGCGCCAGTATCCTCCCACAGACCTTTCCCTTTGGAGAGTGTCCCCTCTGCTTTATGATCCACTTATGCTTTTGGCTTCTACAGCATCCTGTGAGCTCCCGTGGCTTTCAAAACTTAGTGAAAGCATTTGCTTTTGCTGAACCGGTGCTTTCTGCAGAGTGTCCCTGCTGCATCCATGGTGGGAACACCTAATTCAGCAGCTGCTACTTTTTCCTCTCCCCTGCACTCTCTTAATAGATCAACTCTTCACTTCATCTGTCATTTTAGCACTCAGCCAGTCACACATCACGAGACACTTCTGCAACTCTGTTATCAGCACTTTGTAAAGTTGGTCCTGTAGGAGGAAGGGCTTTCACAATGGCCAGCACACAGGTCAAGACCCACCAGCCTGTTTGAGCATCCCTGCAAATTGCTGGAAGGCACTAAACAGTCTCAGGGGGCTCCACTGATTTTGGGGTTTAGATAGAAGAATTAGGCACAGGCACACACACAGAGCAGGTATCTGGGCACTGTAACACACTTGCAAGAGGAGAGGTGGGGGTTGCTGTATTAAAATGCTCTGGCCAAGGAGCCCCATCCAGAGGCAAGGCCTGATGTGTGCTCCAAATTCTTTGGGGATAAAATGCAGCCAGGCTACTTCATCTTCAGATCCAGGAATAATCCCTGGGTAACTCGTGAAAGCAAGCATGCCAGTTTGAAGGAGGCAGTGCCAAAGGCCACTCCAGCTGGAGCCTCGCGTTCGGAGACTTTATACAGTACAGCTTAAAATGGGAGCGCTTTGTCAAATGGGTTATTTGACACAGTTGGTGTAAATTGTTTACAGCCAGATCTCTTATTCTCCTGGCAACTTAGGGAAGCTTGGAAAATGCCGGCTGTGGCTTGCCCATGTGAAGTGTGCCTGGCACAGGGCCACCCTTCTGCGAGACCGGGCACAGGCAGCCCGCCCTGCCAGGCTGGGAGTCCCCCGCACTCATACTGGGGTACAGAGTGGGCTCAGGGGTGACCACCAGCCCAGGGATGAGGGACAGAGCATGGCTGTGACTCCTCAGTGGGTTTGGGGAGCCAATCCTGGAGATCCTCAGCAGACTCAGACTCAGGCCAAGCAGTGCTGCTGCAGCCATGTCCCCTCCCAGCTCTCCACTGCCTTCCCCTCACCCTGCACCAGGATGGTGTTTCTCTTCAACATTTCTCATGCTTTTTTAAGAGAGATTGCTCAGGCTTCAGCCCTGCAGTGCAGGGATGTGATGAGCTGAGGCCAGGCTCCACAGGAAATGTTCTCTCCAGGCAGTCCCCCCAAGATCCCCCACTCACCAAAACATTCCTGTTTCCTCTGGTGAACTCGTTGAAGGCCTCCATGACTTGTTCCTTTGTCCGTGTCTTCTTGAAGTCCCGGTTCACAGTGCCGTCCTCTTTCTTAAAAAGAAGGGACAGTGGTGAGTGGGATGGGGAGGAAGGGAGTTGGGGCAGGAGTAGTGTTTCTGCAGCCATGTATGCTGCTGAGTAGGATGTGACCAGCGTTTCTGGCAGCTGAAGGATGTGTCTGTAGAGCAGGGGTGAGCAGAGGCAGCAGGTCTCTGCTTGCACATCCCAAGTTATCCCACAGCCCCGATGCATTGACCTCTACTGCAAATGGAACTCCCCATCACCAAACGCTTGCCAAGGTCGCTGGCAATGTGGACAAACTCTCTCTCACAGACCTGGTGCTTGCTGCTAACAGAGGCTGGAGACTCCTGTTTCTGGTGTTTCTGTGTCCAAATGGCTTACCACGGCTGCTGTGGCTGAACATGGCACTGACACCAGCCCTGGACTGTCTCCCTGGCTTGGGGAGAACAGCACAGCATGATCACAATGGGACAAAACTGAGTGTGGATGGAAACAACATCTCGGGAGCAGGCACAAAACCCCTCCATGAGAAACCCTCCATGGACCATTACAGCAAGGAGCAAGCCCCATGGCTGTCTGGCCTCACTGGTCCTTTGCTAGCCCACGGATCACAGACCCTCCAAGGCAGCAGCCTGGCACTGAGATGCAGCAAGCAGCCTTGTGCTCTCCTTTGCCTATTCCCCAGGGGAACATCCATCCTTGGCCTGCCATGGGGATGGCATGGCTTGTCCACTGCAGGGACCACACTCAGCCCTGGCCCAGAGGCTCCTGTCCGAACCTCTGGGCAGCTTTGTAGGTCCCTCCCCATTTCCCTGGTCCTTCTGGGGCTCTGATTTTTACATCAATTCATTTCATTGTCCAGAGGGGCTGCGGGACAGGCAGACAGATCTCACTTCCTGGATACAGGGGCTATTTTAAACCACACTTGCTTGTGCTCAGCTCCATTGCAGGGCTCCATCCCACTGCTCCAGACAGCTCGTTTGCACACAATAGAGCGAAGGGACAGGGGCCAAAAGACATCCTGTGGGCTGGGGAAGATGAAGGATGAAGGAGCAGAGCAGAGGCTGGCGGAGGAAGAAAGCACAATGAAATCACCTGCCCTGGAGGTTTGAGACCCATCCAGGGAAGTGCCCCAGCACAGGGCAATGTGCATCCCCCAGACAGGGGGCTTGCTGTGGGCATGGTGGCCAGTGCAACTTGGGGGAAGGTCGAGTGCCCAAGGCAAGCCCACCACCAAACCAACACCTGAAGTGCAGTTTGGGGTGAATCACACAGCACACTTCACCTTCAGCTTGTGTTCTGTGTAAGCATTAACAACGGTGGTAACAAAAGCAACACACAAAAGAAAAACTCCAGGAAAACGTTTTTTTCCAGAGATTGCAACCACTGCACCCAGCACTCAGTCTGACCATTGTGCTGCCACAGGGTGTAAAAGCAACGCTCAGGGCTCGCAGAGTGTGTATTGGCAGGGGTCAGGGACAACCTTTTCACTGGAGACTCCATGCTGCTGATGGACCACACAGAGCTGGGATCTCTGCTTTCAGCTGTGACCGTGCTGAGGATGCTCTGGTGGCACGTGTGTGATGAATAGGGGAAGGGCTCTTTGCTGCTGTATGTCCCTCATGTGAGCCCTGACGTGGCAGCTCAGAAATCAACCCACCCTCTCCCAGGAGGACGATCGGTATCAATCTGGAGAACAGCCACAGCACTAATTTCACGTGTAAAGAGCACAACTTTCCACAAAGCATCCAAGAAAGGAGATGGACTTCTAAGTGCTCCTAAAAATAAATGAAAATCACAGATGGCCTTTCAGATAAGGCAATCTCAGCTTCAGGAAAGCCAAGCAGCCTATCCGTAGCGCTGCTCCCAGCATTACCCGCCTCCTGCAGTTTCCTTGCCCAGCCAGAGGCTGCTGCCACGAGGCTGACAACTGCCATGACATTCACAGGTGTCCGAGCCCCGAGGGGGCTGCCTTCCACGCAGAAGAAATGTGAAGGGGGCTGATAAGGGCTATCACAACCTCCGCCCCACCAGCGATTCCAGCTCGCGCTGGCGTCACTGGGGCAGGGCTGGGGTCAGCCAGATCCACCTCCAGCACTGCGCCTGGCCTTGGATGGGGCTTGCGAGCTGCCTGGCTTGGCAAAGTTAGGTGGAGGCTTTCCAGGCTGGTTTGGGGACCCTGCAAACATTCCAGCCCTGGGAAATGCCATCCCACCGTGGCCTCGCTGCAGGCAATGGTAACACTCAGACCAGAGCAGCAGCTCAGGAGTGTCACTTCTTACAGTGAGCCCCAGCAAGTTTCAACTGGGCCACGAGGGATCACTTGGGTTACTTCCAGCATGGAAATTTTATTAATAGCTACCTGTTTCCAACAGGTTCAAGCTATTCCAGAAAGTTAGATGAATGTCATTATCTCCTTTTGCAGAGGAAAATTTCCATTTTAAAGAGGAAGAACTGGATCCTCAAGGCCACCTGGGAAAGGAAGAGCTCAGCCAGGAAAGGGTTTCTATCCTCATGCCCAACCCTGAGCTGCCTGTTTGTGTTACCTGCCCATGCTATCCAAAATGCTACCACTGCTCCTCTCCTTCCTACAACCCCTTCCCACCTGCCCAGGGTCAAATCCTGTCCTTCTCTTGCACTTCTCAGTACTCTCCTATAGCAGCCTCCAGCCGTGAGCGAGGGGCAGGGCAGATTCACTGCTGCTCTTCACAGGGAAGCACCCACAGCAAGAAATAAAACATGGGAAGACAGCCAGGGCACCGAAGGCACCTTCCCCAACACAGAAACTCAACCCCAGAAATAGGGAGAACAATGGGGATACAGCACAGCATGACCAGCCCTGTGGAAAAAAAGCCAGCCGTGAAACAGCATCAACTGCTAATGTTTTAGCTTAGGGGGAAATAACCTAGAAGCTGAGGGATTTAAGAATTACAGTAATTAGAGCCTTGATCAAATTAGTCAGCCCCCCAGCAGCAGCAGCAGGAATACTGCTGGAGGCCAGCACTTCTCAACATTTTTCAATTAAAGGGCTGTTTCACCTCTTTGAAAAAAAATCCACTGCTCAGATCAGGCAGCAACTTGTTCGTGGTCGGCTAAGCAGAGGTGCAAATCTCATAACTCCTTTATGGCTTTTATTTCCCTGCACGGTGTTTTTTGGCCTCCCTGGGAACATGATTTGGTTTTGGGTTTTTTTCACATTTTTTAATTTCAGGTGCTTCATGCATGACCTGCTCTTGTGGTAAAGCCCCCTAAACATTCCCAGCCGGAAAAGCACCACTGGAGGCCAAGGATATATCATGCTGGACTATAAATACACAGATATTTCTGATTACACCAAGAAAACAGAGAGAAGAAGCAGTGCATGGGAGCTTTGGTCCCAACTGGTACACTCCTTTTTTATACAGCCTCAGTTTTATAAAAAGCAAAACAGCAGCAATAGGAAGTAGGCATGCGGTTGTCCCAGGCTGGAGCAGCTCACAGTGTGCTTATGGGCATCCACAGCAGGAAAGGATCTTTGGGAGACCTGGGGGGATCAGGGAAGAGCTACAGGAGCAGGCAAGTGCCCTGACCCAGTGTAGGCACTGCAGAAAGCTGTTGTGGGGAGCATGACTGGCACTGTCCCAGGCAGAGGCATGGGATGGACAGAGGTGCCTCGCACTGCTTGCCGGGAAACTCTTGAAGGGGCTCAGCCCAAGAGCTGCTCCTGGGGTTTCTGAGAGGGGCTGAGTTAGAGATAACTGCACTGTATCCTGCTGGCCATGAAACAGCTGAATGAAGAAGGTGCAACACACACAGAGGAAGAGACAACTCCCTTCTGTGGGTGGTTAGCAGTAGCAGCTCTGAGTGACCCCCTTCTGCTGGCCTCCTTTTAAACCCACAGTCTAACACCTGCATTTGTTTGCTGGTGAGGTGAAGGGGAACACTGTCAGGGAAGTCTACAAAATCTGGTGTGAGGGCTTTATCAGGGAACAGCTTCATTTGTTGTAATTCTGTCATTCTGACACCACTATCTTCAGGCAGGAGGCTAGGCTACAGAAAACCAGATGGGCGCTCTGGAAGAATCCTGCCCAACTCAGAGAGAAAAATGATCTGTGATCAAGAGAAAGAAACTCCTCCAACCAAGACACATGAAGAAATTGAGCCATTGTTTCCACTAAGAGCAGGTGGCTGCCCTGAGCTACTGCCTGGGCCCTCAGCAGCACCCCAAGCCTGAATTACTGCAAGCACAACTTGACAGAGCTCCCTGTGGCTGCCAAGCCAACACCATGCCCAGGTATGCGATGAAACCCTTGGCTCAAGTGTGGTGTTACCTTTAATTCATGCTGGCTGGCTATCAAAAGGCAGAGGCCATTGCTGGTGTTCATGCAAGCAGTATCACTAATACTCTGTCGTTACAGACCTAACTCTGTTCAAGTGCCACCCCAGACACCTTTCTCGCTGCAAAACCCGATTGGAGAAAATCTCCTGGGCTGGCTCATCTACTGGGGACACAAAAGCATCGCAGCTGGTGCCTCCAGAAACGTGAGCGCCGCTCTGAGCAAGAGCAGTCAGCAGGTTACACGTGCATGCAGGTGCTGACAGAAAGTGCAGCTGTGTGTGTTTGTCCCATTTCATAGGGCTCAGCTGCTGAATTTTCCTGGACAGGCATGTAAACACATCCTCCTTACTAGCTATGGCTAAGCTCACGGCTCCAACCGCAGATCAGCACACGTTTAAGCTGGGATTTGGATTAATGGCTCAGCCCAGCGGCAGAGCAGCACTGAAAGCAAACAATTAAACTGAGACTTCAGGTTGGAGGATGGCACTTTGTATTTTGCAGTGAGGTAGAACAACCAAGCAGCTGATGTCATGAGATTATGTCTAAAACTGTCCTTTTGCATGGCTGCCCTGAGCTCAGCTGTGCTCTCAGAAGAGCAGCAGTGCCCCAGGTGAGGTGCCTGGGTGGTGGTTGGGCTGCAGGGGCCAGGGATGACCAGATGTGACCTGGTCTCACCACCAGCCTGCTGCATATGTACCTCTGTGAGTTTGGCTAGCGAGCACTCCCAGCAGCTCATTCCCTGCTCTGCACAGCTGGCCACACTCACCTTTATCCCCTCGATCCTGAAGCCCAGCGTGGCCGTGGAGCTGATGGTCTCCCTCCACTGCATGTAGCGGGGCTTGGTCACTGCCCGCAGCACGTTCTCCTCCTCGGTGGGGGCATCGGGGTCCACCTCAATCATCTTCTGGTACATGTCCTTCCTCAGGCTCGGCTTCTTCCGGGCCTTTATCAGCTCCTCCTCCAAGTACGTTCTGCAAGGAGTGAGGGGGTGCATGAGCAGGGTCACCACACGAGGTGCCATATAGCCACAGACAGCCCTTGCCCCAGAAATCAGGCTGATCCAGGACAGCTGATCCCTGAGGAGTAGTGCACCATAGGAAATAACGGAGCAAGCCTCACTGCAGGTGAACTGATCCTGATTTAATTATCACTCCATCATCAACACTCGGTATCTTTTCAATTCATCAAGGAACCACAACCAGTTTGGCAATAACAAGGGAAGTCATTTCTCACAGGTGCTCATGGCCTTCTGCTGCCACCCCTTGTCCCGAGGGGCTCGTCCCATAATGTTCAGGAAACCTGAGCTCTCACAAGCTAAACATGGCTTTCAAGATGTGCCCAGGAAACTGTGAACATGCTCTGGGACCCAGCTGAATTGAAGGCAAGAGGGAGGTTACTGTGTCCCGTCCTTCAGCATTAGCTGCTGCTCCCTCTGAGGATCAGCCAAAGCTGCTCCTGTGCCTCTCCTGTGCTTTTCCATCCCCTCACTCTGTGCACCACGAGGGCTCTGCCTCACCAGCTGCTAAACGGGGTGTTTTCACACAAGGCTGTTCCACTGATGGTGATGATTTTGCCCAGTATAGGTCTGCTTCAAGTGCACTATCCAGCAAAAGCTTTCTCTACAAGAGGAAGCAGAGGAAGGGAGGCAACCTTGGCCAAGAGCTCACCACCACCCCAGGACCATAGGGTGCAGCCAGGACGGGGAATGGGGGAAGGAGGATGGAAGGTGCAGAGGAGTGTGCAAAGACTTGGTTTTATCCATCCTTCAGAGAAGCACCCCTCTCTGCCAGAGCATAGCAGTGGAAGACTTCTGCACTCTGGCATGCATAAAACCATCATCCACAAAGTAACACTTCCTGCAGCAATAGTAAACCACCACGGAATTCCTCTTGCAGCTCCCAAATCTACCCTGGCTCAGCCTGGAAAGTGCCCAGGCTCTCCTCAAACAACCCACCAGGCTGGGTGAGATGTGCCAGCCAAACAACACAGGAATGATCCTATCTGTCACTGTTCTACACCTCCCACTAGCCAGGCCCAGCTCTGCAGAGGGACAGAGCACTCTGCCCATGTCCCTTGTGCCAAAATCCCAGCACTGAGTGTGTGGTTCACCTCCAGAACCAAGCAAAACACACAGGGAGAGTGTTGAGCAGACTTGGTGGGACGGTGTTCCTGTGTCCCACAGGCTTAGCAAGGCAAACTGGTGCCTTTGCTTAGGGCAGACATCCCCAGGCCATCAGCCCCTTTGAAAAATCCTGTGGGTAAAAGGAACAGAAGTCTTTGGCTGAGATCTCCAGACCCATGATTTTGGGGCAGACGGAATAGAACAGCAGAATAAAGCAGCAGCGTGCTAGAAGTGCTGCTCACACTACTCAGAGAGCTAGAATTCCTTCTGATCAGAGTGACAGATCATCTCTGTCTGTGGCTTGGTCCTCCCCATCGCCTCAGGCTCGGGCCATCACCAAGGCTTAAGAAAGACAAAGTTTTGTTTAGGAGCGAGTACAGCAGGCTGCCACATCCCAAAGCCAGGTTGGCATGAATAACCAAACCTGTATCTGCCTGGCAGCAAGCTGCTGGCTCAGAGGACAGGTTTAATAGCCCTAAGGTTCAGATTATTTGCTTGGCATGGGGATGCCCCATTCCACAGCATTAACTCCATTAACTCTCTCACCAGCTCCTCCCACAGCACCATCTTATTTCAGGATGATGATGCCCAGCACATTTGCCCCCTTGCCTGAGCTCCAAAACCCCAGGTGCACAAATCACCTGACATGTGATCTGTGCATGGGAGGCTTGCTTCCTCCCAGAGACAGCCACAGGAGCACCTGGGCAGCCTGTCCAGCAGCTCTTCTTCTGGTGGCTGCTGTCTGGGTCCAGAGCGGGTCCTGTTTCCTTCCCACAGCAGCCTGTGTGTGCCAGCCAGGGCCACACGGCTGCGCCGGGCCCTCTGCCCTTCTCTCCACCCCTCCGGTGGAAAGTATTCCCCGCCTCTTCCCTGCCGACAGCCCGGCACGCCAGTTCGAGTTTCACATCGGGATTCGGGAGGGGAAAAAAAGATTCCTCCCTCCCACAGAAACCATCAGCTTTTCCAGCAGCGCAAGTGTCTCCACCATGTCTCGGCTGTGCCCTTGCCAGCGAGGGGGGTCTCAACCCTCCCTGCCACCAGCCTGCAGCACACCCAGGGCCAAGGGGTGGCCTGAGGTTGTTCCAAAACTGGCAGCCAGCTGGGGTCACCAGCCCCGCTCACATCTGCTCTGGGACACCCTTGTCAGCTGTGACACGGCTCACTCAGAAACTGCTGCTGGCCAAGTGGCTGCAGCCTGGAATCCTGGCGGCTCTGGAGATGGTTCTCAATCAAGGAGGACACGGGTAATGTTGTTCATCTGTTAGGAAATGTTTCAAGAGCTTTGCATGAAAGGCACTGAACTACTCAGCACATGCGTTTTCGTCCCTCCAGCGCGCATAGGAGCAAAGGCTACGCAGAGGGAAAATTTCTCCCTCACTGAAATTGTGCCTTTCAAGCGTCTTTATTTCACCCCTCTGGCACCCTGGGCAGGATCTCCTACACCCCATCCCTTGGCTGTGTCCTCATGTGGCAGAGAGGACCTCCAAACAGCTACTGTGCCATTCTGGTGTACCCAAACCCAAGTAGAGTGCTGTCCCCTCCACCCCACCAAACCTTTCCCAGCATGCAGGACAGACAACAACCAGTGATGGAAGGAACCTGGTGTATCCTTTCCATATATCCAGGCTTCCCCATGGCTCTCTCCTGCTGTCGGCTGAGCTTTTCCTGAAGACAGGTGAGCCTGATGTTCTTAATTGTGCGTTTCAGGCAGTTTTACCCACAAGATGCATTTATTTTTGAGTATCCCATCTTAAAACTCAGAAAACCTCCCCGAAGCCACTCACCTGACCCCCATTTTGCAGTCCATAACACAGGGGGAGTCAAACTCAGCCAGCAGATCTTCCATCTGGTTGTATCGCTCCCCATCCTTGACCACGTCTCCGTGGTAGGCAGGGACATAGGGCTTCAGGACATCGTTCATGAGGCGGTCGAGGCAGCGCTGCTCCGACTCACAATGCTTCTTCAGTATCCTGCCATTGGCTGCCGCCTTGAAACTACCTGAGGGTGACAAGGGACAATGTGGCACTTGCTTTGGATGGTGGGGGGATGATGCTGTGCCTTCTAAAACAAGAAGGGCAGCCCAACACCTTGCAAGCACCTCCATTTACACCTGCACCCAAAAGAGTCCCCACAGGCAGGGACTGAAAAGCTCAGGTTGCCAGAGGTTTATGACCAGCACTGTCACCCCGACCAGGGCAGAGACTGTCCTGCAGCACCCAACACGTTTGCTTCACACCCTCTGTGCACTGCACAGTAGGTTCACGCCCCTGTCTCTGTGAGGCACCTTTGTGCTGGGCAGCATCACCTGCTCTGCAGTGGGTCAGGAGGTGGGCCTGGCTCTCATCCAAAGCACCCAGCTTTCTGCTGCCTGAGGAAAAAGCAGCAATAATACCTGTGGGCCCTGCGAGACTGAAAGGCCAGAGCACCTTCACACCACCCTCCCAGGCATTTAGGTAAGTCACTCTCCTGGGCTAGAGACTGGGAGCTGCAAGCTGTGACACTCGTGCAGCAGCCTGAAGCAATTCAGGCCAACAAATTATGGTTAATTATCCCATTAACCCGGGATAACCGAGGGCCTTTCCAGCACTCTGTCCCTCCCCATGCTCCGTACCTGCGTGTCCCGCTAGCTGGATCCAAGGGTACTTCTTCTTGAAAGACATCACAAACGGGGACCAGTGCACCATATTCTTGATCTTCCTCCATGACTTGCTCTAAGGGGAAAAAAAAATCATGAAGGTGAATGCAATGTTTTAAGCTTTTACTGTCTGTAAAGTCCTTTCAGGCAGCATGCAGCTGTTTTGGACAGGGAAAGAGGCACCAGAGCCAGCGCAGGATGGAAGCAAACAGAAAATCTGCTCTTTTCCCATTGTGCTGTGCCAAGCTGGAGCCACAGGGCCTCAGCTCCACATTCAGAAATCACGAGTAACTTCACTAAAGTGGATGGCATTACAGCGTTGTTCCAGCTGGCTGCTCCTGCTGCAGAGCGCCCAGCCATCCGCACTGCCTCGTCCCCGCTGCCTGCATCCCTCTGCGGCAGCAGCAGGGACATCAACCCACCCCTGAGCGCCGCGTCAGATCACAGCAGATGGAGCGGGAAGGGAACACGGGACTGCCATCCAGGCACAACACCGAACTCCAGTCCTGAGGGGAATGAGAGCACACAGAGGCTCCCTGCCTGGCTTTTGTTCCCCCTGAAAGGCAGCTGCTGCGTCCATCAAGCTGGCAACCCACGTGCGCCGATCCGCCCACTCTGGCCCATCCGTAACTACAGTTCAGAGAACAATTCCCTTCTGACATGTTGTGTTTCTCACCAGATAGATTGCTCAAAACTATTTACATGACTGTAACGAAGGCTGCACTGGTACCAAAGCCTCCTTCAATGGCTCCTTCCTGCGAGTTTTTCCCTGGATTGTTCTAGGGAACACACCGCCAGTAAAAGGCAGGGGATGACCTCTTATCTTGGCCCCAGAAGGTGACAAACAAATTATGTGAACGATATACAACGGCAACAATGGAAAAATGCCTGCTTGCAGGAGCTGGGACAAACAGTGTAGTCCTTGGCTGCTCCAGGCTTCTGGGTTCAGCTGGAAGCCAGCAGATAAATTATCCTCATTTGCTCCGCTCTGAAGGCATGGAGGGAGCCTTCCAGAAAGCCCAAGTAATCTCTTCCTCGTGTTTGGAGAACTGGCCCCTGTTCCAGTAATGCTTCACAGACAGGCAGGGAAGAGCCAGCAGCCCCGACTTGCAGTTTGGATGCTTGCTGGGGGTGAACTCACGGTACAGGAATCCGTGCTGGGAACTGCTGACATGTTTAAATGGCAAGCAAGAAGCCAGACAAAGATGGTAGTGTCTAAAGCGTGGAAATTACACTGGGTTATCCCTGTGCCATGCACCAGCCCGCTGGGGAGCGGGGAGGTGCAGGGGCTGCCTAAGTGGTGGGCAGGAGAGAGGTGGGAGAAGGGAAGAAGAAAGGTCCTTCCCCACCTCGCAGCCTGGGAGGAGCAGGGTAGCCCTTCCCTGGAAGGCTGCCCGTGGCCAGGAGTGTCCCAGTGCAGCCTGGCAGTGGTACAGCAGCGCAGGAATTTGGCAGGAGCTGCCCAGGCGCGGGGTGACACCGGGCATCCCCTTCGCCCGGGCTCCTCCGCGCCGTGGGCTCGCTCTGCCGCCCGGCTTGCTTGCTTTGGCAGGGGGGTCGGGCAGTTCCCTACCTGACATGAGGATGAATGTTTTTATTTCCATGCAGAGTGCCAGAACTCGTGTGTTTTAGCTGTTCTTTGTTCTCCTTTCGGCAGAGAGCGAAGGGGAAGCGGGGGGGTGTCCCCTCCTTTTGTTTTTAAAATAGTAACGTCAAGTCCTGGCTGATGTCATGAAAAAACAGGGGAAGAAAAAGTCTCCAGGGGAGTTTGGTCTCTAAATGAGTGTGACCCACCTTCTCTAAAAGAAGGAGTCCTACCCTCACTTGCAGCACAGCATCGTAAGTCGCTCGGTCCCAGGAAACATGCCAAGGCAATGTGCCTTCCCCAGCCAAGATTTTGTTTTTTGGTGGTTAGAGCTTTATAGTTAAAACCTTGAGGTACTTTAAAGTGCAGGCAGAATGAAGGCAAGCAGTCCCTAAAGCAGGGCAAGCCATCCTGGCTTCCCTCTGCCAGGGCTTTCCCAGGAGTGATGTGCTCCATTTCAGCACTACTCCCCACTGAGTCCCCTGGAGACACAAAACACAGCAACAACAACCCTTCTGCTGTTCTGAACGAGACAGAAAAAGCAAGTCACTCAGCAGAGCCACCCAAGGAACAGGTACCACATCCTCACCCACTTTACACCAGAGGGAAACGTTTCCATCCAAGCCTCTCTCGGTTTCAGGCACACCTTTAGCCAGGTATTTCCAACCCAAGTTTCAAGGACATGTGTAATGACTTTTTTATGGCGAAGTTTGAGGCAGCTTCATCCATTTCAAGCCACTCCCAACCTGCTGGAAATCAACTGCAAGGTCAGTTGTCACTGCCACAGGGGTGACCCACAATCCTGATTCACAGAGCCCCTTTCCCCTGCCTTCACAGGTGCAACCACTGGACACTTACAGGTGAGAGGAGGGACTGTTGTCTCTCCAAATCCTTCAGGAGTCATTGGGTTTTTGTTTTATGCCTGAGCCCCCTTGAATGGCATATGGGAAAATTTGCTTCATCAAAAGGGTGTTGCTCTGTTGTGGGAGTGCTCAAAAGGCTGAGTTTTGCAAGGTGCAGCTCCCCTGCTGAACCAGCAGCTGCATGACTCCGTCTGATCTCTGGGACAGGCTGCAGAGGGGACACGGAGGCTGGACCATGGAGGAGCAACACTGGCCAATGCCCTCAGTGATCCTGCCATTCCCTTTGCCTGAGGATAGCCAAATTCTCCCTAGGTAGAGAGTTGCTCCAAGAAGTCAGCCTTTGTGCTTTCCCTCGAGCCCCAAGAGAGATGGTAGGTGGCTTTTAACCCTCTGCAGGGTCCTTCACAGCCTCTGGGGATGGCAAAAGGTCTCTGTTTCCTCAGACACTGATGTGCACCCAGAGATCTCAAAGCCCACGGCTTGGGATCCCAGTCATGCCAAACCTCGTGTCAGGCTCTGCAGCCGGCCACGGAAAATCCGAGCCACGAGGTTCACACCACTCCAGTCTGACTCCACAACCACATGCAGGAAACAGCCCCTCTGCTGTCTCCTGCCCTGCCTGCTGCTATTAATATACAAAGGGAGCATTAAGGCTATTTACAGTAAAGAAATCTTCTTTAACACGGCCTGTTGGGAACTATAAGGTCATCGCCTCCGGGCTCGTCTGTAACTTTTGGTTTACATTTCAAGGAGTTATTTGCTCACACATCCAGGAGCGCAGGCACAGCTGTACGTGCATGGAGGTGTTACCTGTGGTAACTCCCCAGATTCAGACAAAAGGATTTTTCACTATACTGGAAGAAACAGTTCTGCAGGTGGCATTACCAAGTGATGCCGGTGAAGGGCAGATTGCTCTTCTCATTTGCCTGCAAGGAGGTGAGTCCGCAGGTGGTCATTTCAGAAGGTGAGCACATTTCCAAGTCTTTTGCATGATCAAAGCCTGCACCTGATGTGGCACCCCGGCACCCAGCTCTGCCCCAAATCCAGCTCTGTGGTTGCTTTGCCTCCCAGAAAATTCAGTGCTGACCGACTGCACTCTTGCACAGGCAGCAAGAGCGTGGAGGCTGTACAAGCAGGGAAAATGCACGAGGCATCTGATGCAATTCGACAGTTTTTATTTAAAACCTGGTTCAGCATCAGCAAATGCCAACTGATTAGCTGTTAAGTGAATTATTTAGTGACTCTGGAAATGTATTTAGAAAGGATGGCACTGTTTTCCCTAATAGTCTGCCACATGGAAATGATGCTCAGCAACTGCAGAACCAACTCTAAAAATGAACTTTCCAGGGTTTCTGCAGCACTCTGCTTCTGCCTCTGCCCTCTTACAGCTTTTGCTCGCTGCAGAGAGCCATGCCCCAAGCCAGGGGTAGGATACAGACCAGAGGAGTTAATCCCTCCCAGTGAGCACCCACAATTGGTCAGCGGGAGAGGAGTGCTGGGAAAACAATTTTATCTGCTGTATGTTTAACTTTACTTATCTGAAGCTTAAAGCAAACTCTGGGCTTTCCCCATCTGTCAATAGAGCTGCCTATGGAAAGAACAACACAGGAGAGTTTAGTGCCAGCGCAGAAGGTCAGAGGATATATGGTGTTTAATTAGATTAAACAAAAAGTGACTGATGAGCTCAATGCTCGCTGTACATTTTCCCTATTGCATACTTATTCCTTTAAGGCCTGCTCAAAGGAGTCGTGCCTTTCTCAGACTGCCTGTTGCCTCCCCTTCCCAGCATGGACACTGGTGGAATTTGACTGGTGTTACTCCCCACACATGGAGCCAGCAGGATGCTCTTCCCTTTCCATGCATTCAGCCAGAAAGATAGGCAGTAACTGATCTAATTTGCTGAAATTACGCTTTCTTATGGTTTTATGGGACTAAACGTTCCTGGAAATAGCAGGAGCTGGACCTGTATTTCAGCGCTTTTTATTAACTACAGCATGCATGGTTAGAGGCAAGATTACACAGCTGGGGCAGGGGATGGAAAAGAGTGGGAGCAGCATTGAATTAATGATTTTCCCAATTGTGAAAAGAACTTCAGCTCCTTTCTCCCAGGAAAATCATGAAATATCCTAGGATCAGAAGAGGTGGAGGAACACTATGAGGAGACAGTAGTGTCACCAACGCCCTCTGCTTCCCCAGGCTTCATTAGAGTTGCCGCAGCCCAGGGACTTGCATAAGTGACACCCT
Source organism: Ifrita kowaldi (assembly GCA_013398055.1). NCBI lineage: Eukaryota > Metazoa > Chordata > Aves > Passeriformes > Cinclosomatidae > Ifrita > Ifrita kowaldi. Next base: position 505,329 of record VZRS01004388.1, on the reverse strand, counting down.
GGCCTTCCCTTCCCTTTGGAGAAAGCCCTGCTCCTGGGGGCTTCACTTCCAGCTCTTCCAAGAAGTGACATGAAGCTGTGGTGCTGTGGTGCCAGGGGTCCCTGCAGCCTCCCAGATACTTCACCCACAAATAGGAGGGGCGGCAAGTGACTCCTCATATCTGGAGCCTTTCTGGTTTAATAAAAGAAGGCAGCAAGAGCTGAGAAGGGCAGCCTTTGCACCACAGAGCACTCCTCTTTAAATGAGTGGGGGGAGTGTTTGCTTGCAGAGCTCACTCCGTGCCAGCCTGCTCCACGGCCATGCACATGCAAGCCAAGGAAAAAGAGGCCATTTAGTTTTCCATGTTTAAAAGAATGAATGTGTTTTCTTCTGCTCTTTAAAAAGTAGTTAAGGTTTCCCTAGTGATGATTGTTTCCCTTGACTGGGAAAAACCTTGTCACTGCAGCCGTGGCGGGGAGGCCAGCTTTGTTCATTGTGCTGGACGCTGAGGGCAGCGGGGCAGAGCTGGCAGGTACCACGGAATGCCCCCTCCTGCTGTGTCCTGGCTTGGGGGTGACCAAAATGCAGGTTTTTCTGGGTGAAAAAGCTGTGATGTGATGGTGCAGAGCTGGGGTTATGCTCTGCTTGGCTTTGCCATCTCTCAGCCCCTGGAATGGCCGCCTCTGTCCCGGCAATAACAGAAAGAGCCCAGTGACCGCTTCAGCACGCACCAGGCTGTGACCACTGACCCTGATGCTGGCAGCAAGTGACAGCCCGTATTTCACATCATCTTCCTCCTACACAAACTCCTCTCATCCTTGCCGATGCTTCTGTACTGCACAGCAGCTAAACAGCCTTGTTTTGGCCAGAGGACCAGCTGGCAATGGAGGAGGGGGGCTTTGGATCAGTGGGCATTTCCTGATTTAGTCACAAAAGGCAGAATACAGAAGTTTCAGCAGCTCCCCAAAACCTGGCAGAGGCAATGCCAGTTCCATGTCCCATAGACACTGCTGAACAAAGATAAAGTGAGGCCTAACATCAGACTTCGCTGAAGTTAATACAAGGAAATACAGTTTGATGACTGAAAGGCACTTCTGGGTGCCCAGAAATTCTAGTGCAAACCCCCAAGCCCTGTTAGATAAATTATTTTGATGGCTGCGGCATAGATGCTTCTGTTGGGGTGTAGTTACTTCTGCTGGGGTGTAGTAGCTTCTGCTTCTTTCCAAGGCGTCCATCTCATTTAGAGTGAGAAAAAAATCCTAATATGTGCATTCTTTTACTTCAAACACTTTGGTTTTCAGAATAGTCTCGTTTTAGCCAGGAAGGATTTTGCCTGACACAAGAGAGAAGCCACTCCCCTCTGGCTTTGTGAGGAATGCCCTTTTCTCCAGTGAGATCAGAGAGTTGTCCCACCAAGACTAAAGATCTAGGGTAGAGGGTCACAGAAATAAAGCTACTGCTTCTCTGCTGTCTGCAGAGATCAGCATGCGTGATAGAGGAGCCTCAGTAAAAATGCGTGAAAGCCAGGAACATCTGCTCGGATCATGGAAAAAATATTCCAGTGTATTGGAAAATACCAGGAGCTTGTTGCAGGCTCCCTCTTCCTGCTTGTGATGGAGGCAAGGAGAATTAGAAACAGCAGAGGCAGATGAGCGAGCAGCAGTCCTTCAGCCTGACCTCCCGTGTGACAATGGAAGGAAACAGAGCGGCTGTGGGAGCCGGGAGCACGGGAGTCACCCATCGCCTGCACGGACATTTGGAACCTCCTCACCCACAAAGCGCGAGCACAGTGGAGCAGCAGAGCGGGAGCCACGTCAACACCACACTCAGGGGAAATGGCTACAGGGAGGAGAGGTGGTGTTAGACCTCTCTGTCCAGTTTGGCAAAGAAGAAAAGAAGACAAAAAAGCCTGAGTGGGAGTGAAGGCAAAGCCTGCATTGGAGCTCAGAGTAGCTGAGCCTCAAAGCTACTGTTGTCTCCATGAGGCATTTCTTCCTGGTGGAGAGCCTTTACTGAAGCAAAGCTGAACACCTCCTAATGCAGATCAGCCACAACTGACCCTCCCATAAAGCCAGTGGAATTACTGATTGCCAGCATTAGACACATTCAGCCTGCTTTCCTGAGTGGGAACTGATCCAGATCTCTGCAAATGTATTTGTTACTCATTATGTACACACCAATAAGATTTGTTAAGCAATTTTCAGCTTGGAAAAGGTAAGTGAGTAATTCAGAAACAGCTAATCACTTTCGGTGGACTGCTACTTAAGCTGTACAGCGCTTCTTCCTCAGAAAGTAGCTAGCCTTTAAAAGTCAGCAGACTATAAAAATCCTTGCTGGTAGCCAAAAGTGGGCCTCGGTGAATGGATTTGTGAGAAGAGTCCCAGAGCACAGCGGCTCATCGGTGCAACACGCTGGTGCACAGAGCTGCAGGCAGCCAGATCAGGCGTCCAGCTGAGAAACAGGATGTGCTGTCCAAAGATCTGACCCTGGATCCCTCTATCAGGGAACCTGTCACCAGCTTTGATGGAAACTGCTCTGCTTCCATCTGGAGACTTATGTTTGATCCCTTTCCCAGTTCCAGGGTATTCACCACCATCTTTCTGGTTCCAAACATTGTTTCAGCTCATCAGCTGAGGACATGAGCTCCTGAGCCTGTGCTGGCTCTAGCACTTCTCACTCTCACGTGGCCGGCAGGGAAGGATCCCTGCAGCCTTCCCAACCCTGCCACTGTGAATCCCTAACTGCTGCTAGCTCCCACATGCTGAGACCAGGAGATGTGCTCTTCTTGAAAGCAAACAACTGCATTGGTCTCCGGTTACTTGATTTGAAGCCCAGCTCAGCTCCCTACAGGCCACAGCTGCAGCTTAGGATACAGAAGAGACTCAGCTCCTAAAAGTCACAACAGAGTGTCCCAGAGGGCAGTGGTTTGGTAAGGCACAGCCTTCTTGCAAGAAACAACCTGAACAAAAAACCTGTGCTCATACATGTCAGGGACATGGGATGGGAGCTGTAGGCTTTGCCGTGTCCTCCCAAGGGATGACCCAAACCCTGGAGTCCTTTGGGAAAGAGGGGTGTCAACACAGGGCATGTTGGGAACTCAGGCGGCCAGACCAGCAGGAGATGGTAGAAGTCCTAGTTATTTCCAATCTGGCTGATTTAAACTGGTAGATAGAGTTAGTCATAGGACAGGGGCTGCCAAACACTCTCTTCTACAATTTGAAGGTAAGTTTTCAGAGATTTAAACCAGGATGACACATTTACAGTCTGCCTGGAGGCACTTGGGTCAGAGACACCAAACGCAGGAGTAACCTCAATGACCGGAACAAAGCAGCTTTTAATACTTGCTTTTTTGAGTCTGATTTCTTTCTGTCAGCTTCAGGAGGCCGCCCAGAAATCTTGGTACTGGACTAGTCTGCTCTCTGGCAAGAGCCATGACATGAGCTGAAATGCCCAGAGTTCGTGTCCCCAAAGAAGGGGGGTGGACAGGGATCTCCTGCCCTCACAAGGCTCAGAGCAGGCACATGCTGTGGTGAGATGATACCACATCACTCATCTGTTCAGTCTGACATTACCAGGCAGGGTGGACACGGGCCAGACAGGGCTGCCACAGACTCCCAGTGCTGCTGTAGCCATGTGAAGTATTTCCTCTGGCATAGCACAGAGGGCATTGATACGGATGCTGTAAATGCAACACCCCAGGAGCACAATGCCCATAAGCACTGGTGATACACAAGCAAGGTTAACCAAGCCAAGTCATGCGATGTTAGTGAAGCAATCTGCAGGAGAAGTTGGATGAGAAAGGCCTGGCTTATTGCTGAAACGCCCAGAACTTCAAACTGGTTTTGGACACAGAAAACCTTTCCATGGGTGTTCCCTTGCTCTGCCTGCTCATGGAGCTAGATCCCTGCTCTTCTGCTGTTTGACCATAACTGCACTTCACTTTGTGGAGTGTGTGTGTGTGAGAAATGCATCTCCTTCCCATGAGCATTTCCAAGAGAAATGTTCAGATGCTTTTAAAATGCCTTGCGTGAAGTGGCAAGGCAGAGCTGGAAGGGAAGAAAAGAAAGGGCCAAGCTCTGGCTGTGGAAATTTGTTTAGAATAGAAAAATTTTAAAATTAGTCATTAGCGCTGAACATCCCCGCATTTACTGGGTATAGGAAGTGTAAAAAGGTGATTTAGAAGAGCAGTTGTAAGTTTCATAAACATGACTAAACTCTAAAGCTAAATGTTCAACAGGCGTGACCTTTTAATTCCCCTTTAAATCAGTTTAGCACTTTCATTTGTGTTTGGAGTCCCTCATGTTTGGATAGCACTTTGGTGATTTAAAGTACTATTTAGGAGTTTTATTGTCTCTCCTGCTTTGGAGCTGGGACCACAAATCCTCTGCTAAGTGGCTGGAGGAGTTTCTGCATGCACAGGAGGTGCTGGGAGCACCAGCCTGCCTCGGCCGTGGCTCCCCAGCACTCCCAACACATCGCCATGGGATGGTCCCCTTTTCCTAGGCAGCTCCTAAATACAATCAGCAACCAGCAGAAGCTCCTCCAGGAATGGAAGTGCAGCTTGATCCTCCTTGGTCTCAGATCCTTACAGACGAAATTTCAGATCCTCACAGTAGAAAGATGATGGCTTTGGGAAACCTCTTTGCCCAGAAAGGGGCATTGCAAGCAGCCAGGAAGCCACAGGCACATGCCAGGCAGCACCTTCCTCGCAGCTGCAGAGCTGCTGTGTATGCACCACACAGTGCCCAAAGCATCTTCCCAGGAGGCCTACCACAGCATCTCAGAGGTTTTGGTCTTTAAAGAGCATTAGTAAGGGCTATTAAAAAAAGTGGCCTAAACCTGAAGGCAAAGAGATTTGTTACAGACACTGTGTGCTCACAGAGCAGTCTCCCCGTGTGCTGCAGGTCAGAGCAGCTTTTCAGCTCTCCATTACTCCTGGCACCAGGGCTTTTGGGCATGCAAGAGACTTCTCTCCATTAGAATGAGACAGACATAAGCTCCTTCACCACGGTCTGCTTCCAAGCCCACCTTGTTGGTGCCCTGAGACTTTCTCCTCCACCAGCTTTCCAGCCACACTGCCCTGAATGGATATGGGAAGCACAAACCATGCACTTTAGAAGCAGCTGCTTGTGGGGACTCCTTCCTCCCTGGACACATCAACCGCAGGCTGTGCTGGAGCCAGGGGCTCCCAGGAGCACAGCAAGACCAGCTAATTACAGGGCTTCAAACATGGACCATCTCACATGCTCAGCCGCTCATTCCCAATTCTCCACGCAGCAGCGTCAGGCTGAGAACAGGGACTGTATCCCCATCGACTTCAGCCACATTACCCCATTCTTAATCCATACAGATCCAGACCCTGGCTGCACTCATGCTCTGCCAGGCAGGCTGCTTGTCACTGCCACACCCAGGAGCGGGCTCACCCAGCCTGGCACGGACAGAGGGTGGCACCAGCTCGGCAGAGCCAGAGTACCGGCTGTGCGCCGTGTGGGACCCTGGAGACCAGCACGGAGGGATGAATTAATGTTAACAGCACACCTCAGCTGCCCCCTGGCCCACTGCAGCAGAAGGGCTGACAGCGAGCAGACCTCACACAGAACCAGCAGTAATTTTACCCTCGGCTTCATTTTCGGAGTTAGAGCCCTACGTGCACCCCTTCACCATTTTAGTTATGAGTCATCGAAAAATGTCAGCTGTAGCCACACAGCTCAGCTCCTGCAGGGCCAGGTACATACCTCTGCTCCCCAAGCCAACGTCCTGCCACGCCTGCCTGCTGCGAGAGCATCCGAGGAGCCGGCTGGGCAGCCCTGTGCCAGGGGAAGGCCAGCGCGGCGCTGGGGGAAGAAGCCGCCGTGGCGGCAGCAGGCAAGGAGGTTTCTTCCTACACCGCTTCTTCCACGCTGCCTTTGAAGCTTGTGCGCAGAGCTGGCAAGCCCTGCTGCACCTCGGCACTCCCCTGAGCCCTTAGGGAAAGGAATGGGATCCTCAGAGACACAGAGAGGGTTACCCAACCCTACATCCTGGTGAGGCACGCGGGGTTGGATTTTCCAACCCAACCGTGCTCTGACACGCAGGGGTGGGGCGGGGGAAGAAAAAGAGGATTTCAGCTGTTAACTCCTAAGAAATTGAGGAAAAAACCTATCGCTCCTGTATAAATGGCCACAATCTCCTGTGAGCTGGTGCCTGCCATGCTGCAGAGGTGCCAGCTGGGGGAACGCCGGGTTTTTGGTGGAAAGCGGAATGTAGGGGCCAGTAAAGAAATTGTTTGCTTTGGTGCATGTTTACAGCCTTACACAGGGTGCTGGGGAGGAAAAGGTTTCTCTAACTCAAAAGGGAAATGCTCATCTGAAACAGGAAAATGGAACTTTCTTTTGAGCACTAATAGTGGAAAATCACCTCTGCAATAGCTGTGTATTGAATCCCTGGGTGTGCAGCAGGGAGAGGATGCCTGGGGAGAAACACCCTGCCCCGGCCAAGTCGGCTCACTTGGGACCCCAGGCAAGCCCTGGGGGCTGATGCTGGCACAGGCACAAACGGGAACATGCTGAGGTTTTGGGGGGAAACACTACTCAGGGCAATAATGTTTGAGGCAAAAGTCAAACATGAGTTGGCGAGTGACCTACGTGGGAGTCCCGGATGTGGGAAGAGAGGGTCTAAGTTCTACAGCAATGCTGACAACACGCTGACCACAAACAGCATCACCCAAGGGTTACCCAGGCAATTCAGGTTCATAAAGACAGATCCAGAGATCTGATTGCTTTTTATTTAAAAAAAGGGAAATTGTTTCTAAACCAAATATTTCTCTTGAAAGAGGCTATTTTAAGGCGAGTGGAGTGAGACGGTGTGACATCCTTTAAAGAGGTAGAGATCATGGGTTTCATACTAACACCCAGATAGCCTTTCTTGGAACAGCACTGTTATGGTTGAAGAGGATTCTCGAGAATTTTCTGGTCCAAAAAAGGAGACAAAGATGAAGGGTAGTTATATCTAGCCATATAATCGTGAGGGCACTTGCAGGGGCAATACAATGAACCCATTATAAACATGGGTGTAGCTCAGCAGAGTTTAGCTCATTGTGTCCTAGTGTTTCTAAATATATTTTGTCTTGAAGGAAGAGCAACGGAGAAGAGAAATGAATATAGGGAAGACGCCCAAGTCTTCTGAACGACTGGGTTTTCCATCAAGGCACAAACCCACGATCTCTGAGGCTGCATCTGTGGGTAGCAGTTGGTTGCTGAAGTCCTACTGCTGCAGGCAACTATGTTTAGCTTCTCTTAGAAGGTGAAGGAAGCAGAAGAGGAGGAAAAAAAAACTTAGTCATCTTCTCCCCTCAGACATTTTGCTGTTCATTTACTTCAGCAGCACATGAAGCACTTAGTCACTCTGTCTCTGACAGGCTTTTTCTATTTTTATTTTTCCAAATCAAAATAAAAAGATAAAAAGGAGGTTCCTTCCCAAATAAGCAGCTAGTGGAGGAGGCTGGGGGTGTGAGCAGCAAGTGACCAGGACTTCACCCCACAGCTCAGTGGCTGCTGCAGACACCCAGGCGAGTGTTTGCAGAGTGCAGGAGGAGAGAGGGCAGGCGCTGCCGCTTCCTCTCACTCAGCGACAGCTCGATGAGCTGCTTCAGCAAGCCAAGGTGCCAAGCATCCTCTGGAGCTGAGATCTGCTTTGTGCCCTGCTACAGGGACTTGGTACCTGCCCTCACAGTAAAATCAGTGTTTTAACACACCACTCATGCTCCAGGTGTTTTCCTGCAGCAAGGCAAGGACCACCTTCCAACCTAAACCACATATCCAGCTTGGATGTCCTCCATTCTCCAACTCAGAAATACAATATCACAGCAGCACTTCCTTTGGGGCTAATTTCAGTAAGCCAGCAAGCACCGCTCCTGCATTAGAGTCCTTAAGGATAGAAACTTTTGTCAAAACCGGCTTTGTCCAACAGTGTTGTAGAACACAGGAAAACTGGTGCCCTTCCTGACTCCTCTCATCCTCAGGAGCACAGAGGACCCTTGACACCATCCCTTCCTCCAGTGAGCTTTTCTGATTGTGAAATGCAGGCACCAACACCAAGGTGCACACTGGTGCTAAGACGCTGCCTCAGAAGAGAGAGCACAAACAGCAGCAAGAAACAAAGTGTCTCTGAATGCAAGCACAATCCAGAGCTGGGCATTTGGATTATCTACCTGAAGGGTCTGAGGACGGGGAGGCAATCCCCAAAACTCCCATCATTTCTTCCCCCTTCAGAAAGCAAACCTGCTGGCATGGCAGTGACCCGGTGCACTTTACAACTGACTCAGGATGGGGTTTTTGGAGGGCTCAGAAGGCACCCAGATGGCTCACAGCTTCCTGTTGCTTCAGCTTTACAATAAAGCAACATAAATAGATCTTCATTCTTTGTTGACATTTGATGCTGCACAGCAAAACAGGCATTGTTAACCTAAAAATAGGAAACGCTGTGGCAGCTTTGAAGAAATTCAGCGTTTTTCCTGTACTGATGCAAACACAGTGGCCGAGTGCCAGATGCCTCTGTCCTGCTTTGAAGAACGATGAAATTCTTCGCAGCGCTCATAAATTACCGCTTTGTTAGCACCCGGCAGGCTCCAGCGACACCAGCAAACCCTGGTATTTCCTCCTTCTCCCTCGGAAGGGAGGGGGGGATGCCTAGTGCTACATTTCATCCCCGCTGGAGATGGACAGCCCCGCGCGCCTATCGCTGAGCACAGCGCAGGCGGAGGTTGCCAAGGCAGCCGCTGACGCACAGCCGGGCCCCACTTCTACATTTTTCCATTACACGGTGTTGAAGCTTGCAGAGCAGGAGGTAGCTTTCCTGAGTGAGCAACTGAGAGATCAGTGAGATGGCAGGGCTCTGCAAGGCATGCTGCGTGCTGCTTGCACCGCGTTTAGAAGAAGGAGTGCACGATGCAGCCAGAAAGCTGCCTTGTTTGGAACAAGTGAGTGCACGTTTTCAGATCTGGCTTGAAAAAAGGGCACACCTACTACTACACCTCTCAGAGTGTGGGTATAGAAAAGTCAAGGTTCCAAGCAGAGCGAGGTGTGGGTGGAGAACCAAAAATTCCTGGTGGCTTTCCCTGTGGAGCACAGCGGTGACTCCTGGAGGACGATGGGCTGATGCAGTCCTCACTCCAGCATGTTACACAGGTATCTGGGCATGCTGGGACCAGGGCAATGTGGCTGTACTAGCACGGGCACTGCTGCCAGTCCCACCCACAGGGATGCCCACCTCACTGCATCCCCAGAGTGATTTAAGGGGGCTGAGCCAGCCCTGCTCACTCCTGGGACAGGTCTCTGCCTTGCAGCAATGGATGGGGAGCAGCAGCACAGCCTAACCAGGCACATGACCCCAACCAAGAGCAGCTGCTTGCCACACACACGTCCTTTCCCTGCTCCACTCTCAGGGTCAGGTCTCTCCAGATGTTCATCTTAGTTCATGGACTGATTTTAACTCTCCTCTCCCACTGCTGGGTGCCAACAACCACAGGGATGGTCCTTCAATCAGCAGCTTGGGGCAGCAGCCTGCCCAGCTTCCGCACAAAGCCAGAGCTACGTGACACCTCTGGTCACAGCTTTTCTACCTCCCACACAGCTCAAAGCTGCAGGCCAGGCCTGTGCGGTATTAAATGCCACCAGACACAACAACTTATGCAGTTTTTAACCACCTCAGAGCCTCAGAGGTGGGCAACTGGGGAACATCAAGCCATTTTTGGGCAAACCTATTTCAAGTACAACTCAAACATTTTGGGGGATGGAGTATGCTTTCTAGAAGTCCATCTAACTGTTAGACAGTATCACACATGGTGTAATTTCATCATGACGATTCAGGATTAACATTTTAGGGTCAGGGTTTCCTCTTTGGTTCAGTTATTGTCCTGTGCTCACTATCCTATTTGTCCTTCCCTGGTGTGGGCAGAAGTAGCAATCCCTTGCAGGGATCTCCTGCCCTGCAGGGTTAATTCCCCCACCACTCCGGGGCACTGTGCAAGTACTGGGAGGCTGCAGCTGCTACCACAAAGCCACCACCCTTAGCATTGAGCTGGCTCACAGCGTGGCCGTCCTGTTCTCAGAGCCAGGGACCAGCAGACAGGTGTAAAACTAAAGTGTTAGTTCAGTGGTACTGAACCATGGCTTGGGAAACCTCTCTTGTCTGAAGGGAAAAAAAAGGAAAAAACCTCCACAAGCTCTTTAATTGCTCCTGTTGTTGATTAGGGATGGAAGGAAGCTACAAAAAGGCAGTCTCACCTATGGGGTGATCACTAGAAGTTCCCCATATCTCCCTTGTAGATTTTCTACACGAAAAACAAGTCCAGCTCTCTACAGACAAGGGCTGAGACCTTCACAGTCTTGGAACAAAAGGGTACCATGATCAACTAGAAATCACAAGCTACCTTCTGGAGCTAGTTGCTTTTTGGTGACCTTGCTGAGCTCCACTGCTTGGCTCCACTGCTTGGAGCCACTGTTTGGCCTGTGGAGAACAAAACCTTGTTTTTCACTGCTAAGTCACGACTCTGTGCAATAGCATATGGCTGCCAGGGCCTCTCAGGGATGTAACCGGCCTTACAGGATCCCTGGCCTTCCATGGAATGAGGAGGAGAGATTTGCAGAAAATGAGCTGTACTGCTTTGCAAATGCACTATCCCTGTCACATGGCAATCTGCTAATACAAGCAATATTTGCATTTTTTGCATAAAACCAATTTGGATTCGCTGTTCCTTCACCTGTGCAAACACCAAGACTCTCTGCATGAAAAACAAGTTAGGAAGCTACTGATGAACAAGTGGCATTCCCGATGCTACCGCTTCAGGAACTACTGAAAATGTTTCACGTGCTCCCTTTTAGAGCTGACAAAGTGTTTCAAACCATGGCCACCACGAGACATTTGAGTCCCAGTGACAGCCTCGTCAGTGGGGGAGGCTCACACCTCCTCACACGTGTACACCGGTACTACATGGGTAGGATGGCACAGCTAACTAGGGACATGTCCCCAGGACACAACTGGGGAGAAGGATCCATTTCCCCTGAGCTGGCATCCCCAAAATGTCCAAGAAAACTGCTGCCAGCACTCTTCCTGCACATGGGCCCCGGGCCAAAGGCACGACTGCCACCCCAGGGTTCGGTACCGACCGTACAGCAGCACTTGCAGAGCTCTGCACAGGAGCTATGCAAATGTTGTGGCTAAATCTTCTCCGTTCCTAATCACAAATGTAATTGTCTATGCAAAGCTGGTGTGCCCAGGTAGTGACTGCCTGGCCCCTTGCCTCAGCCTGCTCACCCCTGCACGAGGGGAAGGCAGGGGCCCTCATCACCCGTGCTCCAGCTCATCAGGGTGGACATAAAAATCTCACAAGACCTAAATCTGTTAGTGGTGTTGTCCAGGCAGGGGTATTGTGGATGCAGAGGAAGAATCAAAACCCCAAAAATAAAAGTATTTCATCTTGGCTAACACATGCCTATGGAAACAGCAGTACAGGTCTATCCCTCTTATGTAGTCCCCAGCACAAGCAGACATGGCACAAGTAGAGGGAAGGTGTCCCATTTTACTTAGATGATAAACAACTGTAAGCTTTTTAGGGCATTACAGTTAGTGGTTCTGTAATGGAAAAGTTTATATGCTGGAAACAGTGTCTTGTTAATGAGCTAAGGTATTTTTAGTATTTTTAATAGCCACAGGGTGTTTGAGAAATTAACAAGAAACGTGTTGATGAGGTGACTATTTGTGACACCCCCTGATGTGCCAGACAAGAACAAAGTATTCTCAAGTCAGTGACTGGCACATCCCAGAGAGTGGCTAGATGAGGGGAGGGTGGAAGAGGAGGTTTTTGTTTTCTGTATAGAGAGGTAGTTGAAAAAAGGATCATTGAAAGCGTTTGGAAAGTTTTAGCCATGGCAAGCAACTAACAGAGATTCTCTTGCTAGATGCAGGTCCCATTAAGAGGTTGTTAATTTGAGTTTAAGCAGCTCCAAAGGAAAGGGGCAGAAACACTCACAGAACCGAGGATCTGGACAAAATCAGGAGGGGAGCTGCAGCTGTGTTTCAGCTGCACAGCAATCAGTGCTGGGATTTGGGACTGGCAGCAGAGCTCACTGTGAGGGCTCCTGGTTTCAAGTGGAAACTTTTAGATGCAGGGGGACAGGTAATGCTCATGAGGGGCAATATCCTTCACTCTGCAGCACTGTTGCTTCCTTAGATTAGGAAGAGGACAATATAAAAAATTACCCGCTCCAAGAGACTGGTCTCAAGAGCTGGATTTTGTGAGTCAGTCACGGGTCTTGTTGAGTCTCCCAGTCCCATTGAAAAATATGAAAAGAACCCATCCTCTCTTCAGACAAGCCTGCCCTTTGTGCTCTGGAGATCCCGTTCCGGTGGCGTGGGGCCCTTCGTCACTCCTGTGCTGCTCCTGGGCCATGACGGGAAGGCTGTGATTTAGGGGAACCATCCTGCCCCAGGTGGGCACAGGAGAGCAGCTCCTGAACTGAAGGCGTGTGGTAAATCCACCCTGGATGAGTTTCCCTTTACAGAACCCTGTTTGAGCAACTTTCTGGAGCCAACTTTTAAAGTCTGCAACTTTTAAAGCACCCAGGAGCATTGCCTGGCTGTAATTTAACCTTGTGATAATTTCAGCCCATAGAAGTGAAAGCCGTAAGTAAGTGTGCCTTTCAGCCCTGTGAGAGAGCAGCCTTGACAGCCTAGCATCCCATGTCAGCCAAGCATCCCGTGCTCAGGAGCCATTAACACCTGAGTCAGGGGAAGGAGGACAGAAAGAACTGGAATACAAAGCCTGAACTCAGGCTTGGAGCTTTGCCCTCTGGGTAGCTGTGGGCAGCTGCATTTGCTGCATCCTTTGAGAAAGCTGAGAGCTGCACACAGTGATTGAGAGTTGATACCAGAGCTGTGATTACTCAAATTAAGATGGCACTTCAAAACCAAGCACTGGTCCCACCATGCACTACGCTACATCATCTGGGCATATGTGGCCAAAGATATTTTCCTCCCCGACCCATTCCTACCCCCCACACACAGTGCTTGCTTCTCCCCTGCCCCATTTTCTGCTGGACAGACAAAAGAAACTCGATCAGCACCTCACTGTGGCCATCTCCTGCAAGGGAGAGAGCCAAGGAAGAGCCAGATGCTCACTGCATCCTGGAACCCCATGCCCCAGGGCAGCTCGGCGCAGCCAGGGTGTGATGCTGATGCTGTGCCTAGCAGCCAGCTCCATCCCTGGTCCACCAGCAGCCAGAATTTGCTGTACTATCACTTTGGCACAGTCCTTCCTTCCTTGGCAAGACAGGCCAGAACTAAACTTTTCCATTGAGACGGGTAAACAAAGACTTTGCTTTTTCCCCTGTAACAAAGTTTAGCCCAGGAAGTCACGTGAGCGCAGCTGCATCCAGCATGTATATCCAAAATGGCTCGAGCTGCTGGCAGGGGATGGATGTACAAAACCTGATACAGGACAAAGCTCTGCCCTGGAAATGCACTTCCACCAGTGCATGGAATTGCACCAGAAACATCCTGTCCTTCCGCACGAAGGCCAGATCTGACTCTTGGCTGGAGTGGATTCCCCTGCCACACACCATGTGTCAGGGAGGACACACTGTCACTAAGACTCTGTGTCCTGGCTCTCCCCCTAACTTCCCACAGCCCCCAAGGCCTCCCCCTGAATTGCTGTCATGTGTTCCCCCAGTGCACAAAAGGCACCCTTGGCAGGACACTGAAATGCAGGTACAGGAATTTTGCTGCTGGAGGAGCCCGGCTGCCCCAGCCAGCCTGAGGACAGAGGGTGGAAAACTACCCTGCAAAATATCTGTGCTCTGGAGTATGGAGAAACTATGAGCAGTTTGCCTTAGGGGCAGCAAAAACACAGGGATTTGCTGATGGTCATTTTCTGCTATTAGAGCAATAAATCCATTCAACTGTCAGCCAAAATGCCAGAGAAAAAGAATGTGAGCTCAGGGAAAACAGGAAAAAAAAAAAGTGTTACTAGTTGAAAATATTTTCCAGCAACTTTTAGAGGCAGTTCTGAGCCCAGCACAAATCAGTCAGAAAACCTGCTACCTCTGAACCTGTGCCAGGCCACCCCTGCAGCTATTGTGCTTCCCCTGGACCTCCTCACCCTGCACAGAGGGTTTACAAACTCCAAAACACTGGGAATTTCATCTGAAGCCCTTGAAAAAGATAGCAAATGCAGACTGTGCCCTTTCCCCTTCCCAGGGAGGAAGGCAGGCTAGGAGGTTCAAGGGCAGCACGAGGTGTTGACTTGGCAGTCTGAGGAGCCAGTGCTGTCATGAGCCTGCATTCTGCTCGCTGAAAAATCATTTCCACTAATGCCATTTTACTGCATCCCCACTTGTGCCCCTTCTCTTCCCTCTCTTCCCTCTTTGGTGGGCTTTCCTGGATGTTTCCCGATGGAGGACATTGTCCTAGTAACCTCGAACTGACTTGTGGTGAAAACGCAAGGCAAACGGGCCAGGTGAGCAGATCTGTGGTGGCTCAGCTTCTCTTAAAGCTGAAGCCCTGCTGCTGCCTGCAGAGGTGCCTTCAGCATGGGCTGCTGACAGCAGACAGGATCCAACGTCTTGGGCTCCTTTTGCTGCTCAACAGGACATTTCCAGCTCTATATTGGGGCTGCCCATTTGCAGGCAAGAAGCTCTGCCCCTGTCTTGTTCCCAGTAAAAGCATAGACACGGAGGCGTTTGGCTGGAAAACTGTTAGTAATCCCATTTCCCGGGGATTTGGGGGCTGTTGCCTCAGCTGGAGTCCCCTACCTCATGTTGCAATACACCATGGCTGCCTGGTGGGAGCCAGTGACAGCCAATTCCAGCGTTCCCATTCAACGGCTCGCTCCCTATGGAAATGAGCTGTCAGGGCTGCACAACTCGGATGACAGCTTCCAGTTGTGCTGTGCTCTCAGCAAGCAGCCCATTCCCAGTGGATGGGCAGGATCCTCAGCCCAGGTACTTTCCCCAGGTCCAGCAGGCAAGCTGTTCTGTTCTGATCCCTCCAGCTGATTTTGGCAGCTGTGAAGGGAGCAGGTCGCTCAGTGTGTCGGTGCTTGCTCTCAGTGACTGGCAAAGATGGATCAGTACAGCACAGGGCTATCAAACTGCTCCTTCAGGCCAAGCACACCCAGATCATGCTCAGAGGTCCCAGGCTGAAGTGCTGCCAGACCAACAGAGTAATCACACCACTAGAAGGGCAGTGGCCCCTCTCCCTGTAGAAGAGAGCGACTTTCCAGGACCAGCAGGATGTCTCTGATTGGGGCTGAGCAGAAACCCAATTGCAGTAGTGAGACTGAGAGGCAGGAGGAGGGCAGGAGCTGGGGGCCCTGGCACTGGTGCCTAGAACTTGGGGTTGCTGTGGGACAGGCAGTCTCTCTGGAGCACAGGGCTTACCCCAGAGCTCATCTTCAAGAAGATGATGTAGGGCCAAAACTTTCGCAGGACAGACCCATGATGAGTTTCTTGACAGGGGACTGGGTTGGACTACCATGATCCATCACCACTTTCTGAATTCAAGGCCAGGCTGTGCTATCTGACCACATTCATACTGGGGCAGAACGGAAACTAAAAGCCATGGTGATGACCCAGCTGAGGGGAAAGGAGGAATCAGCTCAACGTGCTGCGATTTCCGCTCAGCCCTGTTGATTCCTGCAGTTACTGAAGTGGCACTGTTTGTTGATGTAACAGGGACTGACTCAGTGGGAACAAACCCTGAGGGAAAGGTTCTTCTGAAAGACTTGTTCCTATTATTTAGTCTGTGGCTTAATCATACATCTCTGCAGAAAAATCAGCAATAACCTCGCCTTGTAATTTACTGAAAATGAGGTCACTGGCCCTGATTCACTTACCAGGGGCTTCGTAGGAACCAAACTGCTACACCAGAACAAAGTGAGCCCACATCTTCCACATCCCAGGACTGCCACCACCTAAAGAACATATTTTGAGTGGCTGAGTCTGAAAACACTTGTCCTGGGACACACTTTCTCCAGCTGCAGATGGCAAACAGGGAGATATGAGAACACGCATTTTTGCTACAACTGCATGAAAAGCCAGGTGGTGATGAATTGCATATCCATGCCACACATCATCAAGACGTTCTATCAAACACAAAGCTCTGACAAGGAAATGACAAGATTTGGCTTCATCCTTCCACTCTGATGCAAAGCTTCATTTGAACTTTAAGCTTATCTTTGCAATGTCGAGCGTGAACATCTGCAATTTCTATGGGATCTAGAGGAAACCTCACAAGAGCAATCTAGCAGACAGCCATTTAGCATAACCACATTTCTAAACTACAGGGCGACCATATTAAATCAGGTTCCTTTCAACACACACGGAGAAGAAGAACAGGAAAGGCAGAGGCCCCAACAGCTCCAGTTTGAGACTAGTGTTTCATGCAAGCGACATTTTTCCAAAACATAAGCAGTAGGTAAAAAGCCTACCCCTAGATTGATTCAACTCTACCATTACTTTAAAAAAGCAATGCAAAACAACCCACCCTCCAATCGGTCATGAGCAAGTAGAAGGTCACTGGCTTCCTTGGAAAGTCCTTGTCTCCCCACTCCCAGTGCCTCAGTGCCACCCAGCCAGTCATCAAATGCAGGCTTGTAGTGCCCGGGGTCTGGCAATAAAGAATGTTTCCAAGGAAAGTGGTTGGGTTGACAGCTGAGATATCAGCAGAAAAATGCACAGAAAAGAAAGTTACAGCTTCCCAGAGGAGCAGCCCTTTAATGCCATTCCCACCTGACAAGTTTCCCCTACTGCGCAGCTTCCTTGAGGTTTGTCTCAGATTCTTTGATAAGATACTGGGAGTTTGCATACTGAGGAATTGTCATCCTCGAGAAGAGTAACACATAAGCATTGAAGCCTTTGAATCAGGTTTTTCAGATGCACACAACTACTTCTCTCCACAGTTCATTACACAAAGTGAATAGCTTCAGAAATTTAGGCATCTACGCAGTGCCTTCATGCTGCTACGATGGCACTGTGTAGATTCCTAAACTCATCGAGTGTCCACTGATCCTCTCTGGGCTGTGGGACACAAACAAGGCTGCGGGGACCTACAGGGACCCAAACCTCCACCCCTGCCCCTAGGTGTAGGGGAGGGCACATGGATAGGACTGTGAGCCAGCCACAAGCGCTGCAGCCCATGTGGAAGGAGGCAATCCTGATTTGCCAGGTGCCCGCTGATCCCTGCCACCTCCCTGTGCCCCATTTTGTTCTGGCAGAGCAGCCCACGCACAGGATTCCTTCTCAGCTGAGACAGCTGCTACAGCTGGCACGGAGACCCTGGACCTAAGGGGTGGAGATGTGCAGGGCCACTCACCCACCGCAACCCAGAGGCAGATTTTCGGTCGGTGTTTCTGGGTGGTGCCCCATGAGAAACAGGGAAGGCGTTGCAAAGTCATTGCAATCAGGTAAGCCTTGTCCCTACCTGATCTCATTAATCAATTCCTCTGAGAGAGAGCAGTAATTTCAATGGTATGCTGCCAAACTCCCTCCTCCTCCGCTCCTCGAGTGATCCAAAGGTGCTTTACATACCACAGCACCTGTGCCTGGATCAACAGGCAGAGCATCTGCCTTCTGCTCTCCACTCTCCTCCACCAGTAAATCCGGTATTTCATATCCCACACACTCAGACTTGTAAGTCCAAGCAGCAAACTTTTCAGTTTTAGCTTGATTCATCCTTTCTGCATCATTTCTCCCCAGACTTGCCCATTAATGCTGAGGCCCCTTGTGCAACAGGACACAGAGCTACATCTCCAGCAACAGCCCCTTCATTTCACAGGCTATGGCAGCCGCCCTTCCCAGCAAGTTACTCGTGTTTTCCTACGAAATGTGGCAAGCACTAATCCCTTTGTTTTCCTGTTACTTCTGAAGAAGCGATTGCACTCAGCGTTTGTCACCCCCAGATCTCCCTGATGACGTGGGACGTTCATTTGTCCATCCCCGTGGGACGCAGTCCCATGGGCTCTGTCACTGCCAGAGCGGAGCGGAGCCGAGGGGTGGGCAGGGAAAACACAGCCCTTCCCAGCAAGCAGTGGCACCAGCCTGTGAAACGTGCCAGGGTGTTTCTGATGGGCTGCCCAGCAGAGCAGACACCGAGCGTTCGGGAATTGAGAGTGGTGACTGAGATGAGGCAAATTTCCCTCGTCGCTGCCAGCACTTGTGGGGGTGGCCATGGCACGCCAAACAGGCAGCACCAGGTACCAGGAAAGCACAAGCAACAAAGGGCCTGTGTGCTCCAAGGCAGAGTGGTGAGGGAAGAGAGAAAAGGGCTAGCACTGGTGGGATGTGAGGAAGAGGAAGAGGGAAGGCAGAGCAGCCCTCGCCTGCTGGGCTGCAGAGCTGAGCACTGCCCTGCTTCTTCCCCACCACTTAAGTCCAAAAATCCTCGCACTGCCGAAACAGCTTCTTACAACATCGGTTCAGTGAATCTCAGCTGTCCTTGAGAATGAAAAATCTCTCTGTAGCTCAAGCAAGTAAAATCTAAGTTGTGGGGTGGCGGGGCTGTGGGACACCCTTCTGAGGATGTAAGTGGGTTAGACAAAAAGAACCCCAAATCTGAAGTCTAACAGCATTCCACAGAGACACCACAGCACGCATTCAGAGACTGCTCAAATATTCTGTTGTGATGGAAGGCCTTTTATCATAAGAATAGGTCAAATCAAGTAAATGACTTTGCCTCCTTATTCATTAAAACATTCTCTGCCCCTGCCTATAGCCAGTGGCCCATAATTTGCCTGACAAAAAACACTGCACTGCCACGGGAATAAGCATCCTCAAGTCCCTCATTTCCTGAGAGTGAAGGCACTTGACACCCCTGAAACCAGACCTCTGTCCTCCCCCATCACCCTGCTGTGCAGCACTCAGGCACTTCATCCAGCCCAACCTCCCCCTGTTCCCATCTCTCTGCCACAGAGAATCAGCCATGCCTCAAACTTTCCAAGCACCTGTCACTCCTCCCTGTCTGCCCCAACCACCCTACCTGTGACAGGAATTCCCGCAACAGTCCATCATCGTTGGCTTGCCACGGGCACCCCTGCATCGCAATCCCGCGGGAAAGGCTGTTCCTCTCACCCGCTGGCAGCCCGAGACGCGGCGAGCTCCGGGAGGGGCAGTGCCCAAAGCACTAAGGGCTCTCCTGCCTCATGTCTCGCTCCTCAGGCTCTGACGACAGGTCTCTGCTGCGCCCAGGAGCCTTTATAATTCGCACGTGGCGATCCCTTCAGCTAGAGGCAGTTTTCCCAGAGGTTTCCCGGATCTCCTGTGCAAGGCTATTGCCATAAATCATTTGGATTGCTTAGTCACCTCTGTTTGTCCACTCAGTGCCAAGGCAGACCTGCTATTTCACAGCATGTACTGTACGAAGGAGCCAGTTCCTGTCAATTAGATGCACCACTGCAAACTGAATCGCATATTGTTTTCTACATCGACTTGTTTTCTGCTGGCCTGGAAGAAACATACTTCACAGCCATAAATATGACAGAGAACAAAAAACAGTTACAGAGTCGTGTTAAAGGCTGCCTGACAGAGGGCCATGTGCGCCTGGGAGACCGCGGTGTGACTGCGAGGGCTGGGGAGTGAGGAAAGGGGAGATCTGAGCAGAGCTCTGTGCTCCAGCAGGCACTGGATACGCTCACTGAAGCCAGAGTTTTTCCCTGAGGGCCACTGGAGTGCAGAGGGCCAAGACCCTTCAGGCAGTGTTTACGACCATGGAGCACTGTCTGAATCAAAAGCTGCTCTTCAGCCTTGCCAGCCTCAAAATGGGCTACAAACCAGAGGTATCCAAGTAAGTGGGTGCTTAAGGAAAGGCTGACCTCTCTGCCAAGCCTTCCTCACTTCTAAAATGGAGCGCTCCTCGACTGCCCAACAGGGATGCTGTCAAGGATCAGGTAATTCCCACATAGATGTGAGCCCTGGAAGCAAGACAGCATTTGCTGTCCCCAGCCAGGGGCTGCACCCCACAACTCCTAGCAAAGAGCTCCCATGCCTGCCCCTGGCACAGCCACAAGTGTGCTCACGAAACCAAGGGCTGAGAGCCTGACGGGTGTCATTTCAACAAAAGTACAGAGAGGCCCAAATCAGCTGGCAGAAGTTGCTGGAAAGCTCTGCTTTCATCCCCCCTCACTCTCTGCTTCTCCACGGGGGTTCCCAAAAAGGAGGGCAGCTTCTCCAGTGCTTGCAGTCACTGTGGGGCCATACCCACCTCCTCACTTATCTGGACAAAAAAATCGTGTCCAGCTTTTTTCTATTGGAAAGGTTTGTGTTTCAGTTCTCCTCACCATATTGATTATAAAATCTAACTTTCGACTTGAGTGATGTATTAAATGCAAAACATTTAAAAATCTGGAAGGCTGTGGCAGAGAAGGAGAAATAATCAGGAAAGCCTGTGTACTAGTGCTGAGATACTGTTTAAAGTAAACAGGAATCGGGGCCTATTTGTGGTACATCCTGTACAATAAAAGAGATGAAAAGATGATGTATTACCACCAAGACCTTGTAGTATAAATGTGCAACTTCTAATAAAACTTTCTGCATTTCAGAAGCAGATTGTCTAAATCCTGAGACAGGCAAGTCACTGATGATGGCTGCAGGCAGAACTGACTGACAAGAGCAGCCAAATTGCTTCCACTAAAGGACAGGAGTTTCATAAGGAGGTTCCAGAGCCCTCAGCAGCCCGCCCAGAGACCTCAGAGCCCGCCTCAGCGCTGCCAGTCTCCCTCTGGATTTGGTGCCTGGATTTAATGGCACTGACTTGCCAGGAAAAGAGGGCAATGAGAGTAATTAAGGAAAAATAGAGAAGGGAAAAGCACAACAAGAATTAGTACAATGCTCAGGAAAAAATCCAAATCCAGGGAAGCCATGCTAGGCCCCTGATGGTAGCAACCACACTCAGCAGCCAAGACTCAACACATCTGTCCCTGGGGCACTTCCCTTTTCTTTGGCATCACGATGGAGTAGGGGCACTGGGAGGCTGGCATGCCCATCCCTTCTGGTGACAGTGCAGCAGTGCAGCAGTGAAGCTGGGCCGGATCAGATTCACGCTGCGGCTCTTCTTAGCAGAGTCCCAGTTCCAGCACAGCTGCTGCCAGGCTGCTCCCATTCCCAGCTGCCCACCAGCAAGGGCATGGGGCTGTGTCCCAGCTGTGTCCCTTGCTCCCCCAGCAGGGCCCAAAGGTCACAGCCAGGCTGCCACAACTACTGCTGCAGCTGCCACAGGAACAGGGACAACAGCACTGGGAGAAGGCTATGGAAATTCAGACCTGTCATATCCTCCAAAGGATGAAGCCATTCCCGCCCCAGGCTGCCCTCAATGCACAGCACATTTGTAGACACACGGCTTCTCCTACCCAGCCACTTGATGAAAACCTGAGGAAACCTCATGAGGTTATAATGCCAGCTCTGGGAACAAAGTGTCCAGAAAACCTAGGTGGAGACTTCTAGCTGGTAACAGAGAAACCCGAGGGCGGATGCTCACGGTGCAGGACGTGCCTTGCTAAAGGAGGTACTGTAGGTCCCAGCCTAACAGCCTGAGCTTCCCCAGACAGGTGCCTGCAACGGAGCATCCCTGTGGCCCCAGCATGCCAGCCTTCCCTGAGCTGTGGTGAGGCATGAAGCAGAAATGGGCATTGGCCTGAAATGAAGTGAGGGTGCAGGACACACTGCCTCGCTCTGGGGTTTGTAACGAATGCCACTCACGCCTCTGCTCGTGACCACTCATCTGAATGGGCAGGCTCTTTGTGACAGGTTTTGTTGGTGAGAGCCACAGAGCTGCCGTGGGTTTAAAGATTCACCAGCTCTTTCTCATTCCCCACGCCCCATCAACAGCATGTTTCTATTCTAACTTCAACTATTACAGCAGCTAGGGATGTTTGTGATTTCTGTGAAACTAAAAGCAACCTTCATATTGGACATAATCATGGAGGATTTCTTTTTAACAGTCCTTTTTATTGAAAAAACTCCACTTAAATTTCAGTGAGAGCATTGCTTTCCAGTAAGAATGGAGGCAAAATTGAAAGAAGTTTTGGAGTTGGGTCCACATGGTGTAAACACGACTGAGGCACTTGTCAGTGCATGGGTGGAAGCACTCACATCCCAGGGCAGGGGAGGATGTCACTTCTGGTCACTCAGATATACAAGAGCTCCTGTCCTCATCCACACCCTGCACCACAGCACAAACGACATGTAAACCCCTCCTCAAATCAGGTTCTTCACCCCAGACAAAAAGCTCACATCGTGAGCTCTGAAGGTCCAAGCACTGGCAGTGGCTGCTGCATGTGCAGATGTGCTGCCTGTGTGTGCATGTCTGCTGTGGCACATGTGTTGGCAAGTTATTCCTGCCATCCCTGTGGCTGAGGCACACTGAGCAGCTGCGTGGCAAAAGGAACACCATGCTGAGAAACACCATAGCAGAACGTGAGGTCTCTGGGCTCTGAGTGTGTATCCCTGGGTGTGCACGCTCGTGCTCCTGCTCCTCCTCAAGCCACTCACAACTGACCTCCCGAGGTCTCTTCCACCTGCATGTTACTGCACCTCAGGCCAGCTGAAAGGGGCTGCAAGACAAGTGCAAATCTGAAGAGGAAACCCACAGGCCCCAGTTTGAGGGCAGAAAAGAGAGATGTTTTTATCGGTGCTAACCTGCTCGCCTTGGCAACCCGCCACCAGAAGAAGGAAACATACTGCTTCTCTCTCCTTTCATGGGAGGTTAAGGACTCCCCTCAGTGTGAGGCCGTGCACATCTCTGCGGTCATGCACCCCTGCAGCATCTGCTTTTATGTCCAACCTCACCTGTCTGCCCTTCAGCAGTTACTCTGGGAGGTGGCCCTTGAAAAAGAAGACCCAGCACAAACCAACTTACGGATCATTAACATTCACAGAGCTGATCATTGAAAGGAGTTGTACAGACCCCTGACTGAAAGGGATGAAACTCCCACAGGGTTAGATACGCTGTTTCTTTGCAGAGCAGAGCCTGGGGGTGCCTACCCCAGCAGCAAACAGCCAGGCATCGGAGACAATCTCTATTGTCCTGTGCTGGCTGTGTGCAGGCACTGGAGCCTGGCCGGGAGCTGGCAGAGCTCCCAGCCCGATGGGATGGTGAAAAGAGCCAGTCCCACCACTTGGAGGAGAAAAACCCAGTGCAGGAGGAGTGGGGAATTTCTGTGGGAATTCTGGCACAGACAGAAACTCCAAGACTGTCAGCTGGCAGAGAGCCCACCTGTAGGAACATGTTTTGCTGGACCAAGGAAGCAAAAGACAACCACTTGCCTGAACAGAGGAGAGGCAGAGGAGAGCCCAAGAACTGGAAGAGCATCCCTTCCCATGGGGCCATGTAGCCTAATGGCACACAACACATAACAGCATCCAACAGGGCTGCCTGGACTACCCAAATCCACAGAACCACGGTAAGGAACAACAGGGAACACAGAGGTCTCAGAAGGCAGGTGGTGTAGTCCCAGTAAAGCCTTCCCCAGGTAAATAATGATGCATGTTGGTGCCCAAGATGCCTTGGGACTGCAAGCTGGCTGTTCTCCCCAGGCCATCAGCTCCCTGTTCTGGTGCTGGTGCATCAGTTTCTCCCTTCAAAGTGTCTCCTGCACCAATCACCCAGCTGTACCTGCAAATCCTGCTTTTTCCAGGCCCACCACATGAAGCACACAGGTCTGTGGATGGGAAGCTGGGGAACAGCTCCAGCACCTCAACTGCACAGCTCCTGCATGAAGGAATATGATGGACTAGCTACTGCCTGAAAGCGCTGCTGATGTGCCTCAGACCTATCCCAAACAACATCCTTCTTTCAGTCCTGAGACCTTCCTGGCAGCCAGGTCCAACTGAATTTCGTAAGGACTCCACAGCAATCCCTGGGTCTGCTGGTGGTGCTCCAGCACAGTTTCCCTCCTGACACAGAGCAGGATTGAAGTCCCTGTGCTGAAAGGGCAACATGCAGCCATACACAAACCATTTGAGGACCAGAGCTGCTCACTCTCTAAGCTCATGTAGTCTGCAGAAACCTGGGGGAGCCCTATGGTCCTAAACACTTCACTCCTTGCTCAAACAAATATAATC
Source organism: Ifrita kowaldi (assembly GCA_013398055.1). NCBI lineage: Eukaryota > Metazoa > Chordata > Aves > Passeriformes > Cinclosomatidae > Ifrita > Ifrita kowaldi. The sequence goes on along the minus strand of VZRS01004388.1, from coordinate 481,264 downwards.
TAAAACCATTGATGAAGAAAGGGTACCTTCTCCCCCTCCCTAGACAAAAAATCCAGCTGCATACCTTAAACCAAGTATCCTATTGCTTTGTTTTTCCACATTTCTCTTCATTTTCTGTTACAATAAAGCATCTCAAGCAGCACTACCCCTCAGACTAAAACTGCAGGAAAAGGGTGGGGCTTTCTAACAGAGCTCAAACTCTGCGTTATTTGTGTAACCCTTTGAGGTGGCAGCCAGATCCTCAGCTGGTGTAAATGTGAGAGCTGGGCTGAAGCTAAGACAGCTTGGAGACTTCACAGCAGGGGAAGACTTTGCCTACCAAGTCCATCGGCACAAGGGAGGGTCCATGCTCAGGGAGGGTGCCCTGCTGATAGCACCCTCCAAGGAGCAGCCACTTGGGATCACTGCAAGCTTTGCATGGCATATGCTGTGAGCTCACACCAGCTCTGGGGAAAAAACACACCCTTTTGGGTCCTGTTCCTGAGGCTGCCACAGGGCTCGTGCCAGTCTGTGTGATGGACCTGGGGCTCATTGTCTGCGATGTTAGGTCTAAGGAGCTACAAAACCCAAGGCTTTCACTGTCTCAGGTGCTGCATTTAATAGGAAACTGGGCAAATGCTGTTACCAGGAGTCCCAGCTGTGAGGGCCACAGAGCCTGCATGGCCCAGATCTCAGCAAGTGCATTCCATGTGTTTGCTCTCCGCTGTGCCCTTGTTTCACAGGAAGATGAAGCCACACAAGGAGCTGCCCTCTGGTTCAGAGCACAGCCTTTCATCACCACAGAAAGCTGTGGGCCTTTGCCATGGGCCAGGCAGTGCCTCTGCAGCCCCCTCTCCATCGCACCCAGCCTCAGCCCATTGGCCATGGAGGCTGCAGTGCAGAAATCCCATCCTGTTCCTTCCACATGTTCAGCTTATGGCCACTGCTGGAATCCCACAAAGCTGCAAGCAGGTGGCTGGGGTGCTCCCCCAGCCCTTTTTCCCCTTGGCACAGGTGGGCTCAGGGCACCCCACAGCAGGGAGTTCCCCAGGGTGGCTCAGCATGGAGCACACTAATTTCTTCTCCCAGTCTGTGTGCATATCCTTGCAATTTCATCTCACAAAGTGTATGTCGATTTACCAGACAGGGTACAGCAGAAAGGAATGAACGGAAAAGTTTTCGCAATGATCTTAAGACATTTCACTTGAAACCCATTAGTTTGCAGGCTAAATAATCCCATATATAAACTTTGTCTATGTCCTTACTCACTTTTCTTCACCAAGACCTTTTCACTTTCAGCCTGATGAGTGGCAGAGGAAGGCAAGAAGTAATGTTTCACACAGGCTTCTAAACAAAATAATCTGGAAACTATTACAGTAATGTGAAATTGGCTTATTGGGGTTCTACTGATCCCCTCTAAACATGTATAAAGAATTATTGGGGTGATCATTGGGGTGAGACAACATGTTTCAACAGCTAGCATGAATGCAGAAATAGAAATGTGCTGCTCCTCCAGGCATTACCAGCAAGTGATCTCAAGGCACACACCTACCCTTAGAAACTTTTGTGTTCTGAGACCCCAGGACACAGAAGCAAATGAAAGCAGGGAGAAGGGGGGAGGGAGCTCTTACAAAACTAACTGCACAAAAATAAGACTTTCTAACCCACCTGCTGCCTAAGAATGAACTCTGCACCTTGCTGGTATTGGTTCTAACAAATACGTGTCTTTCCTTGACTTGTAAGATTAAAGGGCTTCCCTGGAAAACCACTCAGGGGGCATAAATATTGAGAATATGTGACTTGGGGATCCAAGCTGCTCTAAGTGCTTTTGCAGGCAGAGGAAATGCGCAGCACAAGAATGAGCAGCCTCCAGTAAAGGACTAAGTGAAAGAGGAGTTCAATTACGACTAATCAGACGCAAGCACTAAAAGCCTTTGCCCAACATCACCCTCATTAGATTAAAACTCTGCTCTCTTCCACAGTGGAGACTGTTAAATGAGCCCAGGTCATCCCAGAGACTCACGACCTCCATGAGCATGCTGCCACTTCTCGGTGCAGAGAGAGACATTCCCGGCTTTTCCTACAAATAACCGTGAGCCACTCACTCCAACTGTGCCATCCTCTCCTTGCCCATCCTTTGGGGACATATTCTGCCAAGGACGTGCCTGTGCATGTTAATTGCACAGAGGGTTTTAAAGATGAGGCATGGGACCTGCAGACCTAATTCTGGAGATGAGGACATGTGCAGGGACTGGAACGAGGAAGGAGAGCAGGGCTGCAGGGAGCTGGCTGGGGCAGCCAGAGGATGTCTCCAATACAGACAGGCTCCAGATCCATGCCCTGCTCAGACCGTCCATGCCAACCTAGTCCATCAATGAGGGATCCCATTAAATAACTGCATCTGCCTGGGCTCCTCTTGGCACATGCCATGGATTGTCCCCACAGAGATGTGGTTATTCTTTTCTAACCGGTTCTCTCACTGGGGGGAAGAAATTGTCTCTCCTTCAGGACAGATGGCAAGGTGGCATTGGGCAAGTGGCACCATTGGGGACCGGGACTTTTCTTCCCTGTCACACTGGTGCCTCCCAGTGTGAGTTAAAGCAAAGTAACCCCCATACCTCCAGCAGAGGCAGCCAGGAGAGCTGAGATAAAACCAGGCAAGGGGCTGCAGCCCCTTCCACAGCAAAGCGGAGAGCGATGGGGACAGCAGCAGCACTCCCTGAAACTGCAGCACAACTCCCTGCTCTCCCTTCAGGCTCTTAGGAGTGGTTCATAACACAAACTGCAGACACCTGAGGAACTACAGCGTGCTCCAGCATCACAGCATAATTTTTCAATGTTTCAGGTGCAGAGGACCTTAGCACAGGAGATGTGAGACATGAACATTGCAGCCAGGTTCGTGCTGGTGTCCACAAGTGCACCTGACGTGCACAAACCCTGAAACTGGGCACACACCTCCTACGTGCACATGCGTGGAGGACACATGAACGCACCCAGTTAGATACCATGAGATTGTTTGTATTCATTTACTGTAACATTTTGTCCCCAGGACTGAAATTCATCTCACCTATTTTTAGACATGTCCAATGTAGACGACTGCATCTATGCTAGTTAACTCCTTTTACAGTCACAGGGCTGCTCAGCCTCATCTCCCCTCATGCTGTGCATGCAGGTCTCACATACAGTGTGTTCTGCAGGGGCCTGTTTCTCCCCACAGAGAGAGGCTGGCTCAGATCTAGCTATTTGCCACAAATCCCACCCTAGTCATCCATCATTAAGTACTTTTAAAGTCTTGTTACCCAAGCTCTCCTCTCTTCCCCCTGCCTTTTCATGTCAGCCTTGCAGGATGCTTTCTTCCACTACTTCTTCACAATGCAAGTTTTCACATGATTTTTCCCGCCACTTTGCTCCTTTTCCATCTCCCAATCAGATTTTGCATTCCGTTTCTCCCAAACTTCTCATTCTGCCTCCACCCCATAGCACCCACCTCTCCTCTCGCTCTTCTGCCATCACCCAGAACCCGACACAGTTGGACACAACTCCCAGTAAAAGCAGCTCCATCAACCTCTGCCCTCATCCTCACAGGACACTGCTCCACCACGGCTCTGCCGCCCCTACACCCCACCTTGGAGCACCCACGCGCTTCCCCTCGCCCCCATGCCCACCAGCACTGTGCCCCTGGGGCTGTCCCCACGTCCCGTCCCACAGCCCCACAGGCTCACCCCACACAGCTCCACGCCGCCATCCCGGCTCTGCCCGGCCTCCCCTGGGCGCCGCTTCGCTCTGCGCACAGTGGGACGCCGCAAGGACGCGTACGATTCACACGTGGCCAGAGCAGATTCCCAGATGGCCTCATAGCTTCCCTTGTATTCTCTTTAGTCTTCCTGGCCCCCGTGGTCATTTCCCTTTTCCACCTGCCTTTCCCCTTCCTGCCTGCCTTATCTCTCTCTCCTGGCCCTGCTCTCCCACGCCGCGCTGCTCCCGCCCCACGGCCGCCCCATCCCGCTGGCCGCAGGCACCCCCCGTGCACCCCTCGCTCCCTGCACTCACGGCATCGTCTCCACTCTGCAGCTCAAAGCAGCCTTTGCCTGGCTGCAACGTGACTGTTGCGAGCGGAGGACAGCTGAAAAGACAATCAGGGAAAAACTGGGGAGAGTCTGCAGCTCAGCTTGACAGAACCCTGGAGAAAATCGTGTCAGAAAGGAATCGTGCTCTAGTTCCAGCCAGAGCATGTGACGGGACCGAAAACCCTTTGTATGCCTCTGCGAGATCAACTAAAGGCAAAAGAAAAGTGATATGATGGCAGAGGAGAGAGGTGGAATGTAGCAGTAAGGGGAGGAAGGAGAAAAAGGAAAAAAGTAAACAGGAAAAAACAGGTAGATTCTTAGAGCCATTTCACATGCTTTTTTTAAAAGTTGCACTTCCTTTGAATAATCTGTGCTGGAGATATTTCCAACCCAGCTCCACTTCCCTTGAAAGATTCATCTGGCATGCATTCAGTTCTCAGATGAACTTGCAAAACATGAAAGAAGCTGCAAGTGTCACTAAAATGTAGGATCAGTCTCAATTCTGAGATTGACAACTGTACATCCTCCTCCTTGATAGCAAAATGTTGTCTCTTATTCTCTCCCTCGCACCTCACCTACTCTGACCTCTCCACGCCCAACTCGCAATAAAAGCAAGTTTATTTTTCCTCCAAATGGCATGGTAGGCATTTCAAAATTACGTAGGATCCTGATCAAATTATCTCTTAACTCATCTGGAATCTGATCCAAGGACACCAAGGGAAAGCTTTCTGCTTCACCCCTGGGTGCACATTATGTACATCATCAAAAAGAAATGTTCTGTTTGCTTACAGAAAGTGCAGTAGCAGACTCAAGTCCCCTTGGCATGAACAACAGCCCTGACCTAGGAAGAGAAACTGCAGTAATTTCAAAATTGTTGACTGCACTTTCACAGAGTGTACTCAAACCGCTTTTTCCATTGATCTGGTGACCCTGGTTACTCAAACAGCTCCTCACCCTACTTCCTGTTCTGCTGGAGAGCTCAGCAGCCCTGCTAAGAAACAGAGGGAAAAAAACCCAAAATCTAACTTTAATCTGAGGTCACCAGAAATAGCTCTGGTGGATGGTTCCTATTTTTGTTCCAAAAATGTATTTATAACTTCACTGCCATCAGAGGGCACAGCAACGTGACCTGTCCTGCTCCCTGAGCTGCCAGTTCAGCACAGTTGGTGAGCTGAGCCCATGTACCACTGCCAACAGGTCCTCATCTCTGAGCACAGGGGAAACACAGTCTTCGTGCCACATTTTGTTGCTGGTCTCCCCTTGCTGTGATTTCAGATCCCTTGAAGGAGCCAGATGGGAGGGGGATGTTGCAATGCGGGCAGCTCTCCACGGTCTAGCCATTTATATAAACAATGCACTTAACCCAGCCATCTGTGGTTTGTGTTATTCTTACTCTGGATCAAACTTACCCATTGTGCAAGCCCACCAGACTCAGCAGAGCTACAGCAGAGCTGATTTGGCCCAATCTGATTCCAGTCTTGCAGCTAAAATAAAGTGATGTTCTAGGACACTGACTCTTCTCCATAAATGTGACAGCGAAGTGTAGTTCAATTTTGCTGACCCTGGTTCCTGCAGTAGCAAAAGAAGACAGCAAGGGACCAGCAGACAGCAGCAAATAAACTCTGTCCAGTGAGATCAGCTGGAGCTGCCCCTGCAAAATCTGCCACTGAACCTACACCTGGAGTCTCCCTTGCTTTTCCAAAAACCACAGGACATTTTTTAGATTAGTGGTGAAATCTGTGGCTTATCATCACCCAATACAAAAATGAAAGTGTCTTAGGGGTTTAAAGGGATTTGCAGGTATTTTCCAAAGTATTCTATCTTTGGAGAATTTATTCCCCAAAGTTCTTACACTCGCTGAGACATTAAGTGCCATCACACTGTTAGTGTTTCCTGCGCCAGAGCTTGTTTCTAAAATCCCCACTAGCTTCAATAAACACTGACACCAAGTAATAACATTCAGTGTGTGTGTTGCAATGTGTGCTATGTTACAGCTGGCCACGCTGTCTGAAACTGACTTGCAATTTAATTCCCAAGCAAGCAACCTCATTGCGCAGTATATGGAAAATGTTGCTGTTATGCAAACCTCTGTTTTCTGACAATAGCCAGTAAAGCCGCTTTCCTCCCTCAATTTTATATCCTGGAAATATTCTGATTCTGTTTGTTATGCCATCAGTAGTTCTAGCTAGCTTTCCAAAGGCAACTGCTGTCCAGAAGACCAACTGCATGTTGTTTGCAACCTTCAGAACTGCAGCCCACCACCTGGAATGGGACATACACAATGTCCAGGCCTTTGCTCTGAGGATTAATTCCCTTTAAACACGCAATAGCTCTAAGAGCATGCTAAAAAGAAGAATGTACTTGCCTTCTTCCCCATGGGGGAGCAAAGACACATACCTATCGGCTGGAAAGGCGAAAAATGACCACTGCAGCATCTTAATTCAAGAGGCAAACTGGGGAGCATGTCAGCGTATCTGATGAGAGTAAATTGAAATCCAAATACCATTGCAGCTGCTAGAGAATGCTTGGCATCACTTCACCCAGCACCTCTGCACCATCCAATGACAAGGTGGTTTGGGATGGTTCAACAACCCTGCCTGGTATTTTCTGGGACCTATCACAGCCTAAGATTCCTTACTGAAAGATGTATACAACCTTCCACAAATCGTCCAAATGCAGTTGCTCAGTTGGAAAGTTGCTGCCTCCTCACTTTAACATAATCAAAGCTGTACTCCCATCTCCTGGCAGCTGCTTGTGTCAAAGATCTGTGAATCACTTCTACCTGTAGAAAAAGTGATTTGTTTTCAAATTGTGCTTTATATAAACCATCGACAGGGAAGGAGTGTGGGCTTTCTTGTGCAGTTTATATGGTCCTTGTATCTCTTCCTGCACCCCTACCTCTGGATTCAGTTGGGAGAGGACTTTGAGTTTTGGTGGGGATGCAAGAGTCAAGCACCACCTGCCCTCCCAGGCCTCACAACACGCATACAAACAGGAAGGCAGATTTTGCTTTAGTTGTGTATGGGCTTTTTGTTTCAGCTGGGGCGGGGAGGCAGCGCTGGCGTTCTCCAATTGTTCCAGGAAAGCCGAATCGGCTTACATGCTCTGCCCTCCTGGCCTTTCTTTCCATTCAGCCCCATTCTTGACCCAGAGAAGCAGCTCTTTCAACAGCCCCTTTGCCCACTCCTGCAGTTTGAACGTGAGCTCTGCCTTGTTCTCACAGCCCCCAGCTCTCGCAGTCATCACGTAGCTTAGACTCCAAGTTTTCATTTTTAAAAAGAAAGTACATTTCGAGGCTTCTGCCTTGCAGAGAACAGATTGAAAAATTGTCCTGAGTGTGACTTATAGGCATGGAAGCCAGGAAAACAAACAAACAAGCCCAGCACTTCCAAAAAACCTGCAACATTTGGGGGTTTTTAAGGCAGTCTTCATTGTTTTCTGGGAGAGCTTGAGTTGTCAGTGTTTGAACAGTAACTGCACAGTCAAGGGAACTGCATCACCAATGCACTCACTGGCCTTCATTCCTCATCCCACTACAGGCATTAATCCCTGCCCTCTCCACTACTGGGGGACCCCGAGCCACCACAGAAAGCATCAGAGCCATCCCAGCAGGAAGCACAGCCTGCTCTGATGCTTGGCCACTGCCAGCCCCTCTCCTCCATCATAAAAACCTCCGTATCCTGTCCACACTATGAGACCCATCTTTCAGCAACACTAAAACTACAGCGGGCCAGAAGAATGCTTAAAAACCTGCCTATTTCAGATAAAACCCAGGATTTTCCCATGAATGGAAAAGGTCTTTCCTATGGCCCCTGCCCTGAAGGGGCTGATGTTAAGAAGTTTGCCATTCCGCACTGCAGCATCAATTCTTGCCCTCTTTTGTGCCCAAACGCTCCCAAGGCACGGTGGAGAGGGGCAGAGGAGACAGTGAAAGTAAATCTCAGCAAAGGAGGCTCCACTCGGTCACCAAGGGATGAGGAAATGGCACAATGTGCCTCAGGCAGGCAGAAAACACAACAGGGAACAGTAAACTCGACTATGGCTCATCGTACAGCAAACACGTGTGTTCCTTCCCCTCTGCCCGGGGAAACTCTGCAGCACGTTTTGGCTACAGCAAAGTAATTACCAGCTATTTGCTCATTTTCCTTTAATGAATCAGTTGAATGAGACCAGTGTGAGTGTCGGGGGAGTGAAAGTCTGTCATTCAGCTGTCTGCAAACTCCGGCTTCTCTGAAGATTTCTAGATCAGATTTCAGGGCCTCAGGAGTTTGGGTTATTTTTCTAAATGAGGTTCGACGCTGCATCTTTCAGGGAAGATGCCAGTTATCTACAAAACCTACAGCTCTTATTAATTTGATACCACAGGTTTCAGTCTGAATCACAGCAATGTGTGGTTGACCTCAGATTAAACTAAAGTACTTGCTCCAAGGCATTAGACTTAAGGGTTGGCCAGCATGGAAGCTGGATGTATTTTTTAACACCAGAGCTCAATCAAAAAACCAGCGGAGAGGAGATGTTCAGGTTGGGCTGGACACAGCTAAAATCGTGGGGCTTGAAAGGAAAGTCCAAAATGTCTCATCTGGAGTCAAAGCAAGAGGAGGTGTTTCATTTCAGGTTATGTAAGTCCTAAAAAACCTTTTCTCTTCTCTTCTTTCAATGTGTTTTAGTGGTGACGTCAACTTTTAAGCGAAAAATGCCATTTTGAATCAATCTACATTTCTAATGCTTGCAAAACATAAACAAACCATTCCCAAAATGAAACAGTTCATTCTGAAAGTGTCAGAATGACACGCACTGCTATTTTTAACATCCCTCCTTCTTCCCCCACCTCTGTATTTTTTTCTAGGCCAGAACTATTCAGAAAATGTGTTTGAATTTGTGAATCATTTTGACTCCCCTTCTCCCCTGACATTTGCTGGAAAATCTATTCTCTGCCAAAAAACTGTTCTTCCAGATCCAGCCAGCTCCTACAATCTCCTGTCCTGCCAGGGTTTGTCTGGATGGGTCTGAGGTCTGACTGCCCTGGGGACACAGCACGGATGGTCCAGAGGAAGAGTGGGCCAGGGCGGCAAACCTCAGCCTCTGTCCAGGCAGTGATGGGCTCTGAAAAAGCTCTGAGCTCTTGAGACTGAACCAGGAGTCGGGCTCTGCCAGCAGGCAGAAGGAGTTCCTCATCAGGCTGTGGCCTCCAGATGTGAGGGGGGTGCTCAGAGTTCTGGTTCTCTTGGAAAAATCTTGCATTCAGAGCCAGACCCCTGGAAGTTAAGCGGGTATACCATGGGGATTTGGAGCTGCCTCCTATCAAGGTCACAGAAATTTTAGCTTTGGATGCAGTCAAGACATGACAGCTCTGAGGCTTGCAATGCAAGGTAGAAGTTTGATTCTTCGTAGCCTGGCGATTCATAGAACAATTTATGCCTTTCCAGTGCAAGTGTAAATGTTACCGCTCCATTTGTGAGTGTTTTGCTCCTACCCTGAAACTTTTAGCAAGTGGAAAACTTGGATCTCTTTCAGTCCTCACATCCAACCTATCTGTAAGTCTTGCAGATTTTTTCAGGATAGCATCCCTAACGAAGTCTTTCCAGCCTACCCACCCAACTAAATTTCACCTTCTGGGCTCATCACATCATACCCCAATTTCACATCTCAACAGCCTTTGCTCTGCAAAGATCCACCAAACTCACTGCTGAAAGAACGCTTTTTGAATCTGTCATTTGGCCCCTCTGTGGCTCTCAGCCTCCCTACCTTGATTCCTTCTCCTGAGGTGCATGTCTAAGCTCCTTGGCTTTTCTTTCAAGACTGTGATTTATTCTATTCCCATCACTTCTTATTTCAGCACTGAAAGGTCAACTCCTGCGTATGCTCAAGCATGAGATCAGCCTATATTAAACAGGCTCCTCTGAGCTTTCTCCCTTCTGGGAAGGGTTCCCATCCACCAGAACAAACCTGGAACGTGGAACTGCCTCCTGAGCCGCCCAAATGCTCAAAAACCAAATACCAGAGCTGGTTGGGATGTACGACACAGGGAAGACAGTAACAGACTAGGTGGCATTATGCTACCTCTGCATTTCCCTCTCATTACCAGCCCAGCACCTGGTCAATGTTTTGGTCACTTGTGACCACCTGGACTCCTCTGCTGCTTTCCTTGGCTCAGAAAAGCCATTCCAGCAACACAGGGTAACGTGAGAAAACAGAGACCTGACGAGAGAGGCCAAGTCTGTTCTCGAGATGAGACACAGATGAGGGGCTGCTAATGGAGGAGCTGAGCTACAGTCCTGGCTTCAGACCATTTATTTTAACCTGCTGTGCAAGGTGGCTTCCACGAGAGCCAGACAACATCCCTCCTCTGAGAGAGTCTGGTTCAGTTTGGAGCTGCTTTTCTAAAAGCTCATCTCGAATGTATGAACTTTACACAATTTTTTTGCCAGCGATGGTACATCTTGCTCAAAAGCTGTGACACGCACTGTTTGTGTGGAAAGTGGGAATGTGACATCCAGCACGGCGATTCTGCTCGCTTTGCAAAAAGATCAAGGTTAGTTCCCACTCCACTAAAAGCACGGAAGGGAAACACAGGATTTGTCAAGCAGAGATAAACTGAATTGAGAACATTTTATACACAAATTCCTAGGAGAAGGTTAAAACAATGGAGCTGGGAGAGTACACTTGTCAAGGTTTTCTCAAACAATCCTTTTTCACATATTCTTTTAAAATACAACAGTAATTCAGGTGGATAGAGATAAGCCACCTTCTAAAATCTCCTTCCTTTGTTTTCCTTTCTGGCAGCCCTGGTCTCCACCCCAGCAAGACATTCCTCCCACGAACCCCAGGGTGGAAGGCTGTCAGCTCCAAGCAAATATGGCTCCAAGGAGAGAGACAATAATTAACACCCTCTTTCTGAAGCTGCTTGGCAATTACAATTCCAAGTTCCTCCTACTCCTGTGACCACATGCCTTGCTTCCAGGGTGTATCTATAAACTACTTAGAGTTGCTGCCCAGGGGTGCAGCTGTGTGCCAGTCCCTGGCAAGAGCAGGGTGAGATGCCGGGACTCCAAGGCCACTGTGGCAACGCCCATCTCTTCTCCTCCCACTTGGAAGCACTGCCCATCCCTTCTCCTGCTACCACGACAAGCACCTACCTGGGCTGTGCACACTTGCTGTTATCCCACACTCCATCTGCAACAGCACCCAGAGGTGGGAATGCCACCCTGGGGCCTTCCCTGGTCACTTCGTGTGGGTACCCAGGGCAGAACAAGGTACGGGGTGATGCTGAACTGGCCTCAGTGGATTTAAGCTGATGCTGTATAGGCGTGGATTAAAAAAAAAGGAATCTGGCTCCATTTCAGAGTTCAAAGAAATATTTGAGCCTATGGGCACTAATTCAGGCTCATCTCTAATTATATCCCGAGTTCAGCCTTTTAAACCAGTTCTTTAGTCCTCAGTAAGGGTCACTTCGCAGTTGTTATTACAGTTTCTTGCCAATCTGTTGTTGGATTTTCCACTTGACATTATTAAGGGATTAAGTTGTTTGTCTCATCATCTTTTATCTGTCCTGTTCAGTTTCCTAAAAACAGACTTTAGCCAGAGCAGAGAAGATAGGAGGGGAAAAAAGCCCAACATTTTCAAGATATAATCATGGTTTGGGATTTGCCATTATTATTGTTTAAATTTATTACTTTGGATATGTAAACTTTGCTGACTCCTTTAATCTGGAATGTATTAAAGAAAGCATTAGGCATTACAACAAGTCATTGGATTACACTGCCCCGATTCAGCTACAGCTGTGGAAGAAATATATAACAGGAGATCCCGTGGAGTTATACATTTCAGACTGAGCTCATCAATTGCCATAGAGAAGACAAAAACAAATGTAGCTGAGCCTGGAAAGAATGTTGCTAAAATTGGAGAAACATTTAATGTGAGTAGCCTAGGGGTGCAATAACTTTGCCTGTAATTTAACAAAACCCACCCACATAAAACATACCAAGAGAGATTACAGATTGGACTCTCCGATCTGCAGTCTGCCAAGAAAGCAAACCTGACTTTTTTCCCCTTCCTGCAGATGCAGGTTTAAATGGTCCCTGCAGAATGTTAAATATATATTACCCATAATAGCAACCATATTACATTTGGACACGTTGCTAATTCTCCAACCGGCTGCTCTGTACCTTGCCTGCAGTGGGAGGACACCCCTGGATAACTAATGGAGCTTGCAGCTGACAGCAGAGCAATTCCTATGGTCCACATGGAGCTGCTCACCTCCCCCTCACTCCCACCCCTTCTTAGAGCCCTGGTCCCCTCTCTTTTGAAGGGTACTGAAGTACCCATTTAATCAAAATGGTTTGAATGCGTTTAGCTCAATGGGAGAAAAGCTATTCCTACACCTTCCCAAAATGCAGGTCTGCAACCAACAAGGCTCAGTGGTGAGCTGAAGGCCAGCCTTGGCTCCTGCCCTTCTCCCAAGTGGCAGGGACCAGAGATTGTTTAGCAAGAAACGAGAGAAAAACACCCAACCCTAAAACGCAGCTTCCAAAAAAGCCTCCCTGCAGATCTTTCCATTTATAAACCTCCTGTCCCCAAAGGCTCTGAGGCACTGTACCTATGAAGGGGCAAACCCCGCACAGGGACTGCATCTCTGGTTCATTAATTCAGCTTCAGGTTGGATTTGCCACAAGATGTAACTGGATACATGCAGGAGCGAGCGAGGCGAAAAACGATCAAGGACCAAACCTGCAGCATGCTCCTGCTGGCTTCAGCGGAGCTACAACAGCTTTTATCAGCGTTTTATCTGACCCTAACAAAAGGAGCGAATTGTTTAGCAAAGGAAGAGGGTTCTTTGATTCTATCTTGCTGCAGATGAATTGCCCAAGCAAGGGCAAAGGGACAGGAAGCGAAGGGGGAGGAGAAGGAGCTGATGCTGAAGGTAGGTGCTGCCATTGCTTAGCCCTTGCTAAACAGCCCCTTCTGCAAACGCTGATGGGGTGGGAGGAAAGAGTTGTGTCATCTCCCTGCCATAGCCATTCGACCAAAATGTTGTGCTGGTTACTCCTGGTGTTGATATATTGGTCCTCATTCTGGCTGAAGGGAGTTTGGTGAAGACTGAAGACTGCAGACCTCCCTCTGCTCTGCATAGTACAGGAACCCTATTGTTCAAGATCCCAAGTACAAGACTTAAAGTCAAGGATGAAACCCTGGGCAAAACTCACATCAATTCAGCGAGGTCCACGCCACAGCAACCCCAGGTGCCGACCTCTCTGCAAATCAAGCGCGTGAAGCAAATGTGAAGAGACAACCTGATTCCGTCCTTTGAAGCAGACTCATTAAAAAGTCTGTTGGCATGTCCCTTCAGAGCACATCTATGTCTTTCACAGAGACCAGGGATGCCTTACTATTACTTAAAACCACAACAGTGCTGAATGCTAATGAAGTTCCTGTTGTGTAGCACTGATCAGATAATACACTGTATTGCTCACAAGAAGCAGTTGTAAGTGCTAAGCACTTGTTGTTTTACCCCCTAGTTCTCCTTCCAAAAGCAATCCTTGTGTTTCAACCAGCAATAAATCTTGTATCTGAAAGAAGAACTGAATTCCTTCTGCTGGCTGTCCCTTTTCCCATGTCATTAATGAAAAGAACTTTCTTTACTATAAAAAAAAAATCACTTCTTTCTTTTCATGGCTGAAATGTATGAAAAGACTGATATAAATATTGAGAGAGGGAAAAGTCTAACATGGATCTTAGCCGCCTGCAGCAGCTCCCGACTCCAATATTGCAAATCTAAGAAATTAAGGTCAGAAACCACTCTGTAAACACAACCCATGGCTGACAGAGGCAGTGAGGATCTCCACAGGCACACAGCCGTGACAGCAGTGAACTCCCACCGTGCCTGGGAAAGAAGGAGTTGCAGTCTATGTTTTCCAAAGGCTTCCACCAATTCCGAGTGCGTTGACGGTGCGCACACCCGGACTGAAACTTGCAGCTGGAGACCCCAAACTTCTGAACACACCCATGCTGAAAGGCACTGCTGGATGATCATCCTGTTACAAAGCAAGCCGAATTTTGCTGCCTAAACACTGATTTAAAAGCCAAATCACAGGCACTTGCTTTTGAGGCTGGTAGACCTCAGACTGGGTCAGCTTCCTGAACTACGTGAAGCCTTTGCGCAGGCTATGCATGACCTGGGTTTTTATGTGTAGGAGTAAGAATGAAATTCCAATAAATTTTGTAAAAGACATTCATGAGTACTTTAGAAATAGATTCCTCTGTCTTAAAGCACACTCTTGAGCTAGTTGTCAAGATCCCATTAGAGTTAGAGAAGAGAGATACCCTAGGAGAACCTTAAGATGCCTGAAGAGACACCCAGCAAGGCTAAGCAAGATGAATGCCATAAAAGGGCCATTTCAAATGACCCAGCAAGTGTGGAAGCCCGCATTCTCCAAAAAGTCACATTTAAGAACAGGGATTAGGCTGCAAAGTTACTCAGTGATTTGAAAATGTTAACATTTAGTTTTGACTGTCTGTTAAATATTAACATATCTTTCTTAGAAAGCTTGGCTGGGCTTCATTGGAAGAAAGCAGGTCAAATTTACTGCACAAATTTACCTACTGGTATAAACATTATAATCTTCTAACCATTACAGAAGACTAATCTTAGCTGAAGCAACATTTAATGTCATACATAGATGCCATTATTTCTGTAGTGAGCTGGAACAGAATTACATGTAAAGAAAACATTAATTACATGTAAAGAAAACAGCAGCAGCTTTTAGCCATCGTATGGCACGTGAGAGCTCAGTGCTGCACTAATATTTTCTTCACATGCAAATCTGTCCTAACACATTACAGAAATAACATGGAAAACATGAGACAGGTGCTGACTACAGTTTGGGTTTTGTCATTGCAAGCCTCTGAAAAGGTGAAGACAAAACTCAGAAGTTTCCACTGATCCGTGAAATTCACTCTGCGGACATTCAGCTTTCCACCCGAAGGATCCAAATGGGCAAGCTCCTGACATCCTGCAATTCCCACCAGAAGAGGTGGAAATCTGTCTCTTTCCAGAGCTGGGGACCCTAAAGATGATAGGCCTAATGTTTGTTTCTTCCTCAGAAATACGGGAGGTTTTTTTTAATTTTTTCACTTTTATGGATGCTTTTAGTGTGAATTTTTTTTGAGAAACTAAATATGCAAGAGACAGCAGCTGTACGCGCACGTAAGGCCCTCTATGAAAAGGATCTGCTATGTGCCATGTAATTCCTGCCCTGTCAATCATGGAGAATGTGCGCAGAGAAGAAACCCTTCCCAATGAGCTTAAAAGTGCTGATGAAGACAGACTTGAAGCAGCACCATATGTCTCTCATTGGGTTATGGCAGCATCTTCACTTAGCCTCCGTGGGAGGGAGCCCATAAAAAAGCTGCTTATTCCCTGAGAAGGTCACGTGAGTAGGTAGAGGATAAGCTACAGAACAGGGAGTGATGCTTTGTGAAGCCCCTGGAGTGCACAGCCTCCATCCACCAAGAGCCTGAAGCTCTGCCCAGCCTGCCGAACACCGGCGTGTCCTCATCTCATCTCATCTCATCTCATCTCATCTCATCTCATCTCATCTCATCTCATCTCATCCCATCCCATCCCATCCCATCCCATCCCATCCCAGCAGGTAGAACATGCCGTGCTGTCAGGTCTGCTGAGCGTGGTGTTCTGAAAGGGGAAACCCAGAGGTGTCCACCTCATTCCCCTTTCGCCCCTAAGTCTTCCCGCAGTGGGGGGACTCCATCCTTTGGCAGCTTACCATATGTGCTAAGCACCTTCCCTGGTCAATGATGTGCATTACTAAAAGAACAGTCACTCTGCTGAGTAAGCCAGCAGGGCCCTAATACACCAGACATTATATTGATACTAAATCAGAGATACCACTCACAAGTTTAGGAGCTTTTAAGACAAACACAGTGGGAGTAAGGAGTAAAACACATAAACACAGTTGGCAGAAAGATACATATTCACAGGGCTTGCATGTATCACCATAGCCATGTGGTCGTGGTTTTTGTCACGGAGACTTCCTGATCACAGCGACAGCTTGGAAAGGGAACGAAAGCATATTTAATTTGATTGATTTTCACAGGAACAAATCAGGACTCCTGCTGTCAGCTTATGCCTTGGAACATCTCAAAGAGAAATAAGCAAAGGTCCCAGAGGCCCTTGGCTGACACTAACCCTATCTAAACTTGGCTCCTTTCAGGACTGCATTAACAGCCATTTGTGAGTCAAACAAATAAATCAATTAAAGAATGCCTGTCATCAGCACTGCCATTGGCTTTTTCCAAAAGTTCTTGCCATTTCGCACAGGTTAATGGAAGTCTCTTATTCTGAGAAATCTACTCGGCCTGCTGAAAGGAGCAGAAGTTCCACAGTGTACCAAGTCCCTTGATTACTATTCTGCTGTACATCCTTGCATTTCCACAGCAGCTGTGGGGAAGCCAAGGAGAGGAACACTCCAGTGTCTTGCACTGTTTTTCCAGGAAGGGGTTCTTTTCCCCCCCGACATGTCATTTTTCTATAGTACATGCTTGCTTGCACAATTTCTGCCTTTCCCCCCACTTGTCTGTTGCTTTGTCTCTAGTTGCTGAGGAGTTGACAAACCACGGAATTTAGGTCAATGACAAGGACTCACTAATGACCAGCTTTGGAGTATCTTCTGCTTAAGGGGTGCAGCCAGTTTCCAAGAGCAGGACAAGCGTCCTGCTGCAGAGTACATCCTGGTTATCAGCTCTCCCTTGGGAAGAGCCAACAGAGTCCCCCACCAAAACAGCAAAACTCATACACTGCTGTTTTTCCAGTCAGGAAGTCAGCAGGAGTCATGGCTAGAACGTATCTTGTTTTAGGTGTGAAATCTCCTCAGGAGGCTGGGCTGCCATTTCAGGCTACCTGTGCCACTCAGAACCCGGGACAAAGGAGCACCTTCTCACTCCCCTACACACCCAACCTGTGTGATCAGCCAGGAAGGGAGAAATTCTCCCCCTCAGCACGAGACAGTGATGAAGGCAGGTGCCTTCCAACAGTCGTTGCATCCTCCTAACTCAGGTGGTTGGTGAGCAGAGGCATCAGTTCCTTCCCCAAACTGCCCACGTTGGTCACAGGAGGTGTGCAGAGAGTGCTCCCCTGCGGCATTTTCAAACCACAGTGTCCCCATCCCAACACGCTGGCTGGACAGCCCGTCCCTCCCACACAGCCCGAGAAGTGCAATCGCTCGAGTGTCTCTGAAACCTTGCAAGCATCAATAAACAAGCGTGGGGTTTCTCCGGCAGCAGCCCACAGTCCGGGGAAAGCCACAGCTGCAAAAGCCCTTACGTGGAAGTTTACTCAGACCTTAAGTGGATTTGCAGTGAGACAACAGCAAAACGTCGTGTTGCTCTTACTGTCACTGCACTTCACAAATCTGCAGCCACCATGGCAGGGTCACTGCTCCCCGATGCTGTGCAGCCCAGTGAGCACCAGGGCACTCCAGGGACAGGGAAAGCACTGAGCAAACTGTTTCAATAAACAGAGGCAGAGCCCGTTTCAGTCACAGAGCTGCTCCGGGTCACGGTGTCCAAAAATGCGGCCACAATACCTCCCTCCCTTTCACTTGGCAACATCATTTTCTCACCGGCCAATTTTCAGGCCCGAACACAAACAAAGTTTCCTACCTGCAGTACAAATGGAGGACGAGTCCATGCCAGCCGGAGGGATCTGCCTGTTTCCCCGGGATGTCAGAGGAACTACAATAGACAGCCAGACATCCCTAACAGATTTGCTAAGCCAGACAGCCTCCAAAAAGGAAGGGCAGGAGCAGGCCTGCTGTTTATCAAATCTGTAAACATGCTATGTGAGATGTGCAGCACAGACTGCATCTGCAGCAAGAACTGCTTTCCTGCCGCTTGGCATTACCTCTGCTCCAGGTACAGCAGGCTCCCCTGTGCCAGCAGCACCCAGTGCAGACAGGCAGGGCTCTCTGCCTGCCCCGGGTTTATCTACTCAACCCAGAGGCACCTTGTTGGTTTCTCTCCGCTGAGGTCTCCCAAGATTTGACTAAAAGCACGAGTTGTGGAGAGAGCCTCTCACACATTCTCCCTCATTACACAACTCATTTCCAGACCGTGTGCATTGTTAAAAGGAAATACTGAGTTCATGAAAACAAATGAGTGTGCAACCTGACACTCCTTCAGTAGCTGCCTTCTGCTGTCGTTAGGGATTTACAAGATACTGCCAACCAGTACACAAAGTTGGGTGTTATTTATATGAATCAGTTTTGAATTACTGGGCATTTGCACATGGTCCTGCTGAGAAGTTGACTACAACCTGCCAGAGCCAGTGATCAGCCCTGCATGGGACCTGTGGAGCCCAGTGGAAAGTATCATTGTAAATTAGCCTCGCTGCTCCTGCTGAGACCCCAGCACTGAAACGTAAAATCAAGTGCACCTCCTCAGGCTGCCTGACATATTTTGGACCAGATCTTCCTCTCGTTTAGCCTGAGTAGTCCCATGGAGCCCAGCAGCTACTCTGATCTTAGACCTGATCTGAGCTCACTCTCATCCAGACCTTTTAGCAATACAAATGAGCCTCGTCTGTTCACTGCCGAGCCACCAGCCTGGCTGAGCTCACTGGAGGCCACGGGAGGTTCTGCAGAGTCAGCCTGAGGCTCCAGGAAGCTTTCCACAGGAGCATCAGGCATGCTTTTGCCCATCAATGAACTGTTTTCAGCAGCAAATCAGTGGGATCTGGCACTAGGAACAGTGATTAGCGCAGAGAATGGAGCAGAGATTACTACAGCTCATGCACATAAAACCAGCAGAATTTAATCAGCAGAGGGATTGTAGCAGCTCCCAAAGGGAACAAGCTGATTCATCAGTTGAGAGCCCCAAAACACAAAACTGTCTGCAAACATGATGAACTACAGACTCGTAACTTCATTAATTGCTTTTACTCAGCTGCTGCTCCATCCTGAGCAGAACCGAGCCTGGATTCTTGGAATAGGACAAAAGAAGTACAAAAGCAAAGATACTTATTTCAGCCTGCTGAGTGTTTTACAAACCAGAGTCTCAGTTCTTCCAAGTTTGATGCCTTCACTTAGATGTTTCCCTGAACTAGTTTTCCTCATGTCATTGAGTTCAGCAAGAGTTTCACTACCATGTGTCTACAGGAAGTTAAACACAGTGCAGCACATCACTGAAAGTTGATGGGCCTTTATCAAACTATTTAAACTAAGGAGCCACTAGGTTGTCCTGCATGTTTCAGGGTTTGTCAGTGGGAGGCTCCAGTGCTGGGCTCAAATCAGTGTAATGTCTCAGAGCTGGATGATAGGAGAGACCGTGTGCTGGCTGGAGAACCTCGTGATGGATGCCCTGCACTGGGTTAAAGTGGTTCCAAGCCCTCTGGATAACTGGTG
The DNA here is from genome assembly GCA_013398055.1 of Ifrita kowaldi. Classification (NCBI taxonomy): domain Eukaryota; kingdom Metazoa; phylum Chordata; class Aves; order Passeriformes; family Cinclosomatidae; genus Ifrita; species Ifrita kowaldi. The sequence goes on along the minus strand of VZRS01004388.1, from coordinate 461,805 downwards.
TGACAGCTCGGAGCATAGCACGCTCTGTGTGATGCACTCAGACATGGAAAGAACTCCCCTAGTGACACAACAAATCCCATGACTATCTCATGCCTTTGGAGAATGCCTCAGAGCTCTCCTCTCTGAGGAGACCTTTCTTCTCTGAGGGTAACACAACACTGATGCTTTCTCTTGCCTGAAGCCTCACAACCAACCCCACAACAAAGATCCTGAAACAAATTAACTTAACATAAATACCTAATAAAAATACACTTACCTAAAATATAAGACACCCCACAAGCAAGAAGTTTTATTCAAAAGGAGAATTACCAGAAATTCTAGAGAATTTTGCTTCTGTGTGAAAGACACAGAGACACTGTGGTGATGGGCATTGGTGCAAACCTGAACAGACAGTTGGCATACACAGTTTCAACTGCAGGGAGGAAATAAATTCTCCCTCAGGCTCACGTAAACCATGGGAAACCTCCAGCACCCAGGGAAGCTGTGCTGAGATAAAACTGAAGCTCGTAACCACATGTCAGCAGAAGGCTGCAGTCCATGGATGTATTTTAAGCATGCTGGCAGGCAGCTTTGCAGCACCAGGGAAGCTCTGCAAGGACTGTGCACAATGAAACAGGTATCGCTACTCTCTCGTGTGAGGATTTTCCAACTAGGAACCCCTCTCTCAAGTCTGAAAGCTTTTCATGTGAGGGAAAGCAAGCACCACTGAGCAAATGTAAAGTTTCTCTGCAGAACTCTGCTGCACCAGACCTCTGCCCTCCTGCTGCAGCTGTGCCTTGGAGCGGGGATGCCACCACCCCTCACCCCACCTCACCAGGGCTGGTGCAAGACTCACCACTCGGGGCTTCTGCTGGTCCAGGGTCTGCAGGAAGGCCGGGGTCTGGTCCAGGGTGCGCTCGGGGTCACTGGAGATGTCCTCCTCGGACTCCTCCCAGGACGAGGAGAAGCCAGTGGAAGACGCTGAGGATGATGAGAGCTTCCGGACGGGCAGGCTGCCAGGGGGCACGGCGCCCGCCTCCTCCTCCGGGCCCCCCAGGTCCGTGACGATGACGGCAGGGATGCTTCCGCCGATGGCTGGGTGCTGGCCCTTAAGTCCTGCGGGGGCCACCACCACCTCCTCTTGCCGTGGTGCAGGCCCTGACTGCTCCAGGGGGCTGCTGCTCTCTGCCTGCTCCGCAGCTGGGACCACCATCATCGCCGGCCTCCTGGAGGGCTCTGCAGTGCTCAGACAAACCTGCACCCCACCAGCATCAGGGGCCTCGCTCTCCCCGTGGGCTCGCGCCCGGGGTCCAGTTCCAAGTGCCACCACTGGCGCCGTGGGGCTGGCCGGACAGGGCCGGGCTAGCCGGGGGCTCCGGGGTGGCTGGGCAGCAGAGCTGTGTGCCTGGATGTGCGCCTCGAAGAGCCCCACTTTCTGGTTCACCTGCACATTGTGCAGCTCCCGTTGAAGCTGCCGTGCCATGGGAGGTCCTGGCTGTCCCTCTTCGCCTCGGCTGCCCCGCCGCCCCCCGGGACTGCCTGGCTGCCGCAGGGGCTCCTCAAGCGGTGGGAAGAGGAAAGCGGGGCCACAGCGCGGGGAGCGGGGCGGCACAGGGGCCGGGCTGAAGACAGGGAGCGAGCGGCAGCTGCCGGGTGTCTCCGGACCCCTGGGCAGCACTTGTCCGGGAGGAGGCGGCGTCTTGCTCCTGCCGCTTGTCACCTCGCTGTTGCTATTCATCATCACCAAGCTATTGAGCGCATAGCAGTACACGGCCATAGTAGTCAGCCGGGGAGCACAGGGGGGCCGTCGCCACTGCCGCCTCGGCACTCACGCTCTGCGGGGCTGCCCAGGGTCTCTCCACGACGGCACCAGCAGCATCGCCAGCAGGAAAAAGGGGAGCTGGGCTGGCCCTGGCCCGCAGCTCCATAAAACGGGACAGCTGAGGAGAGAGAAGCAGTGAGAGTAGTTCTGTGCCCTCCCTTAGCTCACCATCCAGCTGGGCACACAGCGTGCCAGACTCTTCCCTTCCTGTGTGCCCTTCCCACCTGCGTGCATCCCCAGTGTGCCACTCCTGGGGACGCGGGCCGCCCTGGTCATCAGAACGACCTGAGTGAAGGGGATGGCAGGTTTGGGGCTGTTCCCCCTCTTCCCTGCCTTCCCAGCCCCCTCTCCAGGTTGCTTGTCGACACGGCTGCAGCAGCAGTGTCCGAGAGGACACACAGCCAGCAGCCATTCCCGCAACAGAATAAGAGAATTACGGTCAGCTGGTGTGAACTGAAAGTTGGCAGCTTTCAAGTGTTCGCCCCAAACCCTGACATTTTCTAAAGGAAGATAAAAACTCCACACAACTCAAATTTGTCACCTTCAAGTCTGTCACCTATAGCAAGACCAAGTCTCAGGAATGGATTTCTGTTGTATGATACACAGGAAGACTCCCTGCTTGCACAGTTTTGTACGGTATAGGGCCACGTCTCAAGTTAGTCCCCTTCCTCACCGTGTGCAACAACACGGCTTTGCACATCTTCATGAATGCCCTGGCTAAATGTGCCTCCCCTGTGCACATCTGCGGTCTGGGACACTGAACGCTGCAACTGCCCCCAAGTCACAGCCCGGACCCCACACGCAGAGATGTGCAGTGCTGTTTGTTCTGGCCAGCGTGAGAGAGACTCTGCTTTCACAGGTGGCTCTCTGTGCCCCTGTGCACTCCAGTGTGCCTTCCGTCATGTCTGCTTGCGCCATGTGCCACTGGAGCTGCAGTCCCCATCCCGTGCTGGGGCATGGGAACCCCTGAGATCTGCACAAACACACTGCCCACATGAGAGTACAGACTTGTTTACACACAGTGCGCTAACTCTGGCTATGGGTGTACATGCCTCTGGAAGCACTTGTGTGTGATGCTATCAGCGGTATCTCTGTGAGTCCCCCTGTGAGGCTCCCGGCAGGTAAATGCCCACAGGTCTAAGCGCAGTCCCAACTGACGGTGTGACCAAAGGGCTTCCCATCCCTCCAGGCACTGCTTGGAGGCAGTGCGAGACTCAACAGAGCCCAGGCAGCGCGGGCAGCCACTCTTTGCAGGGATCCCCGGCACAGCAACGCTCCCAGCACGCAGGTTCGGCTAGGAAAGCGAGCACCGGCACAAGGTGCTCGGCCAGACTTTGGGTGCACGACAGCCCGCTCGGCCCCGGGGCAGCACCCTGCCCCTCTGCCCGCCCCCAGCTCGCCCCTTCCTCCCCCAAGGGGCCCGGCTGGCCCCCGCACCGCCACCGGCACGGCTGCCGGAGATCCCCCGGCGGAGGGGCGGCCACGACCCCCCCGCGCCACCGCTTACCTGGGGTNATTTTCCACCCGCGGCCGCGGCGTGCGGTGCGGGGCCCGGCAGAGCCCCGGGTCAGCCCCGGCACCGCCCGCGCGGGGGGGCATCCCCCGCCTCGCCTCCGCATCCCGGCCTCCCAGCGCTGCCGGCCGCTCTGGTCCTCCCCGGGGCACAGCGGTCAAGGCAAAGGGTGGTGCCGGCAGCGGCGGCAACGCGGAGCTAAAGGCCACCCACCTCCCCGCGCACCCGGCTCGAAGGCACCGACTAACCCAGCCATTTCCCCCGGCATCCCCCTTCCCCAGGCACCACGGCTCGGTCCTGCTGCTTCTCAGCATGTTGGTCATTCACAGGAGCCCAAGGCTGGCGCCAAGCCCTCCCTGCCAGGTTGCGTGGCTTTGGGTGAGCACATCCCAAGGGAGGTTAGGTGACCCCCACATCTCTCTGTGGAGAGGGTTGTTGGCACACTGACTTGCTGTGGTGTTGCCCCAGGTTTAGGCCGGGCTGCAGCTAACTCGTTCAGGACACTGTCCATCCTTTTTGATTCATGGAGGGACACAGCACTTCCTCAGCTCCTGCAGCCCCCAGGCTTGGGTCCTGCTTGGCAGCAGAAGCAGGCTCTTGGCTGTGATACAGCCTGAGTTCTGTATCAAGATAACTCATTGGAAATAGTTGTCTGTACGTCAGCACTTTAGGAGAGCAGGCTCTCCCATTCACTCTCAAAGCAGTAGTCAAGGTCAAACCCAGATGGCAGTTTTGGGGTTGGTTTGGACTGGCCAAAGGAAAAAAAAAAAAGAAAAAGAAAAAAGAACAGCAATTTGCCTCTGCTAGGATTTCACAGCTAGGAATTTCCCCTAGAGAGGGAAATTGATGTCACAGCAGATCAGATTTTCTGTAATTAAGACATAACCTCTAGAGCATAAACGGGGGCAGAGAGGTCTCCGAGTTGGCAGAAGGTGTGGACTGCCAATCCCACAGGCAGGCAGACAGAGACACCCAAAATGAGCTTATGTTTGTTTTTCCAGTAAGAGAAACGCTATTTTGAATTCAGTGCAGGAAAAGAAATTTATAGACTCTTTCCACTCCAATTCGTTTCCTCACAGTCTGCGCTTAGTTGGGAACTAGTCTTCGTGAAATAAAGTCTGAGATCAATCTCTCTGAGAAAAGTGACCCTGATGAGTATAATGGCACTATTCATGGCATAAGCTTACCCTCGTGTGCAAATATCTGCAGATTCTGGTCATCTGTGGCTCACATACCCTCGTGTCTGCATCCACACGTCGAAAAGTAGGGACATTTGAAAGAAAGAATAAATCCAGGAACACAGGCACATAAACAGGTATGTTTTTTTAAACAGCTGCACTATGCTATGCTGGTAGCATCTGCAAATTCTTGGAAGCATTACTGCACATCTGTGTGTGGATGTTTTGACCATTCTTTGTGGCTGTTGAAGAATATTTACACCACTGTAACCACAATGTATGCCTAAAGTCCCACCCTTTCTTAAAGTCCCACAAGTTCAAGCACCATCAAAAATTCATCCTATCAGAACAGGACAAAGGAGTGGCAAATTTGCTGTGGCACATTTACAGATACAAAACTACCTAAGAGAGACCTCGCCTTAAAATGTGGCAGCAATTTTGTCAAGCAACAGAGCTAGAGCTGTTTTTTGGGCATTATATACAATGATAAGCTTTTCTTTATAAAGGAAGCAGCGAATAAAAGTGCAAAGAGGAAAAGAAAGTCTAAGGATAAGTCTTTGACTGTTCAGAACCAGTAGGTACATGAGGGAAATAATTGTTTCCAGACCGGAGCCAGGCAGTAGTCCACATTGTACAGTGAAGAAAGAGCAGACAGCTTTCAGCACACTTGTTTCCAATCAAGTGGAAACCAAGTGTTTGAGGTTAGCCTAAATGGAAAACACAAATGATACAGGTTGCTAGTCCAATTCAGGGACAAGGATGGAAGAAAGGAAAGAGAAAAGTTGCTTTCACAGACACAGACTCCGGGCAGTAGCACTGCTGTAGTTATTTGATGTTGCTGCAGAGCATTCTCTGTGGCTTTGGCAATATTGCCGTAGGTGCTGGACAAAGAGAACAAAAAGATCGTTCCACTCTGACTCTCTTGCAATCTCAGTGTACATTCTTCAAGTAAAACTCCAGTGTTGGGTGTTAAAAGATCTTGCTTCTTCTTAAGCTGTGTTCTTCATTTGAATTTATATTTCCTGCTTCCAAAGAAAATCATTACAGTGCTTGAGGATACTGAAACAGGCTGGGTTAGGGCAAACAGTTGATCCAGCCAACTTCTGTCTCGACCTTATTCAGGGGAGTGGAGTCATTAAAATGAACAGGATCTTCCACTTAGGAAGGGCATATATCCACTGCAGAATGTATTTAGTCTGAAATAAAGTGAGGACAGACACTTAGAGAAGGGCATGGAGCTGTCATAACTGTGTAACATCTCCCACTGACACACCGGCTAGAGGCGTTTAGGGAAAGAAATACCACAGCTGTCAAAGTTAATGGCCTCCCAGCACCTCTGTGTACTTGGAGACACGTTAATTATCATATTTCATGTAAAAATAGTTGTCCCGAATGTGCTCGCTGTGCCCCATGAGCAGCAGCTGAGGTGGCTCAGCTGGGCTCCAGCTGCTGTAGCCTCGGGCCCGGGGCTGCTGATCATTGCGGGGAGGTGCCTTTTTGCAGGAGCGATGGGACAGCCCAGCCGTGTGGGATCCAGTGGGAGGAGCAGGAGGTTTGGCTACCAGTGGGAGCAGGAGCCCCTGTGCCCCACTGGAGCCCGATGAGAGGGGTGCTTGGGAAGGAGGGGAGATCAGCTGCACAGGATGCAATGGCTGGACAGCAAAAGCGAACAATACAGCCAAGGCTGTTTTACTCCTTTCAGCCTTTAGCTAATGTTTTGCCCTGAGTGTTGTCCAAGCCTGCTCCCAGGCACAGCCCTCCAAGGCCCAGGGAACCCTGGCAGACCAGTACAGTGCTGGTGACCCTCTCGAGCACAGGTAGAACGGTCCTTTGCTATTTTATACACCCTCTTCCTGTGGAGTTGAGGTCCTGGTCCACACGTACTGAGCTGAAGAAGAACCTCTTCCCCAGTCCCAACCACAGTAACAAGGCAAAAAAACCCAAATCCAAAACACCTACTGAAACAAGATCCTGTACTGCAGAAATACCTCCTTATGAGGAGAGGGGAGTACACTCGTGTGGTAGATACTGGTCATTGTAATCACTGGAATCCTTGAAGACCCATAATTAATATGGTGTAGGCTGCATTATAAAGCTAGAACAGGATAGAACGGACCACAATCTACGTAGCATCAATCCAGCTGTAAAAACAAAACAAAAGTCGTAGCAATTTAATCCAAAAGCAACTACAATCCTCAAGTACCCTCCTCCATCGATTCTTCCTTTACTATAAGATTCATTTTTTAAATTATTACTCCCTGTCATGTTTTGGACTGGTTGGGCAAGACAGCTTTCCCTGTGTTTCAAAGACGAGTTGTCTAAACTGTCACTGTTCATCCCATCCAGCATCAGAAGGACCATCAGCATCCTTGCAGTGGAAGTCAGTATCTGACAGCATTTCCTCACCAGTGAGCTGAATCTCGGACTTATGTAAAATACAGAAATAAATGGATAAATACAGAGTAATTCTACAGTCAACATATTGATTTTGTGTCCGTGCCAGGATGACAGAGAATAAATCTGGCTAATATTTCACAAGGAAAAGAGCCACAGAAGACACAAGCAAAAACACAACACTGAATTATGTGCTGAGAATTGTCTCTGTTCAGGCAGGTGGCTGTGACAGGCACGGCACACATCTGCCCTGTCTGGACTGGCAGGGGAAACAGAGTCCTGAGAAAATGCCTCTGAATGCTTATCTTGCATCAGCCCTTTTGCCTTCCTTCAGTGGTAAAACAGAAAGAAGCTGGTTTTCTCAGCTCTTGGTGACCTCTGAGCTGGGTTACCCAGTCATTTCCTCCCTTCCCGCTATCCCACAGGAACACATATAAGGGCAGAATTAAGCAGTGACTGGTTAATATTCTCTGTGCCAGCTCCTGTTCAGGGAACAAGAACACAGGGCTCTGCAAAGACACCTGTAGCAAGTCACTGTGATTTAGGGCAGCCTGTGTACTGCCTGAGCTTGTACATCTACCCAGAGCACAAAGGAACCAGTTTTGTTCCCTGGGAGCCTCCTCCACGCATTCCTGGCTGCACCTCGCCCTGTGCTGCACCAAGACCTACAGCTTGGCACAGCCAGGAAAGGCAGCCAAAGATCTCTGTGATCCGTTCCGGGCTCTGCCCCTCCTGTGCCCTGGGGCCTGAGCAATGAGGCGATTGCCCACCTGCAGAACAGGCAGGATGGATTGAGACATCCTGTGTCTCCTCAGGACCTTGTGTCTGTGACCTGCCTGAAGGTTAATACACACCTGGGAGCCTTGAAGGAAGGGGTACATACATCCCGTGCATCCATGCCCAGCACACATATGCACAGCTTTAGCGCTGAGCTAAGAACATCAGTTTGCCTCACAGGCTTCAGGATTTGCAGCAGGACTTTGGAGAACTGTTACAGAGCTCAAGAGATTAAGATGGATGTATGGAAAATATTATGCATAGTGCATTACTCTAACAAGGAGTTATATACACACACTACAGGCAAGAATGTTTAGGAACTCTTGAACAAGGACAGGATATGACATTTCCTTTTGTTGCAATGCATATATGGCTGTGGTACCTTTCCCTCAGCTAGTAAGCTCCCCAGGGTGAAGATGTGAAGGTCTGATGTGAAAGCCTGGTTTTATGTCTGGGTATAGCCAGCAGTTTCAGTGCCACCCTTCCTGTTTTTTCTGGACGCCAGGGAAGAGCTCTGCTTTGCAGGTGGTGTGTGCCACAGCTGTGGTCCTCTGTGCTGCAGCAGGGCTCTACATGGGCACTTTGGCTCACAGTTGCTATTTGCAGATAATAGGAGTATAAACATGTGTGCATGTTTGGGGACTAACCCATGATTCAGCATACATGTTTCTGGTTTTTTTTTGCACAGACCAAACTACAGGCAATAGGAGCACATCAAGTAAGTATTGTCGAGTTTTACTGAGGTTCAGTAAAACTAAAACCATAAAGGGGAATCCTTGGGGCTTGAGGCTACTCAAAGTTGTACGCAGGTCTGTGGCTGAGTAGATAAAACAATTAGAACTCAAATACTGCTTCGTTATCTGAAGAAGTTTTTCCTATTCATGGGCCACAGTTACTCCACTGGACTGTGACCACACAGCCATAATTGAGCATCTTTGCATTTATTTGAGATAGCTATGATCACAGCAGGAGAAAGATAAGCTGTTTTCCAAGTGAGCAGTGTGTGTCACATAGACTTTTTTGGAATCAGTAGTATATGAAGGGGCTGTGAGATTCCACTGCACCTTTTAGGGATGAGATGAGCATGGAATCACAAGAAATGCTGTCCAAGTTTCCACTCTGCAATGAGTGATATCTGTGTTTTGAAAAACTGGGAGAGGGCACTGAAGAAGACAGGATTAATAATTTTAAAGCTCATGCTGAGCTGTAGCCATTTAATTTAAAATAAAGCATTTTGGTTTTCTCCAGGAATCTATTTTTGCTTGTGGTATAATAATATATTTTAAGGATTTACCATAATATTGCTGTGATGGACAGATGTTTATCTTTGTTCCTATGCCTGTGAAAGGAAAAAAAGCTGAACTTTGAATGAGTGCAGCATAGTTAAATAAACTAACAGGTCTAGGTCGATTCTTCATAATTTTAAATATCTAAAGCAATAGAGTTATGAAAATATTCCTAAATGATGTTGCCAGACAGCAGAGTATTATCTGTGCTGTTTTCTGTATGCAGCACTGTTCATTGCTATGCAACAAATCACAAAGGTCAGCAGACCCTGACCCTGAAAAGCAGCTGTGTTATAGCAGTCACTGGAAAACACCAGTCCTTGCACATAAAATTGCTTCAAGCAAGAACATCTTTCCCAGAAACACTGAGATCTGCATGCTGGATCACGCTTTTCCTCTGAACAGCCAGAGCTAAGTAAAGCCCTTATGGAGAGAACAGCCCACATGTCCACCTAGGATATTTCCAGCAGTGTCACAAGTTTCTATACATACATCCATGCACACAAATATGCCCAGGCATAATAAGGGGGCACTTAAAGAGTGCTTTAGGGCACCAAGACCAGCTTCTCCAGCTCCAACTAACACTAGTCAGAGCCTTATCTCCCTGCTGCCCCTTGCCCCAGCTCTGGAGATAACCACTCCTGGAGCATTCTGGAGACATCCCCTCCTGGCGCGGCGAACTGCTCTCTGAGCTGCCTCCCCAGCTCTGGATTTGAGCAGCAAATTGAGCAATGCAACACAGTTTTCCTTGCTGGGCTTCTACCTCCTCTGGCTGGTATGCCCAGGACAAGCCTCCCTCTTGTGCTGCCCTTCCTCCTCCCTCAGGTATTTCCAGGTTGCTCCTGGATCAGCAGAGTTATTTATCTCTGAGAGGGCACTTGTCTAAGATTTCTAAGTCACCACTGCAGAGTTTCAGGTCACTGGCATTTCCCACTCCACTGCCATGAGCTCTCTCATACCAGGCAACACTAGAGCTGGAGTTTTCACCTCTGTGTAACTAAACTGAGAAATTTAAACCCATGTTAGGTGCCTGAGTAAGAAGACAGATGTTGAGAGCTGGGATGGTCCCTCTCACTGCCATGAAGTTTGCCACATTTCACGACACTCTGTTCTCCAAGGGAGGGGTTCCCCATCCTTTTTCTTTGCAAAAGGTGAAAGATATTTCATGGTCTGGCTGCTTGAAATTAGGACACTAAGAACACACTACAGCTGGGGAAGATGAAGAACTGGCCCAGAGGGGAGATATTAACCATGCATTTCCTATCTTGCTGAATGGGGGCTGATGAGCTGAACTGCAGCATTAATGGTTCCTAAATGTTATGTATTTCTCCCCGCGTCCTGCTTGGATGGGGACTGACAGCACAGAGTTCCAGCTGGCTGGTCTTTTCTTCCCAGGAGAATTCACCTCTTTGCCTGAGTAAATAAATGAGATGCAAAAGCAGGTACAGAAGAGGAGAGACGTGGGGCCTGCAGGTCCTCAGCAGAAATGCCGTGTTTACTTCCCACTTGTTCTTCACTACTTTTCCATTCTTTGCTCTCCTCCTTTCTGGGCACACCTGTAGGGCCTGTAGCCCTTGATGTCTGAACCAGATTCTCCCACAGTCCTTGACAGCAGCATTCCAGACTGGATTAAGTAGGACTTCAGGCTGGCCTGAGCCAGGCAGAGCTGGCAGATGATGGAGCTGCAGAGGGGCACAACAAAGAGGCTCAGGTGCTCCCTGGTGGGGAGCTCCCACAGCTCCCTCCAGCTGGGCCTGCACCCACACTCCGGCCACTCTCCCCATGGGCTTCTGCTGTTTGAGAAGAGCAGGACTTGTTTGGCAAGGGGGACAGAGAGACACCTGCCTGGACAGAAAGAGCACGGAAATAGGAGGACCAGGAGAGCTGGTGAGGCTCTGCTGGCTTCAGTGCCAGGTGGAGTCACTGGAAAACACCAGTCCTTGCACATAAAATTGCTTCAAGCAAGAACATCTTTCCCAGAAACACTGAGATCTGCATGCTTTGCCCTCAGATATGGTGGTTTCTTCGATGTCTCTTCACCCTTTGTGGACACAGCCTGCACCCCCAGCTGGAAGCACTGGAAAAGCTGGCGGCTGTCGTGGTCTTCTCTCCACTGGGAACAGACTGAAACTGTTTTTCTTCAGGGCTGTTTTATGAGGAGCAGGAAGAGAGCACCCGGACAGAGCACTAAGGATTAACTTTAAAAATGTGTCTCCCTTTGACAAAATGTTTGAGCTTTGCCAGTTCCTTTACGTTCTCTCTCACTGGCTGAGGACAGCCTTGTCCTGAATAGGAAAACGGGAACAGTGCAACAGCACAGATGTCTGACATCTTCCTGTCTTCTGGCTCAGAGAGAGGGAGATTAATAAAAGCTGCCAGAGAAATGCCTTGGAGTAACCCTTTCTGGTAGGAGACACAGCATCCTGGAAACACCCATCACTTGGCAGAGACACTCACTTCATTCCTTAGCTACACAAGCAAATTTCTTTAAGTCTTCTCAAGTTTATTTTTTGGACTGAATTGCAAGTGTTTTATGTTAAAACAAAAACAAAAACAAACGAACAAAACACAACAAAAAACCCCAACCGCTTTGTTTCCTTCTGTTTTACATATGTGGCATTTCCTAAAAGGAACAAAATGTTGAAACAATGAAATATTTTCCTTTTTTACAGCCCTATCTTTCATTAAGAGGCAGTTTGCCTAACATCTCTTCTTCCCTGTTAAGATGATGGATGGGGCTGAACAAGACTTACCGGATCCAGTGAGGTGCCATTTGCGTCACCAGCAACAGTGGTCATCAGGGAATGATCTGCCATTTCAACTGTTTCAAAGAGAGATGAAGAGGAAAATGGAGCAGGCTGAGATTTATTACAGTGGATGGAACAGACTTTGAAGTTAGACAAGTGGAAATCTGAATTATTTGCAGGAACAAATCCTATGTGAGGCTGTTGAGTTAGGCAGGGCCCTGATTTTGGAGGAAACATCACATGAGTGTACTCAGACATGAAACCTCCAAGAAAGGCAGCTGGAGGCTGCCTTAGCAATCTAGAAAGTGGTGCATCAGTGATGAACCAGGGAATGGAGTTCATCCTCACTGCACTGCTCAACAAGCTGGGCCCAGCTCTCCCCTGGATGTCGTTCCATTATAGTTGCTGGAGGGACACTGGAAAGGACTTCAGAATAACAGGTGAAACTCCAGTCTTCTACAAATCAGCTTCCATTTTGCTGCAGAAGGCATTCCTTTGCACTCCTGAGACCATCAGAGAGGTTATCAGGAGATTATCAACTAAGAAAAGGCCAGCCATCAGATTTACTGCCTAAACAGTGATCTCACCTGCAGAGATTTTTACATGGCCTCTTACACTTCCCAACTCCTAACTTGAAAGCCCTGAACTGTCCCATTCCCATCCTCTCCCAGGGAAATCAACTGGATGGAAAGTGACAAGTATACACAAGTCCTGTGAACTCTTAGGAACCCTTCTGAAAGCTGAGCTAAGAATGAGAGACAAAATACCCCTGTTACTGGAAGTAATAAGTGCCCTAGAAAGCCTCCCTGAAATTCTTGAGACACACACCAGTGACTCTGTCACTGCTCAGCCTCACTGAAACTTCGAAATTGTCAGTGGTTTAATGTTCCCTCCGTGCCTTTTTCTCACCTCCAGTCCATCAAGCTGATGGACAGTTCTGCTCATAGAGAAACCTGTAGTAATTCCATGGAAGCGAAAAGACTGAATCTTATAGGAGTGAAATCAGACCATGAGGATTTAGTAGCAAATTTTACAGGGACAGGGAGAATTGGGGTTGGGGCTGTTGTAAAATACACTGTTGGACCAAACACTTGGTAAGTTCTTTCCTCCTCCTTCCTTTCTGAACACAGTTATTTGTCCCAGTAGTTAGATTCACACTCTTTCATGTCCAAACTAATTTCTTTCACGTGATTAATCAGCAGCTGGAGGCAGGTAATGTCATGGGCTTTGACATTAGATTGTCATCAAATATTACATTTCTCTCTTTTTTAACTAAACAGCTGCAGTGACGGCTTTGCTGGCTGGTGGCCAGCTCAGTCTCTCCATAGAAATGTAACACTCCTTCCCTCTGTTTTCCCATATTCCCAACTCATTTGCTCTCTGATGGAAAACTTGACTTCCATGGCAAGACACAGTTGCAATGCATCCAAGAAAAATATACTGCAAGGATGAGGGGAGTCCTTACAGGCCTGACAAAACAGGGATTCATCCCTTTTCCTTTAGAGGGAAAGTAGTGCTGGGGCAGCTTCCATGTCCTAAGGTAATTGAACAAATAGATTTTCATTTTAGATGGAAGATGGAAGGAAGGAAGTTGGAGTCCCTCAGATGCAAGCTGTCAATATGAACACACATTTCAATTGCATTTACATGAAAACAAAATGTGTCCCAGCCTTCGGACATCCAGAAAAAGGATGATGATCCTTGCAGGAAGAGTGCAGGACAATTTTCTGTTGATGAAATTTGCCTGGCAGTTGCTAAGAGATGTCATCTACCAGGTTTACCAGAGATAGATAATGTCTGAGGTCAGCACCGCACTTCATTTTCTGTTAAAAACCTGATTAATGACACTCATCTTTTTCTCCCTCAAAATTATGCTCTCCCACTCCGCATGCTTAAATGATTCTCAGAGGGGGTTTTTTTCCTCAAGCTTGGGGTGAATATTACCATTTGCTGGTACAATAAGTTTTAAAAAGGGAAGGTTGGGTCTTGAATTATCTAAAAACTTCAGGGGGTTTGTCAAGTTCTGTCTCAAACAAAGTACTGGTTTAAAAAGCCCACACCTGGTCTAGCCTGCTCTCAATGATAAATGCTGTCTTTAGGAAGGTAGTCCTGATGGGTCGGTTTTGGAATCATTTTAATTTTCATTTTCAAACATTTCAAAGTGTGCATAACGCACTTGTGAGCATAATTGTTGATGAGTTTTTGTTGATTTGGTTTAATTGAGACATTAGCTGTATTGCAGGCAATTGAATCTGGAATAGCTATTACAGCACTCAGTTTTCCAAATCATTACAGAAGGATGAGCTTACAGTCAATTATTTTATGTTAATATGTTTAAGCATTTAAAATTATGGAAGCTTTTTCTTCAGTAAGTGCAAAATTATTGCAGCAATTCTGAGTATCATCAGGGCTTGAAAGCCTTTCATTAATTTTGCTTACATTTTAAATAATCAGAATAATTTCAGAATAATAAACCAGATCAATCTCTGGGAAGACTCACATAAAGTGGATTACATCCCACCTGAAATAAGTCTTGTCTCTATCACTTAGATAATCCATGAAAAATCCCCAAAAGGCTAATAACTGTAGCTGGAAACACAAATTATAGTCTGCATATGTTAGCCTGTTATGTCCAAAGAAAAATACCTACTGATTTGAATAGGCTACGGATCAGGTCTTATCCTGTACACCTAAATTAGAAATCCATCTGTCTCTGGGACAGAAACTTGTCAAGTTCTCTCTTCCACAATTCAGTTCAAAATCCCTTCTGTTTCTGAGGAAGTACTTTTTTCCACATTTCCTATTTTCACTTGTACTATTCAGAGATCGAAAGCAAGTATTTACATACAAGGTGCTAAATAATCTGCTGAATTCAAATCAGTTTCCACTGGGCAGGTATCATTTTTTCCATCCACATTTAAGGTAAGCATAGTGGACCAGCCTTTCTTTTAACAAGCTGATGCAATGTAAACAGGATGAATGAATAGGTAACTCTCTGCAGATGGAAGAGCTCCGAGCATTTGGCAGTGGGGAGGCCAGTCCTGCCCATGGCACAAGTCAGAAAATGGAGAGCAACAGTAACAACAGTGATGTCCCACACAGTGCAGGGAAGCAGCAGCAGAGAAAACAATAAAGGCTTTCTTGCCCACAAGCCCAAGCCAGGACCACCCTGGGGTCTCAGGACTGCATTGATGGCCTTGGCTCGTGTATTTAGAGAGAAGGACAGACTGAAATAGCTAAAAATAGCTAAAGCCTTTTCCCTCATTCCTGTTTTTTCATGGTTACATTTGCATGATGAACTTCAGTGAAGCCAACACACTGGGTACATTACTTGCACTTGTCCTATGACTGGCTGTTCTTTTACTGTCTGAGCTCTTGTTGTAGTAATTTATCTGCAGCTGCCTCGGCTCAGCTTGGCCCTGCCACATGGGCAGCCTTTTCTTTCCATCATATCCTCTCCCTGCAGGAGAACAGCAAAGTCCAGACAATTTGCTCTGTGTGGCTGTCTGGGCCAGGCCTTCCATGGTGTTCAGGCAGCTCAAGGAGACCCTTCTTGCTTGGCCCAAACTCCCAGCTTTTACTAGCTCTGCCCATACTATTCCAGTACTTCTTGGGCTCACATTTATTGTCCTCACACTGCTGTTAGTGTTTCATAAAACTCATGGAGTTGGACCCAAATGCTGAAGGGAAGAGAATCGCTGACTCCTACAGGCACTGAATCAAATTTTTCCTTTACTGAAAGACATGCAGTCTTGCAGAGAGAGTTGAATGTAAAAGCACAGTGGAGCATCATTGGTTTTGCTGTTTGGGTTCCTGAAGGGTAAATATCTAATAAAAGCATATGAAACCAACCCAAGAAAGGGCTGGGATGAGTAGCTCCTGTTTATTTAATTTTGAAAATGTACTTAGGTAACCTTTTATTCACAGTTAATCCTATGGAGCAGCCACTGAGACACTGCTGGAAGTTGAGAGCATCACCTCAGTACCTGAAACAGTGCTAATGAAACCAGAGAGCTGGGTTATTCTACAGAAGAAATGGAGAGACACAGAAAACAGATTTCTGTTTTCTTTTAGCATCATGTCTTTTAGCTGGAGAACCCACTGGTACGTAAAGGAGGCCAGGAGGTGCCAGTCAGGGAGCCACATGGAGAAGGGGAAGCCATGCCTAGAGGAGAAGCAGCCCCACAAGCACAGCAGTCAGGCAGTGGCTGCAGCCCCAGCCCTGCTGCTCAAAGCTCTTTGCCCAGGCAATGAAGCAGGAGTTTTGCCTCAAGAACAAAAAGTGTACAAACATTTCTGCATGGGTGAAAGGTGCTCAGCTGAAAAAGTTTAAGTTTGGGGCACTGCTACTCCTAACACTTGCCCTCTTCCTCCTGCGAGACCAACTCCCAGAGGCAATTGGATGCAGCACTGACCTTTCAGGACTTATGAAATTCAAACACAGCTTTATTTGCTTCCTGACCCTTGGCTCAAAACATCTGCAGCTTTATAAATGAAAAGCAACCACTGTGATTTAGCAACTTCTTCTGCCTCTGCTTCATTTTGCCGAAAGACAGAGGCCACGCTGTGATGTGACCATGGGTGTTGTGGTGACATTTGAGAACTATCAGGTGGGCTCCCCAGGCAGCTGGCACCACTGCTTTTCATCTTGCATCTTGTCTAGCAGGACAAAGCCTGGCTGGTCAGGTAGAGGGCCACAGCTGGAGATTTTAGTCAAACTGAGAAAACAGATTGAAAATGGAGCCTTCTTCCTCAGAAACATCTTGACTTTCTGATCCAGACAACAGTTGAGTTGGCAGTCTCAACTTCTCTTGTCCCTTCAGTATGTGATAGAAAAGCTGCTGCTGCTGCTGCTCCTTTTGTGCCTCTACTAGAAGAAAAAGCTGATCAAGTTTTGCCAGATCAACCCTGGGCCATGGGTATAGGTGCTAATTTTTTTGAGGAGAGCTCTGGCAAAGTTTTTCATCCCTCTTCTTCCTGAAGAAACTTTGGAAATTTGTTGGAAGCAATTGGTCCCAGTCAATTTGGTGGGGTGATGCTGGAAACTGCATAATAGTTGCTGAAGGATTCTTCAAAACTAAAGTGCTGGGAAAGAGGGACTTTCTGCAAGTATTTGCAGGTAAGTCCATACAAAAGTTCATTTGTCAGCTTAGTCTTCATGGATTCAGCAAAATGGAAAGGGATTCTCCAGTATCTGCCTCATGGGACAAACTTCAAGCAGTAGCACCAGCAGGTTGAGCTTTTGTCAAGGTAAATCAGTTCCTTTGCACATGAAATAACTCTCAGAATGTCTAGGTACATATACAGTAAGCCTTTACAAAGTAGGAGATGAGGGTGGTAGGGAATGTCCTGATTTTGTCTCTCTGGTTATTCTCAGCAAATCTTGACGCAGTATTTCTCAGCAGGAGAAATACTGAAAAAATAAGTTTTGGTTATTTCTGATTACTTTAAGCCCAGGAAGTGGAAATATAGTGTCATCATATTGTGCTTTTTTCATACTTGATCTGTATCATGCCATACCAAAAATTTAAATTTTCTCGTGGCATCTGCTAAATGCTGACAAGATACATGGCAGTATCATCTTAGTACCTATAAATTCATTCCACGTTGAAGTGGCTGAAAACAACTAATATTTGTGTTTCTACATCTATTTTTATGCTTTGGAAAATTCTACATTTCTCTGCTCCCAAATGACAAAAACACAGGGAGGGTTACGACTTAAGAGAACTGTATTGTAACATTTTATTCAGCCTCAATTCTAGATTTAAAATGCCCCTATGAGGCCTTTGTCTTTTTTTGAATCAAATGCTTAGTTATCATAACTTTGTTTGGAAATGATGACAACTAACTTGTCTCCTTCTGGGTTTTTTTGGTACTCTTCTATTATCACCCCTATTTCAAGAGAGATTACAGCACCTGCCACGAACCTGTAAGTGGTGTAAAAAACAGAGCACCTGATGTACTCTCACCAGACCCAGGTTTGAAGGAAGGCAGCCTGAGGAGAAGTCCAGATGTGCAGCCTGTGGTAGGAGCAGCTTCTGTGGAGAAGAATGATCCCCTATCACCATGACTCTGCAGACAGGCCCTGGTTGGTGTCCAACTCCATCTGATACTTCACCACACAATAATAACTCTTTTCTAGCTGGCTTGTCCTGTCTCTCCAGTCTCTACACCCCGAGGGGCTAATTCCAGGGAGATGAGCTGGTTTGTCCCAGCCCAGGGAAGCCAAAGGCCCCAGGCATTAGCGGTGTGCTCAGCAAAACCCAGAAAAAGGGTTTCTTTTCTGATTAGCACGTTGCTAATCCAGGAGCTGCACCAGCAGTAAAGGCCATTCCCATAAAATATATCACTCGTATTTCCTGGTGAGTCAAACCTCCTTCCTCCCCTCAGGTCAGACTAAGGGAGAGTGCAAGGAACAGGTTTGGGGTTTTCCTGTCCATCCTACATTACGTCAGGGTGTAATGACAGCACTGCAGCTGGCAAAGCTGTGCAGCTGTCCTGCAGGAGTCACACACTGTCCTTCCTGTCTCCATGGTGAGTGGATATGCTTTCATGGCACCCTGGAAATGACAAAGTCCAGTGCTCAGTGGCTGCTGAATGCTCAACACTGGCATTGAACAGTGACCCTGGGATTTGCCAGAACAAATGCTGTCCAGGAAGCAATTCCCTTCCCACTCTTTCCCTTCCTTTGTTCCCCTTAAACCTTCTTCTTCCTTTTCTCCCCATCTTTCCTTCTTTCCTTTCTTCCTTCCTTCTCTCCCTCCTCTTTCTCTCCCTCCTTCTAAAGAACAGCTCATACTATTGTTTATCACCATATAATATTGCTGGCCATCAGGAAACTTTGGAAACCACAGAAAACAGAGATCCTGTGACAAAACTCAAGTGAATAATGGCTTCAAGGGCACTCAGCTCTTGGCAGCATGAGCACCACAGTGAGCTCAGCATCTGGCAGGACGAACCCTGAATTAGGATGACAAGAGGACGAGGAAGCACAGAAGAACATTAGGAAAAGGTGAAGAAAGATGCATTGCTTTCTGGAATGAGGTGGGCAATGCAACCCTGCAGGTATTTGTTCAGAATTCCATGTTGCACCATGATCCATACTCAAAAGTTTGGTGTGTTTTCTCAGAACATCTGGCATAAATTGGACAGCAGACCTCCAAAAAAGTCTTAGTTTTGAAGGCAGCAGAGTTAACAGTTTTTGTATTATTAATTCTTTGTCCCATCTGCCATTCTTTCTTTCTCTTTTTTGCTCTTCTTTCTCCATTGGTGGGAACTGGCCAGCTTATATGGTGGTTAGAGTCAATTTGACAATTTGCAGACACTAATGAAGGTTTTTGGGTTCATTTCTGTGTATGTTTAAGCAGCTATTCTTTATGATTCAATTTTTCTTGCATGAGTCAACTTATGCTTGTTTCAGACTTCACAAAAACAATTTTACAGCAAAAGGATCCCATCACTGCAAGTCGTCCTATAAAAGTACACAGGAGACTGGTATCATTTGTATGCTTTTTCCACTCTCTATAGATTTCAATAGGAGATTATATCCTATTTATAGAAGTCCACTGAACAGTTCAAATAAACCACAAACACTAAAAAGAGATGCTGACAACTGACCTCTTTCAGCACATGTTTAGAGTGATTAGCTGTCCATCAACTTTGCAGTATAGTTTGGCTGAACCAAAAATTATGTTAATGTTGTTAACATAGAAAGGAAGTATTTCAGCATGTCAGAAATGTATTCACTCTACAATGAGATCAAAATAGAGCACAACATTAGACCGAGTTCTTCCCTTTGACTAAATCTGGTGGATGTAAAACAGCTTGGAGAAGATGCTTCTGTGAGAAATGAGAGGTGGGTCACACCCTTTCAGATGTGGGTTTTACACTGCCCACATGAGTGCTTGTGCTTGCAGAAGAGATGGCCACTACTATCAGCTATTTTATAAAGTTAATCTACTATTTAACTTGCTTTTTCACTGTAAGAAGGAAAGATTTCATTTGGGTTGACTAAAGTGTGTTCCACAAACCAGAGCAACATTTTACAGTTTTCCTTGTGAATGCAAATAAAACCCATATATCTCTACTATGGATCAGTTCAAACCAATTTCAGCCCAACTCTGATTTATTTGGCTCAGCTACCCGACTCAAAATTTATTCAAATTACCCTATGTGTCAGAACCTCAAACATAAGTGAAAAGCACGTGTATATAACATGCAGGAGTCTCTCTGCCCAAGAGTTTACTCTCCAAGTCAGGCATCAGAAAGGTTCTCATCTCTATGAATATTTAGTAAGTCTGTGCAGGAATTGGGAAGCCAGCCTGGACTATGAGTATTCTAAATCAGTGCCTAAGTCAGAAACTCTTCTCTTCTTGCTGCTCAAATCTCCCACTTCTACTTCCTTTCTGCAGCAAAGCTACTCTGGTTCTGGTGGCTAAAGGCTCTCAGAAGTGCTGATTCCCTTAGTGTGCACAAGGTAGCTCTTCAGAAGCCATTAGACATATTAGCTCAGCACCGGGATTAGAGTCAAACAGAGGTTCTGTGTTCAGACAGAACCTCTACAGCAGGAACAAGTTCATCTTTTCAAGGTACAGGAGCACTCCTCTGCTGTCACCTGCTGAGTGCATCTGCTGTGGCACTGGCTGCTTTAACTTCAGCTCGGGATCTGAGGGCTAGACTTGATTCAGCATGCACAAGGAATCTTCCCTGAATAAGCAGAGTAGGAGTTGAGTTTATAAGAAGTGTGACAGTGGCTGTCTGAGACAAGAAATTACTTTTAGAGGTGAAATGTTTTAACGGGTTTCTAATATAGCTGTGCTGGTGGAAGAATTAAATGAATCTCATGTTGTTATGGAACCTCCTGTATACATGTTGCAATAAACAGGAGTGTGAAAAGCTCTGAGAAAGACACAGGAGACAGAAATGCAGATTAGGGAGAAAAGCAGAGGTGGGTGAGAAATGATCTCAGTGTTGGCATTGTGTGCAGTACAGTGGGCATTGCTCATCTCCATCAACAGAACAGCACTTTGCTACCCCCTCCCTCCCTGGAGGGGCTGCCTCGAGGCACTTCTCACTCGGTGGGGATTATCATCTTTCCCATGCAGATGGGAAAACCAAGGCAGGGAAAGGTCAAGACCAACATTTTAAAAGCTGATTTTTGGTGGCTTGATTTCTGCATGTCTAAAAGGAAACCAGTCTTGTTTCCTTAATGAAAGCCATGACTTTCATGAACCTCATGACCTTCATGAACCTCATGACTTGCACAAGTGTGGACTACTGTCTGCTCAGCACATATGAAAACAAAGTCCAAGGTGTCTCAGATTCAGCATTTGAGATGAGAACATGGGAAATGTTGGTCTCTTAAATGCTACTCTAGCTCATACAGAAAGTTGCCATGATTAATGTTTCCTTTTCTAAATAATAGTGAAGGAATCTTCTTTTAAAATAATAAATCTGATTTGGATGCTACTCATCACAGTTTTTGTATTCACAATGGAATACAAGCTGTCCGCAAATAACATGGAGGTATCTATGGAGTTGCATTTCCTTTTTCCTGACATTTGTATGAGTAAACTCATCTGACTTCATAGGGTAGATGAGGAAACTGCATCTTCCCTACATGCCATGAAGAACTGTAATTTTTTCTTTTGGATAGGGGTATTGCAGCTCCCCCACCAGCACTACACCCACCCTGTGTCTTGCTGAGTTTTACGCTGCCTTCAGTGACAGCACGGATGCTGAAGCTGGGCTGCTTGGTGGCTGTCAGGCAACGTGTCCACAGAGTGGTGGCATTCTTTCAGCAAGGATTTCAAGCACGGGAGAGCTCCTGACTGAACCAAGAGGAAACCAAACTGACTGCCTCACACAGGTCTAGATTTTCTCAGGGCCAGTTTGCAGTTGGAAATGTCAGGGAATTCAGACTGCATCACTGAGCACCAATCCAGAATCTGGTGCCACACCTCCCTTTGCTCAGGTGCTCACTTTGGCTCTACCACAGTGCATTCTCTTTGCTGCTATTTTCCCAGCTTCCATATATTAGGTCCACACTGTTTCTATGTGTGCAACTATCCAGTTCCTCATGTGGATTTAGGAAAAAACCCAATACACCTCCATAGACACCACAGACATTTTGGAAAACATGTAGCTTGCCTTCAGCTGAATCTTTGTTATTTTTATTTATTTGCAATGTCCTCTCCTCTGAACTTCTCTATTGAACAATGACTTTTGGACAGGCTAACTTCACCTTGACAAGGTCAGATCTCTGTGATGTTCTTCCATTTCTCTCTCCTTGACTATTATATGTCATTTTGTGAGCTGGTAAATAGCAGCTATACACATATATACATATAATGATCTCCAGGCCCTACACAGACTTTGGGAGACAAATACAGGCAGGAACAAATAATAGAGTTTATCCACCCGCAACAATCAACTCTGGCTGTTTGTGAGAGCTACAGCATGACTGTGTTTCATGAAGACAGTTCTTGACCAAGGATGAGTGTCTCCCATACTGCCTGCAAAGTTTTGTTGCCCTGGAAACACATACTATTGTTATGTGGAAACATCTGTGAGATGTATGGGAACGCCAAGGTGATTTGGATGAAATATGGCAACGGAATGGCAATAAAGGCGTGCTTAACTGTGCTTATAAATTACTCAGCAGCAAAGTACAGTACCTTGCAGAATTTTAAAATAATTAATTTCTTTAGTTCTCCTTGAAGCAATTGATACTTGTCAGATGTAGAAAAGAGGAGGGAAGTTATAAAGAAGAAGATGAGGAGGTACTAGTTACTGTTATTTCCTTAATTTTAGATTTATGCTCGAATGACTTTGATGTATAAAATAAATACTTAGTTTTTTTCTTCAACTTACAGTTTCATTGTACAAGAGGAAAAAAAAAGCCTCAAGGTTTTGAAAAGCCACAGTTTAACTGTGGTTTAACTGTAGATTTGCCTTTAACCTGCTTTATTTGATCAGTAGAAAATCCCTGTATTATTTAATTTATCTTAATATGTAATAAACTCTTCAGTTACTGAATGATTGAGAATCAAACTAGCTTAAGTCAGTTTAACTAAGTTCATTCAAAACCTAATTTAAGGCTTGATTAAATGGTGCTAATGCAAAGTTAAATAAACTAGATGCCAGTAAAAGCTATTTTAGGAATTGCCACTCCTGCTGAAGGGTAAGGAGTTTAAAACAAACTCATTTAATTTACTTTAAAAGTTACTAAGATAAACTATTCTAAGTGCTTCTGTGCAGAAAAACTTGCAGAGCTATGACAATGGACCTTGTAAAACTGCTGCTTAACATGAGTACATGAGGGAAGATAAAAAACAGGAAGCAACTAAACCTTGCACCTTTTTTAAACAAAAATCAAAATACAATACTTTTCTCCTTGCCCCTTAGGGGAGTGAAAAATACAATTTTGCCAAATTTCCTCAGTTTTCTTGCCATTGCTGCTACAGTTGTTGCCCTAGCAGTGGGAACATGGTACAACTGTGCCAGCAAGCTGGGCTCAATCTGAGTCCTGACCAGCGAGGTGGAATCCAGCAAATAACGTGGCTTCAAGTCAATCGTTCTGGTAGTGTCAGGAGTTTCGCAGCACGAGTCACTTCACAGATATATTCTCCAGAGAAGGCTAAATGAGCAGAGAATGTATTTCGCAGGGATCTGATTACTCCAAAAATTCCCTGAAAGGCTTACCCCAGAGAGAGCCGGGGCTGGAGCTGCAGATGCCGGAGCTCATCCCGCTCCCGAGGAGAGGGATGGATGTACGCGGCAGAGTTCTGTCCCCTAGCGGGCACAGCGAGACGCTCCTTCACAGCTTGTGCGGGGGGAACCTCCTTCCAACGAAACCGGGAAGGATTTATTTAAATATGAAGGTATCATTCACATTCCTTACCCATGTCCCCCTCTCCATGGCCACCAACAGGCCCAAGTTCATCTGAGTAATTACGGGGAACTTAACGAGGAACTTTTGTTCTCTTTTTAGTTTTTTTCTTTTCATGTGCATTTTTAAAATATGTTAGACATTTACTTTCCTTTGTCCCAGGACAGACCTCATTTCAGTTGAAGTCATTGACTTCAAACAGAGCAGAGCAGTGTTAACCCACAGTTTTCCAAGTCACATGAAGAGGTCTGCTGATTGCTCGGAGCCTGGGATTGCCTGAAGGATTTGTCCCAAGATCTGAAAAGCCAAAGAGATACCAACAACCTTAAAGGCATAATGCTGCTTGTCAGACTGGTACATTTGTGTCCTAAAGGGAAATTTCATCCATTAGCAAAACTGTACCAAACTTAAGGAGGTGGGAGAAGCTGTCTGAGACAGACAGTGGTCCAGGGCACCATGGCAGCAGGAGCTCTGCTCCCAGGCAGGCACTGGGCACTCCCACTGGGGCAATCCTGCTCCTGCTTGATGGGCCTGCCAAGGACCTGTGCTTAAAAGTAAGACTTCAGTGACATTCCATTGATTTGGGTGCATCACTGACTGCTTTGTGACTGCACACTTTTCCCTTCTCACCACTTTGGCCTTGTCTGTTTTGAGAGAATCTCGTATTTAGCTCAATTCTGTATCCTTTAGAAAGAAGCCATCTACACAGCTTCTGTGATGCTGTAGACCTGGAAGGAATGGACCACGAGATGACCTCAGGTCTGTGCATGGGGGATTTGTATTGAGTGAACATTCATGACGCAACTTATGAGTATTCCCTTAGCATGAAGTTGAGCTTCCAAGGGTCAGATCCATAGCCTACAGTCTAGGGGACTTTGGATCTGTACTCAGCTCTGTTTTAGACAGAAGGATATACCAGACTCTTCACTACTGGAGCTTAAATCTGAACTGTCTGGTTATATCTGAGGCATCAGGGATACACCAATGTGGGAATACTCTAAAAATCCACGCAGAAGTGTGACACCAATACATGATTCCTGCCCACAGGTGGCACTCTGTCATGCGCCCTGGCTGCTTGCTAAGTCCTATCATGAATGAGATCTCCTTCAGTTATGAGAAAAATGTTTGCTTTGGTATTCAGTAATGACCTTTCCTCTAGGGACTGCAGATCTACAAAGTGGAATAAACTGAGCAAGACTCCTGGAAAGTACTGTCTATTCCAGAACAAAACTCCCATGTGCTGGGCCTGACCCTATTCATATCTTCTGTGCAAGCACAAGAGGTTTTAATGTTATTTTGACAGATGGTGTCATGTCTGTTTCCATTCAAAAGCCAAGGGAGCATCTCTGTTTGGATTTGTGTCAGTAGTCCTATTTCCGGGTATTATTTACATCTCCTGAAATAAAACAGTCACAATTTCTTGGATATATTTGGAGGACTGCAACAGTTTATAACCAAAACCTCCCTGAGATATCCTGCCATAAACACCTCACTACCAAAATGGGACACATTAGGGCAATCCCAGAGAATGTCCCCATGCACTTCAGAACAACCACCAGCCTGGAGAGAGACACCGACCTCCCAAGTCATGAAGCTGTGATGCAGCTGGGCATGTGATATCCCTGGAAATGAGCACACTCTACATTATCTGTGAGAGCTCCATTAAAGAAATGACTGCATAGATCTGTTAAAATTAAGAAAAAAAAAAAAAAAAAAGGGCAGAAATATTTTTGATGTCCATATGATACAGAGCGAGGCTTTGCTCAAAGAGCCTGCTAACTTGCTCTCAGGTCAGATGCTTCTCATGTGATGCAGCTAGGAAAAAGCATGTGAAAAGGCATTCTGACTGAAAGCTGCATGGAAGTAACACTCGTGGATGGAGAGACCAAAAACAACTACTTGTCTCCCTATTACCCACTTTAGGGTACAGAAGAGAAACACTGAGCTAAGACAGATTTTTGCCTCTGAAAGCTACCAAGGAGGCAGGCAGGATATGCATTCTCAGAAAGACAGCTGGGTGTCACATATTCATGTTCTTGTGCTTCTGTGAAGGTTGCAGTACATGCAATTTTTTCCTAAAACCCTTTGCTAGGATGCACAAGACCTGCACCTCTTTGCATTTGTCCATCAGGGTGACAGCAAAAAGGGAGGCTCTAGTGAGAATGTGGAAAGAAGCAAGGAATTTGTTTGTCTCTAAATTTTAGTCCAGAGTGGACACCTGTGAGCCCTTCATACAGCAGAGCAGCACTTTTGAGAGATACAAAAAGCTGCAAGTTTAGCTTCTAAAGCTGCTGATTAAGGGCAACTGGGCTTGTAAAACCAGTTCCCATCCCTTCAGCCCCTAGAAGAAGGAGTCTAAGAACAGTTTCCCTATCTCCTGCACCGATCTATGGCAGGCTCAGCTGGACTGACAGCTGCCAGTGAGGTGAAGAGCAGCACAGTTCGGACTGTCAATGCTTTGGCTTTGAAGTTATACAATGTTTTAAAACAGCTGAACATTTTTACTATTGTCCCAAATTTGTGTCAGATATGTATGCTCCATGTAAAGGGGTGTAAAATGATTGTCAGTTGTGGAATCACTGAGTGCAGCCAAAATGGTTCCTTCTCCTAATGTTAAACTTCAAAAGCAGCTCAGCATAAAATGTGTGAAGGATTCAATTAATCAGAAAAATTCCCATTAAAAAAATCTCCAGCTGGATCAAGTGGAGTGTCCAGTGAGAAGGAACTCAACAGCTCAGCACAAAGGCCAAAGGTAGACACAGCCTTTGAGAGAAACCTGTTAGAAAGAGCTCTGATAGTAAAGAGCTCTTGGCTAGTGAAGAACACAGCCAAGCACACAGTTTATCAATTTTTCCAGACTTCCTTTACCTTGGCAAAGGCCAGCTGGCCATGCTGGGATAGGCAGCTCTCTGGGGCTCCGAAGAACTTTCCATGTAACTTAGTTCTGTGTGCAGAGTGGCTCAAAATAAGGATTACAGGTACGAGGAACATGTATGACTTGTCACTGATGTTGCGTAGGAAATCTGGGGAAAAGAATGCGATGGCCAACTTAAGATTTGGAATCTGCAAAAGATTCCATTTTGTCCAGTGATTTCTAGCGTGGAAGTTCACATATTGTACCTTGTGTCTCTTTCGTTACCATCTTACCCTTCATTCCCTTTGTACACAAGATCATCGTGGGTGGCATGGAGCAAAGAGGAGTGTGAATCTCTGCTGTACATCCTCCCTGTGGCTGTGCCTGAGGTTCTTCCTGAAATGACAACAGCAGTAGAGGGAAATTGCCATGACTCCAGTTTGTGTCTCTGCCCCCACAGATGACGAGCAAGTGCTACAGAGCTGCCAGAATCATTATTTCACTTGACTGCTGCTTGATAAAGCAATGGGAACAGAGGCAGGAGTGGTTTGTGTGCTGACTGAAGAGCAATTTCATCTATCTACGGGATTATCTTGCTTACTATCATGCGCTTTTTTTTTTTAAATTTTGAACAAAAACACACTCTGAAAATAAAAACTCCCCACAGCCATTGCAAATAGGATGAAATTGTAATTTTCTTTATTCACCCCTCTGATCTATAAACTGAGCAGGGGTCAGACACAATTCTAGCAGAACTATTCTTTGCTCATTTCCTCTGGTTTCTCTACTTACTCCTACACACTTCTCTCTTATTATTATCCCTTTTATTCCCATCCGGATCTGCATGCTTGCATAGCTTTTCATTTACTTAAGGGCTAAGTTGATAAGCATTTAAGCCTTCCAATACCTGAAAGGAGTCTACCAGAAGGACAGAAATGGACTTTTTACAAGAGCATTTAGTGACAGGAGAAGGGGAAATGGATTCAGGTTTCGATTAGATATTAGATATAAGGAGCAAGTTCTTTACTGTGAGGGTGGTGAGGCGCCAGCACAGGTTGCACAGAGCAGCTCTGAATGCCTCATCCCTGGAAGTGTTCAAGGACACGCTGGACAGGGCTTTGAGCAACCCGGTCCAGTGGAAGTGTCCCTGCCCATGCAGGGGGCTGGAACTGGATGACCTTTAAGACCCCTTCCAACTCCAGCCATTCTGGGACTCCGCAAGACCCGAAGCCCGGGCTCCGCCCGCACCCGCCCTACTATGGCGGCGCCACCGCCTCACAGACCGCCACCGGGCAGCGGGAGAGCGGCGACAGCCGCCTTCCTATTGGCCGAGCCTCTCCTCGTTCTTCTCTTCTATTGGAGGAGAATGGCCCGTAGGCGGGGACATCCGCTGAGCGACAGCTGCGGCGACGAATGGACTGGCGCGGCCGTCCCTCCCGGCCGGCGCTGGGGCGGGAGCCAATGGGAGCGGCGAGGAGCGCGTGCCGTGCCGGGAGCAGGTAAACAGCGGGGCCGGACGGGGCGCGGGACCGGGATGGGGATGGGGATGGGGACTGGCATCGGGATCGGGATCGGGATCGGGATCGGGATCGGGATCGGGATCGGGATCGGGATCTTCTGCCGGCGGGATGCTGCGGGCTGTAGATGGGGCGGGACAGGCCTGGCCTGGCCAGCCGCCGGCGTTCGCGCGGGGTCTCGGGATCGCCGCGCTGCCGGAGCTGCCTGTATCTCTGTGTGTGTATTTACGTACATGTGTATGTTGTTATATAGCTGCATATTATAGATATAAAAATACATACTTCCATGCGTGTTTGTGTATGTACGTGTGTAAAAATATCTGTACGCCTCTTTCTCCTGGGCGGTGGCGGCGTTCCTGCCCGCCATCCCGGCTTTCATTTGGAAGCGCCTCCGGCACACCTTCAGAGGCAGCCAGATTTTTAAGCGTTCAGAAGGGCAGCTGGGGAGCAGGAACATCTGCATGGGAGCAAGGTCTCCTCTGGCCTCCTGAAAAATCTCTGCCTGGCGGGGTGGGGCTTGGCGTGGTTCTTTATTTTCCCCTTTTCTTTAATGTAAGTGTTTGTTGTCTGTGTGTCCTGCCAGGCTGGCCGTGCACTTGGATGAACAGGGAAGCAGTCCCTGTGTGCTTGTGTCCCCTTGGGGGCCTGGGGGAAAGCAGCCACTCGGGTAGGACACAGGAACTGAGCCCCAGCACAGGTGTCCTTGGGTGTCCCCGAAGTGTCCCCTCCAGCCCCTGCTGGCTCCGATGTCCTCAGCAGTACTGGCACCAGCGCGAGTTGCTGCTCCTGCATGGGAAGTGTGACCCGGGCTTTGAGGTTTTACTTGTGTAGAGTAGTTTTGCAGGGCTGTGGTGCCTTTATGCAGTGACAAGCAGTTGGCTGATAGAGTATTTGGGCTCAGTGCTGGCAGAATAATCCTTCTGACCCTCTCGGGGAGGGTCTGATTTCAGCTCTGCCAGCAGAATCGCCCTTTGGGGCTATGTCTTGTGCCTTTCTTGTGGGACAAGAGAAAGCAGTGCTAGTTCAGCCAGAATGGAGAAAGAAAGCTACAAATCTTTACAGCTCCCCATAGCATATTGTGTTTTGTTATTTTTGTGTTCTGAGGCTGAAAGTGAGTGGTATTTGCACACTGAGATGGTGTGTTCCAAGTCCCCTGGCATTTTAGCAGCATGCCCATTCTGGCTTTATTTATTGGCAAGAACCTAGAAATCTTTCCTCCTAATTTTGGCCCCACCACTTAGAATTTCTTAAAAGTTTATTTCCTTCTCTTCTTGCTTACCAATAGCAGTGGTTGCTACAGCCAAAACTTAGGAGAACATTAGGCTGTCAGTATCATCCCAAAGCTTTCTCTTGATCTAAACATAGCAAAGAAAATACAATTCTTTTCATCTAATTGCCATCAAAGAGAAAAATATGTATAAGGAGGAATTTTAACTCTCAAGTGGGTAATTCAGTATTCTGTCAGGCTACAGCAGCTATTCTGTGCATTGTAGTGGTATTATTTGTGACGGATGAAATGCAAAGGAAAGACTTTAGATTGTTTGCAGCATGAAAATAAAAGGCAAACTGAGGCTAGATCTTAATGTTAGTGAACTGGCCCAATTTAATCAAAATCCATAAAGCTGGTTTATCACAGCTGAGGATAGAGGTGTCTTGCACGAAGGACATCTGCAAAGAGAATCGGTGGCTCCTGCTTCCCTTCAGGATTCACAAGACTGCTGTAAATTGTATTCCCAGCTCAGCTCCTCTAAGAAGCACTTTCTGCTGACCTAGTTTTTGTCCCCTTTCACTTTTGCCATACAGTTTTGAGAGTTGGATCATTTTGCTTTTAAGCATTGTATGATTTTTTTGAATGGGACCTGATGGTTTGAGAGGCAGAGAGGAGAACGTTGCCTGATATAACTCAGGTGCTTCAGCTTGATGGTGGACTGGGACTTCATTTAATGTATTTGGTAGATCATGCTCTAAAGCTTTCTGTGAATGCAGATACAGCTTACATTTGTCTCAGTGCTCCATGTTTTCCGTTCCTGAGCTGTCCTTCCCTGCTTTTTCAGCTCAGCCTAGAAAAGCAGTCCATATGCACAGACGTATTTGTTGTCATCTGCGTGAGTAGGAAAGAAGGCTCCTTGCTTTCCATTATGGTGTATGCAGCATCCTTTTGGCAGGCAGAAATCCTCTCCACAAGGCGCTTTTTTCCTTAGTTTAAGTAGTGAAATGAGACCAGAGAACAGTGTGGCTTTGTAACACCCCTGTCTTAGCTGCCTGGTGCTCTGTGGCTCCCTTTTTGTTTGTCAGGCAAGTCCCAGACTTGCTGTTCTTTCCCTCTGCTCAGCCCAAAGGGTGCTGTCGTGCTGGGCACGTGTGTGAGAGTGACCAGGCTGGTCCTTCCTCCCCTGGAGGACAGACTGCTCAAACCACAGCTCTCTCTGGCAGCCAGCACAGCCTTGGTGCCAGTTCAAAGAGCACCTCTGATGAAAAAATAGTGGCATTAGACAAAATCCCTGCTGAGTCCATGGTGGGGCAGAGGGGGAGAGCCAGTGTTCCTGCCTCTGTAAACCATATATCCAAGGCCCCTACTTAGATAAGAGTCACAGAGCCACACTGCCAAGGGTTTTGCAGACCTGAGGTGAGGGTGGGCTGCTTGTCTGGGAGTGAGGAGAGGGCTCGTCACCTTAAGGCTCAACCCTACTGGAAGGGGGATGCACAGTGCTCTGTATTCCTGGTGTGGGCACTGCCACTGGGGCTGCTCCCAGAGCCACTCTCAGGGCCAGCCCTGCTGGGACCTGGCTCTGTGACAGCAGAGGGAAACAGGTGCCTCACTGTCTTCTCAAAAGCACTACCCAGCTGATGAGCACCTGGGGTTGGCACCAGAGAGTTGGAGGGTGGTGGGACAACCCCTTTGGCAGGACAGTTTAGATCAATCTAAGGCAGCTGTAGCTTCAGTGTCTGCCACAGGAGCTCCTGTAAAGTCTTGGATTTATTGGGGTGTGTTTGTGTCAACCCTCACTGAAACCACGGCTGTGTAAACAGGGGACAGTGAAGCTGTGTTCAGGTCTGAATCTGCTTGCTGACCAGAAATATCATGGCACCTTTGCATGTCCATATCCTTGCTGGGGGAGCATAGGAGGAAATGTCCTTAAAATTGGCTGTATTTCAACATGAGTTTATTTCTTCCCATGTAACTGAGAAGGTTAGTAATTGGCACTGTGGTTTTGCTATTAGTTTAACTCCTCCAGTGGGCATAAGTAGGGTGTTGAAAGTAGGGTAATTGGCTGCCCCTTTTAAATCCTCTTCAGAATTGCTCTCTTTATGTAGCAAAAATGATTTCTTAAATAATGTGAGAAAAAGTTCTTGAGTAGTTTCACTGGGTTGTTAAAACCTAAATATTGGCCCCAAACTATCAGTGAGTAAATCTTTATTTATCTCCTCCCTGGTCTCTGACATGGGCAGAAGGTTTTGAGAGTTATTTAAATTCCATAGGTCACAGATCCTGTGGCATGCATAACTTACCCTGTTCTTCATCCAGAAGTATGTCATGACTGAATGACTTTATATACTCGACTTCTTTAAAGACCTAAATCCTGTAACTGGAGCAGAGTCTGGTAACCCAGCTGTAAATTGTGAGCCCTCATGTGCTCAGTCAAAGGAGTGTGTTAAGCATGCAGAGAGGAGATTTTGGTCACTGCAAGAAATAAGCACACAACTGTTAAGCAGCTCACTCGGTAAGAACACGGGATTACTATGAAGCTGACAGGCCTGGTGTGAGGGTTAGCCCTGTTTTGTTTCCCTGTAGAACTGTACCACTTTTATCACCAAAGGAGGAACAACAGGATATGAAAAAGCATGAAAAGCCAGGGGAGGAACAGATGTCTGAAAAATGTTTCACTTTGCTAGATTGAGTTGACGTTCTAAAATTTCTTGACGGTGCAGATGCGTTGAGGAGGCTGTGAAAGAAAGGGGGATCTCCCACTCCTCCCTCTTTTCCTTCCTCCAAAGTGAATTTCAGTTTCTTCAGTGAGGAGCAAGAATATCTCACAGATCTTCCAAGTATCCACTCTGACGTCTCAAGACAGTAGGGTGTGCTGGTTGGGCTGTGAATGTATGATTCAGATTTAAGTGACTGTGTCCAAATCACGTGGCTTCTTCTGCTTCCTCTTCTATTTCCTGAGACACAGGAGCTTGGGTAAGGTTTTGTCGAGGAGAAGTGTTCTGGTAGATATAACTGCTTACAATGCATTAGAGGTATAGTTTTGCTTGTGGACAAGTGGCTGAGTATCAGAAAGTGATTCATT
This sequence comes from Ifrita kowaldi, assembly GCA_013398055.1. Classification (NCBI taxonomy): domain Eukaryota; kingdom Metazoa; phylum Chordata; class Aves; order Passeriformes; family Cinclosomatidae; genus Ifrita; species Ifrita kowaldi. The sequence goes on along the minus strand of VZRS01004388.1, from coordinate 429,556 downwards.
ACTTGCTTTGTTAAGCTGACTTAGTAAATGCTAAAAAGAATTTTCCTATCGGCTGCATTTAAAACTTCCTGAAATCCCGATTTTAAAGCTGTTCTGCAGTGTTCAGGGCAGTGTACCTTCTCCCTCTGGTGTCTAGAAAGAAGAGCTGTTCCTTTCCTTTCTGCACTGTGTCACTGCTTTGCCTGCTTTTCTGCATAGCAATAGGTGAAAATAGGCCAAGCATTTCTAGCCCCAACGTTTATTCTCCATGTTTTTGCCCATCCAAGTAGTTTTGCTTTTAATCACAAGACAACACAAGGGAAAACCCACAAGTGGCTCTCCTAGGGAGACAGGTGTGTCCCTTGCTATGCAAACCTCTCCATGGGCAAAGAGAAGCACTGCTAATAAAATTCATCTGGTTAATAAACAGTCATAAGACAGCATGTAGCTTCTGATTAGTGGCTTATGTAAAGCTGAGGCTTCAGGTTACTAAGAAACTTCTGCTCCTTGCAGATGCTCGCGGGAATGTTGTGTAAGAGCTGAGCTCTCTGAGCTTTCTGACAGGCAGCCCATGTGTGAGGTGAAGCCGTGTTTGGCCCCTGCCAAACAAACACTGAGTGCTGAGAAACCTCCTTTGTGCAAGGTAAGGTGTACTGATAGGAGAGGGGAAGTAGAGGCAGCACGTGTGAAAGCTGTGGCAAATATAAAGTTTCTTCAGTGCTGCATTTTGCTGATCTCCCTGCCTGCAGCAGTCCCAGCGACTTTAACAGAATGGATTGTCATGCCTGGGTGAGGGCAGGATAAGTCTGCTGTTGGGAGAAGACGGAGCTGCATGGCATGCTGGAGCCCCCCTGCTGAATCCTCTTCAGACTTGCAGTTATTTGCAGTGTGGTGTTCACTGTTGTCTTCCCCTCTGCTCTGCTTGTCCCCACAGCCTCGAGTAGTGCTTGGCTGTGCCCTCCTGAGTGCTCCCTTGGAAAGCGGCGATGATCACATTCATGAACAATTCAGACAGCGAGGAGGAGCCCTGCAATGAGAGAACATCCCTGATGTCTGCAGAGAGCCCTCCAGTACCCTCCTACCAGGATGGCCTGCCAGCCTCTGAAGCAGGGGAAGCACAGGCACATAGGGTAAGTGTCTGTCCCTCATGGGGAGTGAGGACATGGGGTGTGGTGACAGAAGCGGTCCTGCTACCCCTCAATCCCTCCTACCAACTGGCTTGTAGGATTGGCTTTGGTCAGTGTTGTTTCCCTAGTGTCACTCTCAGCCAGCAGCAGCACTGCCTGTTGCCATTTCCTCCACTCTGACTTTTTCCCCATTTTTATCTCCACACATACTCCTCCCTTTTCCTTCCTTTTGGTAAAGGTACAGGCTTTTAATGAGGACCTGATGCACATATGACTGTTGCAGGATATCCTTTTTAGCCTTCTTGTTTTGCCAGATACCCTTTGTCTGCTCTGGTCAGATGCAGCTAATGTTAGAACAGAATCTAGTCCAGCTGCCAGTGAAGCAGCAGCATAAAGCAAGCATGGCGTTGTTGGGAGAGGAGGAACATGTCAAGCTTATGTCACCTCAGATGACATTTTTTCTCTCTAGTTCTGGGCATCTTGTCCTTCATGTTCATATGTCCATCTATATATTTGCATTTGAAGAAGTCCTTAGATACTCATGGTATTGGTTTAAAAATTCTGTTGCAACCTGTTTGCAATGGAATTTCTAATTATATTGTTCAGTTGGTACCTTTCTATTAGGACTCAGCTGCTATGCTGTGGTGGCCTACAGCAGCCCTGTGAGATATGATGGAATCAAGCTTTGAACACAAAGAAAAGATGCATCTTAACATATTTGCTAATATTTCTTTTCAGAAGAGGCGAGCAGGCAGCAGCCGTGGCCCGAACAATATCGCTGGTGGAGAAATGTCTGGCTCGGGTGTTCCAGTGAGAGAAAGCGCCCTGGAAAATGAAGAGGAGGAACTGACTCTGAAATATGGAGCAAAGCATGTAATCATGCTCTTTGTGCCTGTCACCCTTTGTATGATTGTTGTCGTCGCCACCATAAAGTCAGTGCGCTTCTATACGGAGAAAAACGGGCAGCTGTAAGTGGGGTCTGCAAACAGCCTGAGTATGTGGGACCCCCTGCTCCACACACACGCTCTGTGCATGCAGAGTGCTTCCTTGGCAGGCTGGGAGAACCTTTACACAGGTAAAGGTGGCTGTAGAAACATACAGAGAGCTTATTAAAGTACGCTACGTTCACCTGTGTAAGTTTTTCCCATACCTACATTACACTGATTCGTTAGCATTGTCATTTAGGGTGCCCTAAGTGAGGCCTGTGAGCAGCATAATAATGAAACTGCTTCATTCTGCAACATAAAAGGCCCAGGCTGAACTCCTAGGCTGTTCACTCACTAGCTGGCAGCAGTCAGGGAATAGCATGTTCATTTGGATGAGTGTCTCATTTCCTGGTGATATTTCTGATTCCTAAAGACTCATGGTGTGGATACGTAATTCCATCCAGCTCTTGCTGACAGTGCCTGGCTCCTGGGGCTCTAACTGTGCTTCATACATGGGGTGGAGAAAGGGGGACCGTGGTCCCTTGAAGCAAATCAAAATGGGGGGAGGGGTATAGGGTGGTGAGAAGGGATAAAAGAGTCCAAGACTCTCCTACCAAGTGTGGAAAGAAAGGGTGTCCCCCATTTCAGAACAGCACCTGGGAAGTATCCTTATCATTATCATGGAAAGGTTCCAGAGCATGCAGTGAAAATTTATGGCCTGCAGAGCACTTACTAAAATAAAGGTATAAATAGGTATAAATATATATTTTTGCTTAGAGCTCTGCCAGCCACAGCTGCTATGTAGGAATGTGCTTTTGATAGCGACCACTAATCTTTAGTTGATAATTAACTCGAGCCCAGCCCCTTCAGAGGCTACATCTCATGTTTGCTGTCCTTGGCAGTCCTACCTCCCTTTCTTTCCCACACACAGAGAGGTCTGGTTTTATCTGGGACAGATGGTTAGAAGAGAATATATAAACTTCATACTTTTGCTTTATCCTGCAGGATTTACACCCCTTTCAGTGAGGACACCCCATCTGTGGGCCAGCGTCTCTTGAACTCGGTGTTGAACACCATCATAATGATCAGTGTCATCATTGTCATGACTGTGTTCCTCGTGCTGCTCTATAAATATCGCTGCTACAAGGTAAAGCATTCATGCCAGAGCCTTTCCCACCTCTGTGCTGTGAGCCTGGGATCAAAAGGGCCTTGCATGCTAGTGAGAAACACAGGCACTGCACTGGCTCATCCTCATCTAGGGCACAGCAGGAATGACTGTGCAGAAGCCTTTGTCAGTGGTGGTGGAGCTGTGGCTCTGAATAGGCTTTGCTATTATTTTGTTGCTAATGGCATGCCCTTAAAAGCAAGGTCTGCTACTTTGTGTTAGTCAGGTCTGAGTTTTCTGCATCTGATCCAAATGCTTTGCCATTTGTACTTCTGGACTAAGTTGTACCACTTACTGTGAATGCCTTCTATTAGGACATTTCAGACAAGCTTTGTGGAAACCGGTATTATTCCTGCCTGTGGAAGTTCTGGTGGAAGAGCACAAGGCTTGGAGGGAAAGGCACATTCAGGTTCTGTGGTGCCCAGGGAGTTCTTACACATGGTACCAGCCCAACATTTGAGCTCTGGCCATTCCTGCTTTTTAAATTTGTCCCAAAGATGGATTTATTTTACAGCCTTGAGCAAAGCCCTCCTCCTTCCTAGCAAACAGAAAGAATGTGCTCACCTGTGTGAGCCAGCAGCCAGTATGGATACCCATGAAAATGCTTAGGACAGAGACTGAAAAAAATACAAACCAACTAAAACCCAAACCAACTAAAACTCTAGGAGACAGAATATAAAATGAAACTGGGAGAACTGGGAGGAACTGATTGTCCCTCCTCCCTCACTGACCATAGGGAACGCAGGGTCTTTGGACACTGGAGATGGAGTGCAGAAGGAGACTGTCAGGTTGCAGTTCTGTGACCTGTGCAGGGGTAACAGCCCCTACAATCACTGTCTCTTCTTGCCCTTGATAGTTCATCCATGGCTGGCTGATCCTGTCCTCTTTGATGCTGCTCTTCCTCTTTACCTACATATACCTCGGGTAAGTGGGAATGGTGCAGGTAACCTGGCAGTTCAGGGCTCCTTCACCTCTTTGCTGAGAATTCCCACTTTGAACAAGGAAAGGAATGTCTCCCCTTCTCCAAATGGACATTTAAGGGCTGTTAAAAGAAGATAACTTTCTTTTTTAAAAAGTGGAAAAGAAGGTCTTTAATAGTCAATGCTTGATTTTACAAAAATTGCTGGGAAGTGATACTGTGAGCATGAAATGAACAGGGCTGAATCTTGTGGTAGAGAGGCATTGAGAAGCATGTGGAAAGGAACTTTATCTGCTTCTCTGATTTGTCTTTCTTTCTTCTTACACAGCATTGTTTCAAGTTCTTTTCCTCAGCTCCCAGCTCAGGTGAAACGAAACTTTTAGCTTGTGGGTGGCATTTGTCAAAACTTCTCATTTTTAACTGTGAGCATACTGCACCTGATGGGATGACACTGACAGGACTTCTTTGCTGTAGACAGTCATGTAGCCACAGGCCTATGCTCAGTTAAGACTTGAAATCCTGCTTGTGCAAACCCTTGGAATCGCTGTTGAACTGAGGACTAAGGCAGTGTGGTGCTGGTCTGCAGCACAGCATCCATCTCAGGCAGGAGGAACAGAGAGCTTGGAGCAGCAACTGGCCAAAGGGCAGGTTCCCCTTTCATGATGGGAGTTGCTTTATTCTGCTTCCTTCTGGAGTAGTTGGGGGCTTGTTTGTTTAAGTACAACCAGTGGGATGCTTCACATGCCACTTGCTTTTATTGCTTAGCTAAATTTTCTTGTTGTATTCCAGTGAAGTATTGAAGACGTACAATGTGGCCATGGATTACCCCACTCTGTTCATAGTCATCTGGAATTTTGGAGCGGTTGGAATGATTTGCATCCACTGGAAAGGTCCCTTGCAGCTCCAGCAAGCTTATCTCATTATGATCAGTGCTCTAATGGCATTGGTGTTCATTAAATATCTACCTGAGTGGTCAGCATGGGTGATTCTAGGTGCAATCTCCATCTATGGTAAGTCTGGGTTGTGACTCTCAAGGTGTGGCTCCTGGAGAGGTTACTCTGAGGCAATCTCAGGACTCTGTATGTTCTTAAAAAAAACAAAACAACTTTATGGTGCTAAGAGCTTTAGAAAGATCCAGATGGGCAAGTAAATTGATTCTCTGGCTTGTCTCTTGCTAACTTGATTGTGTAGGTAGTGTACTTCTACCAGGTCTTTGAGTGGATCACCAAGTCAGGGAAGGACTGAACCTCACCCAGCTGCATGGTAGGGGTGGTTGGATTTTTATCAGTAGCAGGCCTGACAGTCTTGCAGGTTTTGTTTATTGTTATCAAGAGATCATGGATTTTGGTATAAGTTTCAAGAGAACCTGCAGAACAAGAGGGAGGAGATCTGATCCAGGAGAGAGGATAGGCAAAGAGGTACTGGACCAAAGGCCTTCCTTCATTCATGTGAAACATGGAGCCAGTGTATGCAGTGATGGATTGTGGAATGTGAACAAAGCACCTCCACTCCTCCTGTAATTAAATTTAACATCTCAGTGAAATGCTGCTGTCTGCTTTCAAAGAACTCATGTGGTATTCTCAAGGGGCTTTTTATAGGATTAGCACAGTGAAAACACTTATTATTACATTAAGGCTTGGAGATGGTATTTTAAGTGAACAACACTTTCAGGGACTAGAACAGCTAGAGTTATGCAAAGTGGGGGAAAGTGCCATTCAGGAAATCATCTGGTTTATATGGATAGATGTAAATTTGAGGGGAGAATGTCTTCTTAAAGATAAAGAATGTAAAACATACATGACAGTTCAAGATGAGATTGGTCCTTTTCTTTCTGCAGATCTGATGGCTGTTCTCTGTCCCAAGGGGCCACTGAGGATGCTGGTAGAAACTGCACAGGAGAGAAATGAGCCCATTTTCCCTGCATTAATATATTCCTGTGAGTAAGATTACAATGTTAATGCTTTTAGCCAGATTAAACTCTATTAAACTATTTCTGTGTAAAAGCAAAGAGAACTATCTTAGCTCTTTCTTGCCTTAAGAATGGTGCACATTTATGTTCTGAAACTGACCATTTGTAGAAGGCCTTATATATCAGTTACAATGTTGCTAACTCTAATTAGCCAAAGGGAGCCTACATTTATCTTGTGAAGATGAATGTTTGGAAGGAGATTTATCCTTTCATGAATATAGTGCAGAATATGCCTCTTTATTCCTGCAGACAAAAACCTGTGTGAGGTGGGCAGCAATGTTTGCCAAGTTCTGTGATTAGGTGATGCTCACTCAATACATTTATTCCTCGTGTGTGTGCTTTACAGACACACTTTAAACATGTAATGTTTCCTGCTTCCTGCAGCCCCCTCTTGCCCTCTGTACTGTACAGATGACTGTGCTTAGAATATATTTGCTTTATTGTTCTTTGTTTGGCTGCTCACTTTGCAAAGGGCTCCATTCCAGTATTGCTCTGCAAACAGAATCAGTTGTCTCTTTCCTGGCTTTTTTGGGCTGTTTAACTACCACAGTGTCTGGTGCCCTTATCCAAAGGTGTCCACAGGCAGGAGACTGAACTCTCATGGGACTCTAGTGCTTCATGGACCCCAGTGACTTTTTCATTACGTCACCTTTAAGATGAAGGGTTATTCCCAAATGTTTGGTGCTAAGTTGAGGATGCCTACAACCTGACTGATTTTTTTTTTCTTCAAGCATTTAACGTTACATAAATGCTTTTATGTGTTACAAGCAGAGTCTCGGTTCACCTCAGCTGCCCTTCCTTTTACAGGAGATTCTATTACACTGACCTGAGACAATCTAGATGAAATCTCTCACATGGTTTAGTTAACAAAAAGAGTTTCCCTAAAGGAGAATGCAGTTCAGCAAGTGATAAATACCAAACAAAAAGTTGTGCAGAACATCAGTGTCTCCATTGCAGGACCACGTTCTGTGGCTCCCTCTAGATGCAGAAACATCACCTTGGCTGAGCTCATCGTGGAAAAGCAGGCACTGTGTTTGCCTTGGCTTATTTTGTTTATCTTAGCTTTTATAAAAACAGGGAGACTGATGCACACTTAAATAAAAAGCTGATTTGAGTTCCCTTCCGCTGATTTCGGAATGGTGTGTGTTCCTTTTTAATTTAGGGATCCATCCCAAGAATAAACCCCCAAACATTGGTTGCAATTGGAACCAAAACAGGAATAGGCAATATTTTTACAGGATAGAACCAAAACAGGCAGACAGAAAACTTGCACTCTGACAACTCCTGTAATCCCTTATTGTGTGCTGTACCTTTAGCAGAACACAAGTAAGCTGTGTTAGTTAACCTCTGGTTACCTTTTGAATTACCATCATTCCCTGGGAAATTGTTTTCTTTGAAGAAAAGAGCCATAAATCAGGAAGAATACAAAGGAGATGAGGACCCTAGTTCTGTAATTTTGCTTTCTTTAATCCACAGAGAAGACTATACTGACTCTTAGCTACTTGTGCTCTGGGACTTAAAAACAGAATGGATGCACTGCCTTGGCTTTCTCCCACCTTGCTGTCTCAGTGCCTAGGGAAACCAACTGAGTGTTTTAAAAGCATTTACAGGGGCAAGAGTTTGTATTTTTAGGGACAGCTAAATACTTATTTCCTCTGAGCTATAGTGGTCAGTGTTTTATGCAACCAATTTCTTTCTTTCTTCCAGCTGCTATGATGTGGACAGTTGGAATGGCAAAGCCAGACACAGCAGCAAGAGGAACAAGTCAGCAGACGTGGGATGCAGGTTTGTTTGCATGTCCCTCTTCCATACAGAGCACTGTCCTACAGAAATAATGAATATGTTTGAGACTGAAAGTAAACATAAGCCCCTGAATCCTGATGGATGCATTTTTTTTCAGTGTTACTTGCAGAACTCAGTGATGTTCAGAAACCTGCTGTTAGGACTGGCAGCTAAGATGACCAGACAGAGTAGGAAGCTCCACTATTCAGGTCACTTTTATTTAAAAAAACCCAACAAAACAACAAATCAAACAGAAATTGATGTTCAGCTCACATCTTCGGTGTACTGAAGTCAAAGCTGAAAGTGGGCTGGGGGGGGCTATAATTTTCCTCACTGGGGATGGTAAATTACAACACTGGCTCCTAAATATAATAGTGATGAGCTGGTGAACTTCAGTGTGTTGCATTCAGACCAGTGCCACGGAGCAGGTGTACTTTTACCTCTCTTTAAGTGCAATATGGCTTACCCTGCTAAAGAAAGTAAATGTCTTTACCCTTGGGTACAGTCTTGTGTTAAGACAATTACCCACCAGCAGCTGTTGTGATCCAAGTTTACGTTGTAGCTGCTTCTGTGGTAATATGGGTGCCTTTGCCTTTATCTCCTTGAGATGCAAATTAAACTGCAGTTTTAAGGCAAGTGAATAAAAACTTACTTGTGGTTTTGGTAGGACTTCCCATCTAGTCCTGTTGCACTTCAGAGATGACAGTACCTTTGAATGTTAAAGCAATAAATGCATGCAAAGGTTTGATAACTGAACATGCTGCTTATTTCAGGGTGAAGCAGCTGACATACCAAGGAATGGCAGGGACACAATCCTGCTGTGAAACAGGGCACAGAGCAGGCACAGACTACATGCTGAGGGGTACAGAAAGCTCTGTGGAAGCTCTGTGTGTCCCAGATCACAGTCTGCTTGCACCTGCAGCAGCAGCAACCTGTCAGACTGACAGGGACTGAGGAGTTTGTAGGAGCTTCTGAAAAATAGGAACTGTCAGATAGAGGCATGTATCACAGACTGGCTGCTTGCAAAAGTACTGCCAAAGGCTCTGTCAGATGTGCTTTAACAGGGGGGAAAAGAAGTTAAATTTGTGAACAATGAAATGTGTCTGCTTTCTACATGTGAACAGTCAGCTCCAATGCCAGTGTGACTCAGGACTTCTCTCATAAATGGCAGTCCCCTTAGTCATCCATTTTTGTCATATGACTAGTTAGGGAATACCTGGGCACCTCCACCCCAAAGGTATAACACTGTGGGAATGCACATTAACTTTAGTGGGTTTTACTTGTCATTCTGGCCTGTGCAGAGCAGTGCTAGGTCTGTGTACGTGCTCACTTGTTAAAGCCATTGAGCTCCTGGGTGGCTGCCAGAGAAGCTGTGAACTTGCACCCTTCCAACTGTTCCAAACAATAACACAACATGTTTCCTCAAAGCCACTAAATGTCTCTGCTTCAACTGGTCCTGATGGTCACACCTCCAAGAGACAAAGGGTTTACCCATTGCAGGGCAGCTTCACAGAAGTGTGGATTTCATGCACTAAAACACGTTATAAATGTAGCTGTCTCTTGTGTTTCTTTTTTTTGGTAATCCACTCTTGGCCTGTTTTTGTGGAACCAAGCTGAGGATGAGAGAGAACACCTCAGGAGCCCTTCACATGCAGAGTCCCAGATGTCAGAGACAAGGAGTCCTGTGCCAACCCGCCCCGTCACTTCTTTAGAGGAGCTCGAGGAGGAGGAAAGTAAGGGAAGCTTTATACCTTGTTTTTAGTGCAGTCACAGCCTGACATTTTTACCCTTTGTGGTTAACACTCTGTTACTTAGTGTGGTCTAATCACAGTTAATTTGAAGAGTTGTGCTCGCTGAGCAACAAAGATCTTGAGTCTGACTGTGTATTACCTCTTGCTGCTGCAGAATCTGTTCTGGGATTGTGGTTCCAGTGACATCTGTTGGCTATGTGTACAATTTAAACAGTTCTTTCTTCCCCTTGACTCCTGTCCCTCTCTGTCCCTGTGCTTCCTCAGCTGGTTTATTTATAAAGCAGCCCAGGGAAGCACCTCAGAGAATGAGGGAGAACAAAAAGAATTAGTGGGAGGAGGGGCTGGAAGTCTCAGTCTCCTTGGGAGTGTGTGGGTCCACGTTGGTAGCCAGGACTAGGAACCTTTACCTGCTCCCCAGGGGACAAGAATTTGTTCAGGAGGAAGCAAAACAGGAGGCTCAGAATTAACACTTGTTTTTTTTCTCCACTTCTTTCCAGGGGGTGTGAAACTGGGCCTTGGAGACTTCATATTTTACAGTGTGCTTGTTGGGAAAGCAGCTGCCACAGCTAGTGGAGACTGGAATACAACACTGGCCTGCTTTGTAGCCATTCTCATAGTAAGTGAGCAGCTTCTAAAAGCTCTGTCACACCCTGTTCAGCACAGAAGTGTTGCCAGCAGTACCAGCAGCTGGGCACTGCTAAATCAGTCCAGGTAAGGTGGTAGATATTTAGGAGTGCTCTGTCTCTAGGATTCAAACAGCCACTGCAGCAGAATGATCCAGACTAATCAGAGGAGCACCAAGCGTGGACATGGTGGGGGTGAAGCAGCCCCAGGGAACTGCTGGTGTGTTTGCTTCAGCCACAAGAGTCAATATTAGGAACTCCACACTGATAAGCATGTGTAGTTGAAAAGGTTAACTCTGTTATGCTAAGGGGAGCTGATAGATAAGAGGGCGAAGACCTGTCTTATTCTACTATTTGAACTGGAAAAAATGAGAAGGAAGGAGACTTAAATCCATGGAAATTATCAATAAGAGCAGATGACTAACATACTCTTAACTGCTAAAGGAGTCAGTCCTGCCAGGTCTAATGAACACACAGTCAAGCTTCCACCTGGGTGGAAAATAATTACTATGCACTTGCTGTTTACCTCAACATCCTCATGGAAACTAACCAGAAAGGCAACAGCAGAATTTTTAGAATGTAAAAGAAGATGAGTTACTGTGTCCTTCTTCGGCCTCCATTTTCCTACTTAGATCCCAAGGACAGTGCAAGTGACACTTTCACTTGCGAAGACTGTGCATCAAAAAGCATGAGAACTAGAAATGAGCTGCCTTCACTGGAGTCTGTTCAGTGTCGCTTTCTAACCCCACAGGTCAGAGAAACCCATAGGATCACCTAGATCCATATGCTGCAGTCCAGCACAGGGTCCCTTTGCTGGGGGAAATGTTCTTGCTCATCCATCTTGGGAGACCAAATGCCCCATTCTGTGTCTTTTTTGGTGCTGTTAAAACTTGTTCTGTCTCTTTTTGCAGTTTCATAATCTTGCTGCTACGTGGCTTTCTGGTTCCCAAAAATGTCCCTCCAGTTTCCCAGCAGTAAGCACATCTTAAAAGGGAGATGAGATCTAAAGAGCTGGTGTAGGCCAGATGTGGTCCCTGAGAGAGTAAGAACAGAACTACAGGCTCAGGTGGATTGTAAACAAATTTGCAGTCTAGAAACACTGATGAAAAAAAAAATTTAAAAATCCTGTCTGCTGCTCTTTAGCTAGTGGATATTTTTGGAGCCCAGTGTCTTTGAAGTTTTGTCAACATGGAGTAATTAAAAAGGGCTCTGATGAGAGAAGGAATTATTATCTAAAGGCACTTAGCCATACTATCTACCTGGAATATACAATAGCTTCCTCACATGCTCCATAAAGCAGATCTTGGCCTGCTACCCAGATAAAACCAGAACTCACCCATTGTAATAAGCAATCCAGCCAAAAGAACAGCAGTGGATATTTGATATGGTTTGGGATTTTTTTTGTTTGTTTGGTTCTTGTTTGTTTGTTTGTTTTGTTGTTTCTTTTTTTACCCTAAGGGACCTTGTAAGCTGGGAATATGTTGTAAGTGTGATTTAAGTGCTTTTGTGTGCTGGATCAGTGCTTCATTCATAATGGCACAGAATAAGCAGTAGAATAATCTGTAAAGCAGTTAACCTCTTGGGGTCAGCTGTACCTCTGCATTTGCTGATAATACCACTTTCTCAGCACAGAGCTGTGCTCAAGATTGCTGAGGAAAAACCTGGCCAACTTGTGTGAAAGATGAAGCTGTGGGCAAATACATATCATGCTGCTGGTAGCTCAGGCTGGCTACAGTGCATATAGATAATTTATCTGTATGTTGGCTTGTTGGTGACAGATATTTCTGGTTGTCTGACTATTATCTCCTTGTGTTTTTTATTCTCTTCTCTCTGGCAGGGTTTATGCCTAACGCTTTTACTACTGGCTGTTTTTAAGAAAGCACTGCCTGCTCTTCCCATCTCCATTACCTTTGGCTTGATCTTCTACTTCTCAACAGACAACCTTGTGCGACCCTTCATGGACACCCTGGCTTCCCACCAGCTGTATATTTAGAAGAAGTGGGAGTTAGAGGATTCTTTTTCAAGCTTTGCTGTGAAGTATGGTACAATGTTTGGAATAGGTCATAAAGTTTTTACACTTAGTGCCATATATTTGTAAGGAAAACACTAATTCCGTGACATGCTGTGTACTAAAAATCTAATAGTTACGTGTTGAACTGAGATTTTTCACAGGACCCTTGGTGAAAAGCCTGGCTCCTTGCTGATCTGAGAGTGTTACTTTTACTTTATTTGATGTGCACAGTGGCTGTTGTGAGCACAGAAACCTGTATGTGGCATGGAACACTGGAAAGGTGAGGGGTCTGATCTTCCAGGAGCTAAGTAAGGTATTTTAGCCCTGGAACTGCAGTCAACTTTAACCATACTCTAGAGTTTCTAAGTCTTCACACATTTGAAGTGTTGTGCAAACATGAGGTGCAAGTGATTGGAAAAGCACAGCAGGCAGAGTGCCCAGAGCAGTGTGAGCATTAGAGAAGTGAGGCTGAACTTCCTACGTTGGCTGCTGTGCACACAGCATCTGTTGAAATTCCCAAAGGCCTGTTTATTCTGACTTTAGTTAGACATAGTGAGCCTTGAAGGATCGAGACAGGATGTCAGTGGTGAGGTGTTTGAATATCAGGCTCCTGGCTCTGAGCACATCCACCACTGCAGCAAGCAGCTGGTGCAGGCAGGGCTGCCCCTTCCAGCGCATCGGATCCTCAGCGTGTGGAAACAGATCCTGCTCTCTCCTCCCAGTGTTTTATTTTTTAGGAGATATTTTTCTAGGTCCATGCTACAATCCTGAAATGACCTTAAGGTAGAAATGACTGAAGAACTCCAGTAAATCAGACCTGTAACTTACTGTGTGTGTTTCTGGTCTCATTTCTGTGCATTGTTGTAACTACTCCAAAGGAGGATTTACCTTCCCTTTATTAAGAGGTCCTCTCTTACACTGACTGAGACTTGGTGGTTTACCTAGGTTTTTGTACTGTTTAAAGATTATTTTTTTAATTACAAATCTTAAAATAGCTATTTAGTGTTAAAGGGACTCTTTTGGAAATATCCAGTCATAGTTTGTATCAAAATATTGGGGTGCAAACTTTAATCTGTTGCTACATTACTTCTATGAATAGCTATACACCCTCAAGTGAGTTCATTAAGAAAATCACAGTGCTTGATGTCAGTAAAAAATACATAGGAAAGACTGAACCTGTATGTTTTGTCCACCTTTAAAAATAATTTTATTTCGACTCTTTTGAGTCAGTTTTTCAATAGTAGCCAAAGTTCTGTGATTATTTTTCTTTTCTTTTTACTTCTGTCTGTTACTCAAACAAGCTCAGTTTTCTCTGACAGCTGATCAATGTCAGTAAAGGTAACATTATGCGAGATTTCGTGAATAATGCAATGTCACTGAGAGACATAGAATTTAACTGCTGGAAATACTTTTTAGCTAAGTCTTGGAATTACACATTTCACATTTTTAATGTACTGCTTTTTCCTATAGACCTGTTCAAGCTCATCTGCTTTGATATTTAACAAGGACATCACACAGGTGATTCAGACTAATTTTTAAAAAGTGCATAAGGGTTTTTACGGGGTGGGGGGTGTGTGTGTGTGTGCCTCAGTCTGGACAAGTGTAATTCTTGCTCTTTGTTAGTTTTCCATCCTCATTTCTCACATTTGCAATGTTTGGACTTAACAGCTGCAGACAGAGTTAACTATTACTAAAAGGTATTTCCTTTGGAAATGTAAATCAGTAGAGCTTTGTTTGCTGATTTTTATGGTTTATGTGAGAGTTGCTTTTTCTGTTTGCTTGTTTGTGTTTGTTCTTTTTAACTAAAACAGTTTTGGGGCCAAATCGGACTAGAATCACTGGCAAACATGATTTTACTTTTTGCATTGCATGATGTAGAGAGGATGTGAATTATTTGTATATACTGAAAGAAAAATCCTGCTTGGCTTATCAGGGTTGTATTTCTATGAAAGCAGAGTTGATACTGGAAGGAAACTGGGAGGGGAACCTTCACATATTGAAGGATCACCACTGGTTTTCTGCAGATACCTGCTTGCCAAAGACTGGCTTTCCACTGAGCAATTCTGCAGAACTTACAAGAGTTGTAATTTAAAAGGTAACTGAGCAAGAGATTCTGGCAGTGCAATAGAATGTATTGTCCTTGTGAGTGATAGAAGTATATCATGGATATACTGGAATGGTTATAATTGTGTAAAAGTTCATATGTATTTACTACAAATATATATTTATGTTTGTGTGTGCATATACACCCAGACACGCAAATTTTAAAATTACATGGACTGATTTCTCATCTCTTTGGACATTTTCACCTGTGCATAAAGTGAAGTTTTGTTCGTGATGTTAACATTGTGCAGCATGGCCTAAGATGTGAAATGGAGAGGGCAGGATTTACTCCACTCATAATTGGTTACTACATGAGATACTGACTCGGTGACCTGGCAACTTGAGTGAGCAAAGCATTTGTCTGCCTGGTGTGTTCATTCACCGGTGTCCACTTGCTGCATGCTCTGAAGAAACCCTACTGTCCCACTGATGTGCATCCCTGAAACAGCACAGCTGCCAGGTACACCAGGGTGACACCTTTCTTGATGCTGGTGTTACTCAACATCTGAAGTCCTACAGGAGGTGCCATGTGTTGGCATTTTCCTGTGTGATCCCGGTCACACTCACCTCTCCTCTCCAGTCCCAAATGAGTGTTTCATTGCATCTGGTCTCAAATGTAGCTTAGGCATACATCAGTCTTTAAGATCTAACACTGAAGCTAAGTCCATGAACAAAAATGTAGTGGTGAGCCTGCCTAACGCAACCCCCCAGTGAAACTTTTGGTGGGAGGTCTGGGGTTGTTTTGTTTAAGTGCCTGCTGTATGTCAAAGACTGGAGATTAGCTCTGCCCTCAGAGGATGCCCAAGAAGCAGCACAGTCTTAATGAAAAAAACAGAAACAAGATAGTCCTTGCAGAAGCACACAGCTTTCATTGATACCCATGGTCTCATTCATAAAACCTGACTTTAGGCTCTTTGTTCTTGCCTTCATAGCTACTTCCAGTTAATCCCACTGTGTTTGCTTTCCTCTTCCTTGTGACTCAAACTGGGTTTTGGTTTAAATTGAATCTATAGGTGTTTTGGTTTTTTTATTGTTTCTCTCAGTCCCTGATCTCCGTTTCTGCATTAGAGATGCTCCTTGGCAGCCACGGGAGGGCAGTAGGTCTGTGTGGAGAAGTACCAGCCATTTTGAAGTACTCTGCTGTGTGCCCCTTGTTTTTCAGAGAGGCTGAAGGCCCTAGAGTCTCTTTCGTGGCAGGAAAAAAAGCAGGCAGGCACCCCACACCCCAGTACAGCTGCAGTTTTGGCCCAGCATGGGAGAGACTTTCAGTGAGAACAAGCTCACTCTGTACCAGAATTCATTTAAAACCAGCAACCAGCTGTTTTCAGTGTGGTGCCATGTTCAGCACTGCAGCCCTGGGTGAGATGCTGCTGTTATATTGCACACTCCATTTTGTTTGGGTTACCTACCCCCCCCTTTTTTTTTCTGAATAAAGCATCCAGTCCTAGTTTCACTCCTCAAAGCCCCAAGCATAAGTCAGGGGCTCCTCCAGGCATTGCTAAATTCAATTTATTACATAAATAAAGATTTCTTCTAAGCATCTTCAAGAAGGAAAGGAATTATTACACTTACTGATTTGTCATTCGTCCTCTCACTTCCAGTCTCCTGTCCCAGTAGGTCTTGCTAATCTGGGGGGAAAAAAGAGTACACAGCTGTCATTCCAGCTCTTTGCACTGGGAAACCTAGGGATGTGCTAGATAATGTTGGACAAGGCTTTGAGCAACATGGTCTAATGGAAGGTGTCCCTGCCTGGAACTAGATGGTTTTTAAGGTCCTTTCCAACCCAAACCATTCTATGATTCTCTGTTGTTTGTATCCTCAGGAGGACCAGGGGGTATCTAATTTTCTTGAACTCAGTTGTTTTATAAGAAAGCAGCATGGAGAGATGTGGTATCTTTGCCAGAAGTTGTCCTACCACACTATTTGTATGCCCCCTAACACACACAGCATTCCTCATTGAATTTTTCCTTTCTCCCCCTGCCCTCAGTCAGGTAAAGTGATGAGAGCTGTTCCCATTCTACAGGTGGGAAACAAAGCAATAGAGTAAATCATAGAACGGTTTGGGTGGGAAGGGACCTTAAAATCATCTAGTTCCAACCCCCTCCTATGGGTAGGGACACCTTCTACTAGACCAGGTTGCTTTATCCAGCTTGGCCTTGAGTACTTCCAGGTATGGGCATCCACAACTTCTCTGGGCAACCTGTGCCAGTGTCTCAACACCCTCACAGTAAAGAATTTGTTCCTAATACCTAATCTAAACTTACCCTCTTTCAGTTTGAAGCTATTCCCCCTTGTCCTATCACTACATGCCCTTGTACAAAGTACTCCTCCCTCTTTCTTTTGGGCTCCCCTGGGGTACTGGAAGGCCACATGACCATGCTGGGTTTAAGCTCAGATACATAAGGAAGATCTGTCCACAGAGAGTTAGATCAGGGCATCAAATACCATCACACAAGTTACTATTATTTCTTTTTTACATATTCCTTTGCTGCAGATTTGCTATTACCCATCTTTTACCACTCTAAATGCAAGATGTTTGCTCTGAGCACTGAAGGAGTTAAGTAAATATGAACTGTTACCTTCTTTGTGCAACACATTTGACAGGTGTCCGAGAGCACAATTTGGGAGGTGTCACTGCTCAGCACTATTTGTGGCTCAGTATTAAAAAGATATAAATAAACAGAGACTTTGAAGTGGAACTAGCTAAACTCCTTGATACAGAAACCAGAGACAGGTACAGGGCCAAGTAGTTGGAATGGAAGTTTTCCAAAACTGGGAACTGTTTGAGCCCTATCAAATGCAGCTTGAGGTAAGTGACAGCTCCCAAGGCCAACTTGGGACTAGATCTGTGCAGAAATAAATGCCAGGAAGCCTGGCACTCCTGAACTTGCCTTGCAGAAGAGGGTGGAGTAGGAAAACCATTAGGCCTATTTTCTCCTGGATCTCTGGTTTCTATGATTTCAAGGAGACCTTGCTCACCCTGGTATAAAATATGAGCAACTCACCAGCTAACTTGCATTTAAGCAGACCGGGAACAATGTTGAAAGTGAAAGTGTGGAAAACTGATCCAGCCTTCTTATCTTATGCCATACCATATTCAATCTCTACAAAGCTTAATACAAGCATTTAAAATTTTCCCTGACTTCACGGAGCTGCATCTGTGTATGAAAGAATATGAGCCTTCCTTGAAAACTGGTGTAAGGCAAGCAAGATCCCTGGAGCTGAAGGTAGGTATTCAGGATTATTTTAAAAGCTACTTATCCTGTGTACCAAGAGATAGTTAGTAGCAATAAAATGCCAGTAGCATTAACAGAAGTGTTCTAAACAGGAATGTCATCCCCTCATCAAGCCAGAAAAGACATGCCCTCTCCTTAAGCCCCTACCAAATACAGCCTTTGTCATATTCTGGGAAGTTCAGATTTGAGCTATTTTTGTTCCCCAGCTATTG
The DNA here is from genome assembly GCA_013398055.1 of Ifrita kowaldi. Taxonomy (NCBI): domain Eukaryota; kingdom Metazoa; phylum Chordata; class Aves; order Passeriformes; family Cinclosomatidae; genus Ifrita; species Ifrita kowaldi. The sequence goes on along the minus strand of VZRS01004388.1, from coordinate 411,753 downwards.
TGCTAATACTCTTCCTGAGTGTTCTGTTAAAGTTTCAAAAGGCATGAAAACTGTTTCACTTTCTTCCTTAATATGGAAAAGAATTGCCCTAATTTCTGTCCCTGTGTGATTTGGGTGGGCAAGCAAGAATGAAGTGGCAAATGCACCAAATGAGGACTTAAGCAGGATGGGGAAATGAGAGTATTTAGCATGTAAAGGGTTAAGGGCACCTTCTCTGCTAACCGTGGTGGGCAGCACTGTCATGAAATAGGAGTGCTGCTGCAGAGCAGAACAGTGAGAACACGTGTATTTCAGGAAAGGAACCACATTTCCTATGCTGGGAAAGCAGACCACCAGCTGAACTGAAGCCACAGTTGCTACAGTGCATGGAGTGGATGGTGCAGGGTGTAGTCACTGTCCAGGCTGCAGCCTTAGATACTGTATCTGGTGGGACTGATGAAGGAAAGGGTCATCTTTGTGCTCACACCTTGGGCTCCTCCAGGCTAGAAATCTCAGAAGTGTCTGGGAGTTGATGGGAGAGTGAACCTGCAGTGCTGGTTCTTAGCACTGCTGGGCCTGAAGGCCAACCCTTTTCCCTGCACACTAGCACATTGAAATTACTCTGCTGTGCTTCCACTGAGGCTTTCCAAACACTTCTTTAGGCATCAGGAGCACGACAGAGCAGAAGAATGCCATTAGCCCTATTTTACAGATAGGAGTTGAATAATTTGCTCAGGGTCAAATGAAGGGCTTAACCTGGATGTCTGGAGCATCTCTCAATCAGTCACTCCTTCCAGAGGCTTGTTAATTGCTGGTGTCTCCCTCTTAGTTGCACTCTGGTACGTGTCAGTCGGGATGTTCTTCCACCAGTGGGTCTCTCTCTGTCCAGGTATGCAGACACAGATGTAGATAGCAGAGGTTAGATTATGCAGTCCTGCTCAAATGGCCTCTGGAATTGGATTGATAGCCACAACAAAGCAGGAAAAGGGTCAGTCAGCATCCAAAGGTAGCAACAATCCTGCTTTCCCATGCTGGTTTTGGCTTTTGGTTTTTGAAGCCACAACATCCCTGCAGACTGACTGCTAGAAGTAAATTGTCATGACTATCTGTGAATCATCGTCTGGCAAGTGGATGGAGGTTATGAGTTTGTCCATTTGCCACACAGGCATTCAGAAACACCCTACAGCTTTTCATGTCCCCATCCCACACCTTGCTGTGTTTTGGAGCAGCGAGGCAGGAAGCCAGGAAGCCAGAACAAGTTCTGGCTTTCAGGGCAGTGAAAGAAAACACAGTGTCTTGGGGATGATTCCAGGCTAGGGCAAGGTGGCTCGCTGCTCTCCAGCTCTGTGACACATGGCAATGCCATGCCAAAAGCTGAGTTTGGCAGCATGCTTTGCCATTAACCAGCAGAACTATGATGACTAGTGTTAATTCTTAGTTCCAGTAAAGTGTTCAGAAATAACCCTGTTTCTCCTACGTTCTCTGGCTCCAGCCCACCTTTCCATTTAGAACAACTCTGCCCAAACTGTTCAGATAACCCTTCTGTCCTTGGCAAAAGGCTTTTCAGAGTGGCTAAATGCAGGCAAAGGACTTGTTTCTGTTTGCATAGCTTCAAAATTAATTTGCCATGTTTGCCCAGGGGGTGAATGGCTTTGCCAGTTACCATCTGTAAAGTGAATCCTGGCTGGAAGCTACAAAGAACTGAGCCTTTCCAGTTGTCCACACAGGATCGATTGAGGTACATGTAAACAATCAGGTGCCAAGGGGAGAGAGCAAAACAGTCCCCAAACTATGCAAGCCAATGCAATTTACAATGAGCAGAAACAACTGATCTGTCTAGCCCAGACAAAGAAGAATTACAGACTCAGTAATGTTTAACTGAGTCCAACAGAGAAACAGAAATGCCACATTCTTGAGGCACACAGCTGCTAGTCAGGCTACCGTACTCTTCATCTCGTTCAAAATGGCTTTGCTCAACACCCATAAAAAGCACTGTTGTGCAACACAATTTGAACTGGCAAGTATCATACTGTGAACGTTTTACTATATCAGTTGCTAAGGTGGCAGGGGCAACAGTGCCTGTCCTTGCCCTGCACTGTCCCACACACTACCCAAAGACAAGGACTGGTATCCTTTCCTTCCATTTAGTGCTTGTATCTGCAGCCTCTTCACCTGGCACTGTCCTTCTCTTAACGTACTCCACCCGCACGGGCTTGTCTCCAATTTCCAAAGCACCCAGTACCCACTTGGCACCCACGTGGTGAAGTCTGGAGCAGAGGTGGGTGGCACGAGGCACAGCCACGCCTGGCGTGGTGATGTTTATATGGTGTTTTCATGGTGTTTTCATGGCACAGCCCTTTCTGGCAGTCTCCTGTCACTGAGGAACACGATGTGGCTTAGGCTTGTTGTGGCTTGTCACCACCTCACCCTGACAGTAGCGCCTAGTTTTGTTTTCTTTCGTCACCTAAAGAGAGAAAAAGAATCCATGTACCTATTTGCACATTTCCACTTGTGAGAACACAATTGCAACCCTTCTTCTTCCCTGGTTGGAGAGAAAATCATGTGATCCAGGACGCTGAGCATGTGTGTGAGGGTGGAGGGCCGGAGCAAACCCCAGTGAATGACAATGAGGCTGTGATCTGCCTCACATCCCAGAGAGGAGAAATCTGGGAGCATCCTGTTTAAAATGCCTGAAAAGAATTGTTACCTTTTAGAGAGAACTCTGGCATTGTTGGGCCTGCACCCACCTCCTGTTAAGAGTTCAGTCTTGTACAGTCAGTGCCCTGGAGCTGTACAGTATGAACCACAAAACCCCTATCCAGAGCCACTGCAGCCTGTTTGGGATAGGTAATAGGAGACAAGAAATAATTGGGTCCTAAGCTTTGCTACAAATGCTACCAAAAGGGCCTCTCAGACTCTTCCCTGTGGACCTATGGAGATAATAGATCACCTCAGTGGTCCGACACCTGTCATCCTTCCTTCCCCAAAGCAGCCCCTTTCTGGGTGATATGGAAAGGAGGGAAGTGTGAGCAGGGGCACAGGGAGGCAAGGCAAAACGTAGGGGGCAAAGGGAAGGTTTTTGTGTCTTCTTCACCCTCCCTTTTTTTCAGTTAGGGGACAAGACAGCCCTTCAGCAGTCCCCTCTCCTCCACAGAACCTGACAGCCACCTCTGCTCACCTCTTCCCAGCCAGGGGTCTCGGAGCCCTCCAGGAGTCCCACTGGCATTCCCTGCCCTCTCCAGCTGTGCAGAGCAAGGCTGCTCACTGAAAGCTCCAGAAGGAAAATAGGGGTGTGGGAATCGTGAAATTTCCCTGTGGTGACCAGTGACATGATCTGAAGGAATGGCATAAAGTCATGTCAGGGGAGGGTTAGGTTAGATACTAGGAAAAAGTTCTTCAGCCAGAGGGTTGTTGGGGACTGGAATGGGCTTCCCAGGGCAGTGGTCACAGCATCAATCCTGACAGAATCCAAGAGGTGTTTCTCAATGCTCTCAGGCACATGGTGTGACTCTTGGGGTGTCCTGTGCAGGTCCAGAAGTTGGACTCAATGATCCTTGTGGGTCCCTTCCAACTCAGCATATTCTGTGATTCTAGGAAATATCTGTCCTGCTCCCTGCACTGTATCCTCCTCTTGGACAGAAAACATTCATCTTGAGAACTGCCGCACCACCTCCTTCTGACAGCACTAAATCATCTTAAAAATAAAGTGCTAACTGAAATGGCATCTTGTCTCTGTCCCCTAGCAGTGAGTGGAGAAAGAAAAAGGAAGGGCAAGTGCAATGAATGCCAGAATGCTTTGGGATGAAAATACACAGTTCAGAAACCAGAGCACTACTAAGCCTAACAAAAATAGCTCACCATTTGGATCCTATGATGATACTGGATGTGCATCTACCACTGACTGAGTCAGAGAGATCCCATTTCTCTCTGAGAGCTCTTGCTCTCATTCTTGGCCATAAAGCCATTTAAATGACATACGGTACATACAGCGTCACTTGCCAAAGTTTTGAAATACCTACAAGCTAAGTACTAAAACCAACCCACCTGTCCAGTGACTTCCACTTGAGTTGTTCCACTTCATCATCCCTATATTATTATGTTGATGGAACGCCATAAATCTACGTAGTCAGAGAAGACATTCCATCTGCCCTGAAAAAATTACCTTCTAGAGAAGATGAGTGAACACAAGGTAAAACCCCCCAAGAGATAGCTCATCTGAGCTTCAGAAGTTGCTTGGAGAAGAAGGACTGAGGGAAACACTTCCAGAGCAGCTTTTGCTTTGTGGTTAGCTGTATGAACATGAGAGAAGGATGGTGACGTACATTAGAGATTCCTAGAATCATTAAGGTTGGAAAAGACCTCCAAGTTCATCGAGTTCAACCATACATATTGTGGTTGGAGAAACAGCTTGGGCCTGTCCTATGCAAGAGAATTTCTGAGTGTTCTCTGAACAGCCTGGATACATGTCAACCTAATTACATGACCAATCGCTGCTTAATTGAGGCTCCATTAAGTTTTTTTCTGCAGGTCAGTAGTCTGCCTACTAATTTTCTGTTGCAATGGAGCCCTTCTTACTGCAAGGCCCAAAGATCCTTCCAGGCTCTGGTTCTTTTTCTGTTTGTAGAAGTTTAGCCCTTCTGGCTCATTCCTCTCCGTGTTCCCCTCTGGGAACATGTCCCACTTTGTACAGGGCTTTGAGGAAGTCAGCTTTCACCAGGTGCTTCAGTCAGCAGCAGCACTGGCAGAGGTTTATTTGGGTGTTCCCTGCATCCAGTAAACAGTGAGCTGATCACTCCTCTCAGAACTAACAGTGAACAGGAGGAGGAAGGCAATCCCACCCAAAGGCTGACAAGGGACCCTGCTGGAAGTCAAAGCCAGAGAGCCTTGCCCTCGCCCTTCCAGGTGCCCTTCTTGCTGCTCCTACCCCAGGCCTGCAGCAAAGATGTTTGTGCACCCCATGAAATTGCACCATTAAGCCCTGCATTACCTAAATATCAACAAGCAGTATGAGGATGGCACAGCTAAAGCATCTGCTGTGGAGTCAGGACTTCCAGCTGCTACATGAAGCTTTCCCACTGACCTGCAAAATTAGGATAATTTGAGAATTCAATAATCTCGAACAAACCATTTTAACATTAGCAGGGAGAAGCCTCTGGAGGAGTGTGACTCCCACACTAGTTAACTTGTAACTATTAGTTATAATTTAAATTTGTTATAATTTTCACGATATTTATATATATTATGAGGATAGATAATTGTAGTAGTTATAGCTTTGTAATAATTAATATTACTATAATCAAATTGATCATGCTTTTATTGTAATTTAATAAAAGACTGATTTATATACTCCTCATAGTTGTAAGAAACACTCACAGAAATGTTTCTAGATAAGGCAGTATGTTGAAATTTGACTGAATAGCACACTACTGAACAAGCTACAAGAAGTAAATGACACCTGTATGGCCAAAAATGTGTTTTAGCTGATTTATTCTTAACGTTCACTTCCTGTTCTTGTAGCTAATCAAGACACTCCTCAAAGTCAAGGAACTTTTTTTTTCACAGGACTGCTTTGGCTTGCTCTGAACATTCAGCTCTGCACTGCACATACCTCCAAAAGAGTGCAGGCATATGGCACAAAAATTACATGAGATTTAGACACTGATGCAAAATCTATTCATCTGCAACAACCGATTTCTGCTGTCACATCACACTGGAGGCAATAAAGCATCGATGGATGTCAATGTTTAGGTATTTACAAAGAAATTTCTTAGAATCATAGAAAGGTTTGGGTTGGAAGGGACCTTAAAGTTCATCTAGTTCCAACCCCCTGCCATGGGCAGGGACATCTTCCTCTAGAACAGGTTGCTCAGAGCCCCATCCAACCTGGCCTTGAACACTTCCAGGGATGGGGCAGCCACAGCTTCTCTGGGCAGCCTGTTCCAGTGTCTCTTCACCCTCACAGTAAAGAATTTCTTCTTAATATCTATCCTAAATCTGCTCTCTTTTAGTTTGAATCCATTCCCCCTTGTCCTGTCCCTACAGGCCCTTGTAAAAAGGGCTTCTCTATAGGGACTAGATTTCTTCCCTCTACCCTGCTTGGAAGGGCTTTCTGTGTTAAGGTTTGCATATCCCATTTAGCAAATCAGTTCCCACACAAACCCTGCACAGATTCAGTGCCTGGATGAAGCAGGTATCACTTTCACCTACACTGCTTCGGTGGAGGGCACAAAACCAGAATGGGGCAGCCTGGGCTGATCCCCACAGGATTCCTGTCCACATCTCCTGCCTCTGAGTAAGGCACGGTTTGCACAAGGCCAGACTGCATATTTTTCTGGGATTTGGATGAGACTGGAGGAGTGCTCCATTCTCATTTCCTCTTGCTGAACTTTCCCATGAAATAATATGAGTAAGGCTGGAGAGAGGAGACAAGAGCATGCATAATGATTAGGGTCCCAGTGGGAGGGTGGGGTGCTCTGAGTCTTCACAAGCAGAGAGGGAACCTGAATTGGAACACCCCAAAGCCCACAGGAACAGCCAACAATGAGGCTGTTACCTAAACCCCTGACATCCATCCTGAAGAAAAGGATGACTCCCTGGTCTATTTTTCAAGTACAACACTCTACCCCTTCTTTTTTTCAGGACTGAAGGCTGTAAATCTCATAATGGGTAGCATTAAAGCAATCCCAAATACTGACATTATTTTTTCTCTATTACCATTTTTCTTCAGTTTACAGGGAGATCTGCAATGGAACAGCTCTCCCAGCGCTTCACGTACATCATGTTCAACTTTTTATTCAGGATTGTGGACAAAGTAGGCAACCATTGCCACAAAAATTAGCCTCTGGATTCTGGATTGAATCCTGGGTGTCCTGTCCCTATTCCCCCTAAGAACTAAAAAGTAACAAAGAAGGACATACACTATTTTTTCCCAGCAGCTTCAGTCCAGCTTTTGATCCTACCTCTTTGCACTCCAGACTGGGTGGGAATACAGACACTTCTCTCTTCTTTAAGTACAGAAAGAGCTAGCCCTGAGCTCAAGTTCAACGGGTCTTTTAAGGCTGCAGAAAGCCTGGCAAGAGGAAGTGTGATGCAAATTGAACAGCAGTGGCAGAAATATCCAATGGTTTACCACGTGTGAATAAAGGGAACCAGCCAGGCCTGTCTTTGAGAGATGGGGAGGGCTTCATCCTGTGCTTGTTCTGCCTCCATCTCCAACTATGACAGCCTGCTCATGCAGAAACCCTCCAGTTCTCCGTGCTCAGCACAGTGAGTAAGACACGTTTCACAATTAATGCCGAGCTGATGCAAGCAAAGTGATGTTACACAGAAACTGAGCACTGACATCCAAATTCAGTATAGGAACAGATAAAAGTGTCTTTAGAAAAGACACCTGAAACGTACCTCTTTGTAGATGAGGGCATATATGATCTTTCCATTATTAAAAATAGTATGAAATTAACCACAAATAGAACAATTGACCGTGTGAATTTCCAAATTTCCACAGGTGTGAGTATTGAAATTAAGAAAACTAGGCATTTTTTTTGACAAATCTTTTCAAGGCTGGTATCTTATTGCAGTCATGTTTTTACTTCATCTACACATTGAGTCTCCATCCCCTTATCAAACATCAAAGTGTCATGTTTGCCCTTTTCATTTCAGATATATTGTGCCTACACACAGCCCGTGTGTTGAGCATTTAATTCAATAATGTGCCTTCCCCAGGGAACTGTTTCTTTTTTCACCTTTCAAATTCAAATCCAGCCTTTCTAGTCCTGACTGGGGCTGGCTTCTAATTTGATAATGTTTGGGTGATGAGTTTTGCTAAATTTATTTGTAGCTGTCTGTTCAGTGCCTTGCAGAGACCTCCTCATGGCTTACCTGGGAAGCTGAGAGGGGCTTGGGTCAGATACAAATATTTCTGGGTTTTTAAAAAAAAAAAAAAAAAGAAGAAGGAATATGTGTAACACTTGAACAATATTTTGTGTGATCATAAGTACCAGCCAAACAATCTTTCGTCTGAGCAGCTGGAGATAATAATTGTCTCCCTCCACAGAGGAAGGCAACTTTGGCACTAGCAGGTTGGCAGTAATATTCACAGGTTTTGTAGAGTTAAACCCCTCTGCACACTTACAGCAGACCATTTATCCATTTTCCTTCTTCACAAATCCACAGCTCCTACCGACTTAGATACAGGCGCTCTTTGGTGTGGATTTAAGTGCTCAAATCAATTTACTAGTTAGGTGAAAAGGCTGGCCAAAGGAAGCAATTGACAATGGTGAAATTAAAGTTCGGGGCTGTTTGTTGGTCGCTCCTGCAAGTTACGCTACAACTAGAGAAGAATTATGAATCCTGTTTGGTTTAGGAAAGAATGAATGATTTAATCTCCAAACCTCATCCGAATGTACTCCTGCACTGATGCAGCCATGTGGCAAATGCACCATAAAGACTGTATTGTTATTTTTCAGACGGGAAAGTTGCTGACAGAGGCGGGCGCTTTCCAGAGCATCCAGACAAGCACAGAGCTGGCTGTTGCTGCGAGCCCCTTGCAGCCTCTGTGAGACGCCACATCCCTGGGATCGACCTGTAGGGAACAACGCACTCGATTTGCTTCCAACGTGTATACGAGCATTTCCCAACAACATGAATAATTCCCAATGCCTACGTGAGCCGTTTTGTGCCGATGCTTTGAAAAACCACACAGGCAGCCACAAACAAAGGTTTCCCGGACACGGAGCGCCGCGAATCGGGAGTTGGTCCTTTCGCCTGGCATTTCCCTGGAGCCTGTCGGGCGCGGGCTCCTGCCCATCTCCTCATACATATTAACAGGGACTGTGGGACCCCCTGAGCAGCGACACCCCGGCCTCCCCGAGCCCACCTTAGGCGCGGGGTGCGAGCGCTGCCCACGCCGTCCTTTCCCACCGCGGGACCACCCTCCCCCGCCCC